>CM052711.1:48174563-48211921 GCA_028551405.1 Uromys caudimaculatus
CTCAGCAATTGAATCTTCTGATACTCATCCAGTTCTGGGGAAGGTAACAGGCATTTAGCATCTACTACAATAAAATGAAATTAATCCAGACTTTAAAATAAACTAACAAAGTAAGGGAAGAAAATGTAAAGTGTTAAGGTACACATAAAGGATGGAAACACTGTTCAGTAATGATTTCCCTGCATGCATGGCCTAATATCTCTTATGGCTAGTGGATGTAATTGCTACAAACCAGCAAATTAAGGTGATACTACTAGTCTATGTATATTTATCATATGGATGAATGATACAAAGTAATCTCAAAGAGATCGATTAGATGTATGAACCCTGCTTGTTTTCTAAATAATATTGAATAAATAAATTTACCATGATAAGTCTCTAGTAAGTCCCATTTTTATTATTTTTGGTTGTTGTTGCCTATTACAGAAACGTTTCTTTGCTCAGTCATTTGTTTGGTACACAATCTCATGACCTAGCCCCAGCTGGCTTGAAGCTCTATGTAGTGTTGCTTGGTCATGGTCATGTAACCTTCCTGACTCAGCCTCCTGATTGTAGAATAATGGATATTTGTTCTCATATTAAGCTATTTCACTTTATTAGTGTATCATGTCTTCTATTTCTGGTTCTCCATTGATTCAGCAGAAGTAAAACCAGAAATACTATTAAGAACATTCTTTAATCTCTTATATAATGATATACTAGAGATAACTTTTGGCAGTTTGCATGGGTTACTTGGTACAATTTCAGTAATTATGAATGACAGTTAAGTTAACATTCATAGCTTAAAGTCAGCTATGTGAAAAACTTTACCTAAAACCTTCTGAAAAATACCAAAATTGTATTATTTATTTTTGGTTCTAGAAAATCATTTGGAATTTATCACCACATTACTGTTCCCTCTACAAATTACCAATCAAACATTTGAGAATATTTACTTTAATATTTTAAACATTCATATAGTTTAAATAATGCATGATGGTCTAATTCAACACTGAGGTCCCTATTTCATAGTGCTGCGTTCTCCTTCCCATTTTATATGAGATTACTTGCTCTAGCTCTTTTAATTTAATAGTAATTAAATCCATTTAGTGTTTCCCTCTTGTACATGATTAAGGAACAATCTGCATCCATGGATATCCGCTCATGGCAAACAACCCTAAAGAAAAGTGCAGCACCCTCTCCAACTAATGATGAAATATTAATAGTTCATTAGATAAGGATAGAACTTCATGAGTATATGACCTGATCATGATGAGATTTTCACTAGTGTGATCTTGTTCAAGTCTTAAATCCACAGTCCTGTCTTTTGTGAGGTTATGTATACAAATGCCTTATCATGTAAAGCATAATCTTTCATTACATACATTCAATCCTTTTTTCTTATAATCTCTCTGCATTTCTTCTGCAATTATCTCTGAGCCTCGCTGTAGGTGTGTAGTATAGCTGCCCCATTTAGAGCTAAGATTCCTAAAATCTCTTGTTTTCTGCATCTTTACTGGTTCTGGGTCTCTGGACTAATTAGCAACTTCTAAAATGATATTTCTATAATGAAAACTGAGAGATATGCTAATCAGAGGATGTAAAATTAGAACTCAGGGTTTAGCTTATTCCTAAATCCATTTAGTAGAATAATAGAACTAAGTACTCCCCTAGAGTCTGTGATTTGCACAACCTTAGAATATTGGCCCAATTATTAGCATTATTCATGAGTTTCATCGTGTAGGGCTGGACTTAAATCTGGCACTCTGAAAGTATTTGGTTAATTGCTTCCACTGTTACACCAGCAGACACATTTACCAGGCCAGTCCTTGTAGCCACGGGGCTCACAGCTTAGCAAGACTACTGATGACTGTTCTTTTCCAAGAGCATGCAATGAATATTCCATCACAGTAAAAAGAAACTAGTACAAATGAGGTACCAATGTTAGGATGAGCTCACTTGGGGATCCATCCCATATACAGACACTAAACCAAGCCACTATTGCAGATATCAAGAACTGCTTGCTGACAGGAGCCTGATATACCTGTCTCCTGAGAGTTTCTGCCAGAGCCTGACAAATACAGAAGCAGATGTTCGCAGCCAACCATGGGACTGAGGACGGAGTTCCCAACTGACAAGAAAGGAATGAAGGAGCTGAAGGAGTTTGCAACCCCATAGGAAGAAAAACAATATCAACCAACCAGAACCCCCAGAGCTCCCAGGGACGAAACCACCAACCAATGAGTACACATGGAGGGACCCATGGCTCCAGTCACAAATGTAGCAGAGGATGACCTTGTGGGGCATCAGTGGGAGGAGAAGACCTTGGTCCTGTGAAGGGTCAATGCCTCAGTATAGGGGAATGCCAGGGAGGGGAGGCGGGAGTGGGTGAGTGGGTGGGGGAATACCCTCACAGAAGCAGTAGAGTGGATGGGAAAGGGAGCTTCGGAGGGGGTGGGACCAGGAAAGGGGATAACATTTGAAATGTAAATAAAGAAAATATCCAATAAACAAAAAGAATAATGGTAATAGACCAGAATACATCTGGTGGAATATCAATAAACAAAATCTCAAAGGAGAGTAATCCATATCAAACACCTGCCTTCTTATTTGACTGCCAATTATGTATGCTTGTAGAATCCTTCCATTTGTAAAATAATTCCTTTTAAATCCCCTTTGTAAACTGTGTGTATGCGTGTGTGTGTGTGTGTGTGTGTGCGCGCGCGTGTGTATGTGTGTGTGTGCGTGTGCGTGTGCGTGTGTGTGTGTGTGTGTGTGTGTGTGTGTGTGCTGGTGCTCCTTACATACATAGACCAGAAGAAAGACTGTGATCCAATGGAACTGGAGGTTCAGGCAGATGTGAGCCACTTTGTGAGAATCAAATCAGGCACTCTACAGAGAAACAAGAATTCTAAACTTCTGAGATATTTTTAAGTCCTTTATCATATATGTAAAATAGTATATGATTTAAATACACATAAATTTATTTTTCTGAAGTCAAGTGAAAAAGGAACAGATTTTCTAAATAAAATTCTGTTGAAAATAAAATTAGTACTAGAAATTAATTAATGTATAATCCTGATAGAGTATTGAATTTTGGGTAATGTATGCAGAAACTAATTATAGTGAATTGAATAAATAAATATATATATGTGTACATATACATATATATACATGAATATATATTAAATAGTGTATTATTTAAATGCATACAATTTTTTTAGTTTTCTGAAGGCAGGTGCAAAATGAAGAGATTTTCTGAATAAAATTGTGTTGAAAATAAAATTAGTGCTGGTAATTAATTAATATATAATCCTAATAGAGTATTGCATTTTGGGTAATGTATGCAGAAACTAATTATAGTGGACTGAATATATATGTGTACATATACATAAATATACACACATGCACACACGTGTATATGTATATATGTTTGTGAAGTGCTACAGTAGTTTTATATATAGCATTTTCAAATGTCTTTCTTTTTAGTTATACCTCCCCATACTTCTTCTAGACTGCCCTCTTGTCTGCCCCTCAACCCCTTAATCCTCTGTTCTGCCATTATTCTCCTTTGCATCTTACCACCTGTTATACCCACTCTCTTAAAATTCATTTCCACAAATATCCTTTGGAACAATCAAACATTTTCCTACTATATGCTTAAATATCTCAATAAATTTTAGTTTCCCAAAATTGTGAGGGTCACATACTTTTATAAATATATTATTGTTTCATCTTGAGCCTTTCAACATTATGAATTTTGAATGGAACATGTTGGCCTAGTATCCATTTACATCATGTTTTATAACAAAAGCAAGTGTGATTGCTGTGATTGCTGAGGGTACTTTTCTGTCTGTGAGTACACACATGTTAAATATTTTGCCGGCTTATTCTGTCTGTTACAACTCTTTCCACTTGATATTAAAGATTTTATGCTTTCCTAAACCGAGTGCAATTAGGTTTTTGCACACATTACCCAAAAGAAAACATCTCATTCGTGTCATCTGTTGATCAATTTCCAGTAATAATTTTATTGCCAACAAAAGTTTAGGTGGAAAATCTGCTCAATTTTTCACTAATATAAACAAACTGTACTTTCTAGTATTAGTCTCTTTCTCTTTGCCTGCGTTTTAGACTGTTCTGCCCAAACCTCAGTTTGATAGAATTTGTGGTTAAGTATATTTTTTTAAAATTCACTGACTCTGAGAGATAATGTGATAGCAAAGGATTTCTTGAGGTTTATCTTTAACAAGAAATCACTGTTCTACCCATTCTAAAGGACCCAATGTCTACTTTATAACTGATGTCATGTATGGAAAATAAAGCTCAAATACAGCATTTAATTACTTAACCAATATTACTCAAACTGCTAGCAAGTGTTATTATATGTTATGGTATTGCCATTTTAAAATCTTATGCTAAGAATTTAACTCATAGCTATATCTCAGTAATTAGCTAGCAAGTGTAAAGCCCTGGGTTCAATACTCAGTACTACAAAAAAAGAACCAAAAACAAATTCACTCATTTATTTTTTTCAATGCTAAAGTGTGTGTTTTATTAAATTTTCACTCAAACAATAATTTCCCAAACTTAATATAGGAGAGTACAAGTATAAATATTCATAAAAATTTGCAACAATAACTTATCACTGTTATAAAGCAACCATATCACTAAACATTAGAAAGCAAAAATGTAGATTGAAAAATAAATACATAATGTCTTTATAACAAAAAGTACAATGATCTGGTGGACCAGGATTCAGTCCAACAATTTAACCCTAACTTCTGCCATTCGCAAGCTTCAGGCATCTACTGGTAAGAACAACCCTGGAACCTAAACATTCTCCCCATCTCACCCATAATACCTAGTAAGTCTCCCTGTACTCTGAGAATTCAGTCCATTTTGCCACAGTACCCTGAAGTACTACTGAAGTTAAGCAGTTTCCAGACTCTTGAGCAGTAGAAGCATCTTCCCCAGTCCCCTTCTAATCCCTGTGCCAAAAGATGACCTGAGACCTATGTTCACACTTCTTCTGTTCCTTTGCTCCTATCAGCTCTTAGGTCCCCAAAGCACCAGTCCTGGCCTGCATGTTCGCCCACCCAGTCAATTCTGCATGCTCAAATTCTAGCACAGAGACAAAACTAGGAAAATTCAAGACAGCATGTTTCTTCTAAATGCCACTGAAATAAAAGTCTTAAATGAAAATGATCTGAAAGAAATCACAGATAAAGAATATTTAAAAATGAGTATAACAATATTTAAACAACTCAAACCAGATGTTGTTATCTCACAAGAGAACAGCCAACTATTCACATGTATTAAGATTTTCCTTGACTAGATTTTTCTTGTATTAGAAATCCAATTATTCACAAAACTTATTGGCTCTATGTAAGAGTGCTTTATATTTCTTATCCAAAGTGCTATAGTTCAAGAATACTATTCCCTCACATGTTTACCATAATTATCATTTAATATTTGATGTGTGTTTCTACATGAACAGTTCTACATTTAGACTAATATTTATTGTTGTTTAATTTGTTTTATTTGTTTAATCCGGGGTATCACGTAAATCAGTTATCGCCATGTTTACTATAAAGCTAATGGTAACTTTGAAGTCATGACTCTGTACATCAACATCTCTAGGGTTACAGACATGTACAACCATGCCTCACTTTTGATTAGTATATGCAGTCATTAATCAAGTCATCTATTTTCTAAGTACTCTGCAATATCACACTGGGTGAGTACTCTAAAGACTCCTTACAGTGGTTTTCAAATCTTTGTGTGATCTTGTCCCCAGCTTTGTATTGTTCTTTGTTCACTACTATTCATCTGACTTCTATAAACATCTCTGGGCTATTAATATTAGCAATGATTGTCTCCATGGGTTTCTCTGGTGAATTCCTGAGTCATTATTTTTCTCTTGTAGTATTTGCTCAATTATCACCTTCTTCTATTCAAATCTCATCCTTCTCTTCAAATCATACACTGTTTTCTTTCACCATATGTCCAACACTCCTGAAATAGCCTTTCCCAAAGGGCTTAGCTTTTCCTTTTTTACTTTTCATTTTATGTGCATATACAATAATTTGTATTAAGTTATTTATTTAGTTTACATCTGTATCACAGCTTTCCCTCCCTCTGCTTCTCCCAATCCCCCACTCTCCTTTCCCTTCTCCCTATCATGAACTACTCCTCCCCTTCTCCTCAGAAAAATGGTGGCCCTCATGGATATCAACCATCCTTCTCATATCAAGTGGCAGTAATACTAAGTGAATATTCTTCTATTGAGGCTAGATAAGACAGTCAAGTTAGAGGAAAGGAATCCAAAAGCAAGCAGTGTAGTCAGAGACAGCCCTGCTTTCACTTTAGGAGTCCCATATGAAAACTCAAATGCACAACTGCTATTTATGGGCAGATGGCTTAGGACTGTCCTATTCATGCTTCTTGATTGACAGTTTGTTCAGTCTCCATGCATATCTTTGGGTCTAGGTTAGTAGACTCTATAGATCCTCATGTATTGTCCTTGACCATTCTTGTTCCTTCAATCTTTCTTGCCCCTCTTCCACAGGATTCCCCCAAATTCCATTCAATGTTTCTCTGTAGATATCTACATCAGCTTCCAACAGTTGCTGGGTGAAGCCTTTCTAACAGCAGTTATGCTAGGGTCCTTCCTGTCTGTAAGTATAGCAGAATATCATCAGTAGTGTCAGGAGTGGCTTCCTCATGGCATGGGTCTCATGCTGGGCCAATCATTGGTTAGCCCTTCCTTCAAATTCTGCTCTATCTTCCACCTCTCAGCCATAAAACAATTTTATTATGAAATTTCTAGGCAATTGTATGTAACTAGCAAAGATCATCCTGAGTGAGGTAAGCCAGATACAGGAAGACAAACATGGTATGTGACTCACTTGTAAGTAATTATTAGTCATAAAGTACAGGATAACCATGTTACAGACTAAAGAAGATACGTAAGAAGTGACCAAGGGAGCATGCTCGATTCTCACTGAGAAGGGGAAATAGATTAAACATTGGAGGGTGGAAGGAAAGAAAGGGTTTAGTGAGGGATGAGATAGCATGGGAACAGGAGGGTTGAAGTGGAGGGAGGCTGGAGGGAAAGAGTTCTGAGGGAAATAACTGAGAGAAGCTCAAAACCTAGGAAAATGGAAACTACCATGAATCTGTAAATGTCATCCTAAGATTTCTAGCAATGGCATATGTGGATCCTGAACTAGCTATCTTCTTTAACAAATCAAGACTTTTAATGGTGAACTGGGACAGAAACTCAGCCACAAAACCTTAGTCCCCCAATTTGTCCTATCTCCCTAGTGTTGATCTTCTTTAAAACCTTTAAATATGCCGGGCAGTGGTGGCGCATGCCTTTAATCCCAGCACTTGGGAGGCAGAGGCAGGTGGATTTCTGAGTTCGAGGCCAGCCTGGTCTACAGAGTGAGTTCCAGGACAGCCAGGGCTACACAGAGAAACCCTGTCTTGAAAAACCAAAAAAAAAAAAAAAAAAAAAAACAAAAAAAAACAAAATAAAACCCAAGACAAGCGAACAAACAAACAAACAAACAAACCTTTAAATGCTTGTCTGAAGGTCTTAAAGCATTCTTGAGATATTAATAAGTCATGATTAGGCCCAGTTTTTAAATATAAATGGGACTATATCATTTGCCATTTGCACTGAGCATTTTATTTTACTAATGAAGCAAAATAAACAGTAGATAAAAACACTATCAGAGGTTCTAATCATAAGTCAAGCCATAATATCGTAGATTTTATTCTTATAGTAACTATTCCTCACCATTATAAATTTGCAGTCTGCATGGGGAGGATGTGTGGGTGTGCAGGTGCATGTGCACAGTTTTTATGTAAGGGGCAGAGACAAATACTTATATGATGAAGGGGTGTTATATTTTCTCAAATGCTTTTTCTACATCTAAGGAGATGACATTGGGATTTTTTTTCTTTTAGTTTCTTTATATAGTGTATTTCATTAATGGATTTTTGTAAATTGAACCAATCTTGCATCCCTGGAATGAAGACTACTTGATCATAGTGAATGATGGTTTTAATGCATTCTTGGATTCGGTTTGCAAGAATTTTATTGAATATATTTGCATCAATATTCATAGTGAGATTGGTCTGAAGTCATTTTTGGTTGGTCCTTGTGTGGTTTATGTATCAGAGTAATTGTGGCTTCATATAATAAGTTAGGTAGTGTTCTGTCTGTTTCTATTTTATGAAATAATTTGAGGAATATTGGTACCAGGTCTTCTTTGTAGGTCTTGTAGAATTTTTACTAAATCCATCTGGACCTGGGCTTTTTTGTGGTTGGAGGTTTTTAATGATTTCTTCTATTTTCTTGTGTGATATGGGCCTGTATATATAGTTTTCCTGCTCTTGATTTAACTTTGGTATGAGTTATCTATCTAGAAAACCATCCAATTCATTTAGATTTTCCAGTTGTTAATTTGGATACTGTGTCTGGGCTCTTTAGTTAGTTTGACTTGGGGTTTATTCATATTGTTGATTCGCTCAAAGAAGCAGCTTTTGGTTTTGTTGATTATTTTTATTGTTCTCTTTGTTTCTATTTGGTTACGTTTGGCCCTGAGTTTGACTATATCCTTCTCTCTACTCCTCTTGGGTGAGTTTGCTTCTTTTTGTTCTACAACGCTCAGGTGTTTTGTTAAGTTGTTGGTGTAAGATCTCACAGTTTCTTTACCAGGGCACCTAGTGCTATGAATTTTCCTCTTAGCACTGCTTTCATTTTGTTCCATAAGTTTGGGTATATGTGTCAATATTTTCATTAAATTCCAAGAAGTCTTTTATTTCTTTCTTTATTTCTTCCCTGACAAAGTTATCATTGAGTAGAGAGTTATTCCGTTTCCATGTGTATGTGGGCTTTCTGTTGTTTTTGCTGTTATTGAAGACCAGCCTTAGGCCATGGTGGTCTGGTAGGATGCATGGAATTATTTCAATTTTTTTGTATCTATTGTGGTTTGTTTTGTGACCAATTCTATGGTCAGTTTTGGATAAGGTACCTTGAGGTACTGAGAAGAAGGTGTATTCTTTTGTTTTAGGTTGAAATGTTCTGTAGGTATGTGTTAAATCCATTTGGTTCATAACCTCTATTAGTTTTACTGTGTCTCTGCTTAGTTTCTGTTTCAATGACCTGTCCATTGGTGAGAGAGGGGTGTTAAGGTCTCCCACTATTATTGTGTGGGGTTCAATGTGTTTTTTGTTATGAATGTGGGTGCTCTTGCATCTGGGGTATAGATGTCCAGAATTTAGACTTTCTCTTGGTTGATTTTCCTTTTGATGAATATGACGTGTCCTTCCTCATCATGTTTGATAACTTTTGGTTGAAAGTATATTTTATTGGATATTAGAATGGCAACCCTAGCTTGTTTCCTGGGACCATTTGCTTGGTAGACCTTTTTCTACCCTTTTACTCTGAAATAGTGTCTGTCTTTGTTATTGAGATATATTTCTTATTTGCAGCAAAATGCTGGGTTTTGTTTGCATATCCAGTCTGTTAGCTTTTGTCTTTTTATAGGTGAGTTGAGTCCACTAATATTGAGAGATATTAAAGAGAAATGACTGTTGGTTTCTTATATGTTTGTTTTTGTCGATGGCTTTATGTGCTTGTGATTCTCTCCTTTTCACTTTGTTGTGAGATGCTTAATATCTTGTCCTGTCTTTGCTGCACGTACCTTCCTTGTGTTGGAGGTTTTCTTCTAGGATCCTCTGTAGGGCTAGATTGGTAGAAAGACACTATTTGAATTTGATTTTTTTTTTCCTGGAATATTTTGGTTTCTCCATCTATGTTGATTGAGAGTTTTTCTGGGTATAGTAGCCTGGGCTGGCATTTGTATTCTCTTAGAGTTTGGATGACCTCTGATCAGGCTCTTCTTGCTTTTATAGTCTCTGTTGAGAAGTCTGGTGTGATTCTGATAGGTCTAACTTTGTATATTACTTGACCCTTTTCCCTTGCAACTTTTAATATTCTTTCTTTGTTCTGTGCATTTAGGGTTTTGATTATTATGTGAGGAGAGGATTTTCTTTTCTGGTTCCATTTATTTGGTGTTTTATAGGCTTCCTGAACGTTTATAGCCCTCTTTTCTTTAGGTTGGGGAAGTTTTCTTCTATGATTTTGTTGAAGACAATTTCAAGTCCTTTGAATTTCTTCATTCCCATTTTGATTAATCTTATATTTGTTTTTTTCATTGTGTCCTGAATTTCCTGGAAGCTTTGGGTTAGGATTTATTTACATTTTGAATTTTCTTTGAGAGTTCTGTGAATCTCTTCTATGGTATCTTCTACATCCAAGATTCTCTCTTCTATCTCTTGTATTCTGTTGGTGATACTTATATATTTCCTGACCTATTTCCTAGATTTTCCATTTCCTCATTTGCCTCCATTTGTGTTTTCTTTATTGTTTCTACTTCTTCTTTTAGGTCTTTGACTACTTTATTCAGTTTCTTCACCTGTTTATCTGTGTTTGACTGTATTTCTTTCAGTGAGTTATTGATATCTTCTTTAAAGGACTCTATTATCTTCATGAGTTAGGATTTTAGGACAGATTCCTGATTTCCAGGTGTGTTGGTGTTTTCAGGGCTTACTTTGGTGGGAGAACTGGGTTCTGGTGATGCGACATATATTGGCTTCTGTTGCTTAGGGTCTTGTGCTTGCCTCTCGCCATATAGATATCCCTGGTGTTTGTTGGTCTGGGTGACTCTGTCTGGTGTCTGCCTTTCTTGTCCCTGGGTTGCTTCTGGTCTTCCAGTAAGCCTGCACTCCTGGTTGTAGCAGACCACCTCTGAGGCCTTCCAACCTGAGAATCTTCAAGGAGCAGAGAAGCTCCTGATCTGTTGCCCTGACTGCAGTAGAACTCCTGGGAGACCTTCAGACTGTTGGGTCTTCAGTGGAGCAGTCAAGCTGTTGTCCTGTTTGCAGATATTCTCCAGGGGTGGACTTTGGATTGTTGATTATGTTTCCCTGTGTGCAACAGAACACCAGGGAGGCTTTCAGTCTGTTGAGTCAGTTGCCCTGTATACCTTCAAGCTGTGGTTGTCATCAGGGGAGCAGACAAGCTGGTGAGCAGTTACTCTGTTGCCCTGTGTGCAGCAGTTCTCCTGGGATGCCACAGGCTGTGGTGCCTGACTATTCTGAGTGCAGAGGATCTTCTGGGATGGCTCAGTATATGGTATCAACTACTCTGAGTGCAGCATATCCTCTAGGATGGCTCAGGATATAGTGTCTTCATGGAAGCAGACCTGCTAGCAGTCTGCCCCAGCAGAAAGGATAGGGAGGAAGGGGCAGAAGTGCTATCTTATATGGTTTTTTTTTTTATGTGTGTTTTCTTGTTATCTCCTAGAAACTGTTCATTTCTAAGTGACAGAAAGAGATTCATTCTGGATGGGAGGGGAGGTGGAGAGGAATATAAAGAATAGAGGGAGGGAAAATGTTAATCAGGATAAAGATAGAGATGAACATATAGTCATATTAATTCAAGCTCATCTTTTCTTTCATGCTTTCCATTTTTTCCCTTATTTTCTATCACTAGGGTAGCTACAGTGGCTATAGGTATAAAGCATTCATAAATATCTATCTCACCATTGCACAATCTTCGGTGTCTCATTTTGTCTATACATTTACAAAATAGTATTTTTATAAGCAAAATTAAATTACATAGTATGTTTTATAAATATCTAAATATTTGTTATTGTTAGTGATTAATAGTTAGTGAAAATAATGCTTACAAGAGAGCATTTAGATTCTCTCAAAAAAACCATAGAAAAGTTCTGTATCAAAGAACAATTGTGCTCAAATATTATTATAGAAAATTCTTAGCAACTGTATTTTCAGAAACATAATGCATGCTTCAAAAGCATTGAAATCTTATCCAGGATCATATATCAAAGGCTGGGATTATATGTGTATTCAATATCCACTCCTTTTTACCCAAGGATTTTTAGTGGACAGTAATAAAGTGTGATTGTCCTGGTGGCCTCTAAGTTAGTCCTTGCAACTTGTCTATGGCAGAGTAAATTTTCAGATGTAATGAGTTGTTTGAATCTTTTAGAAAAATTCTTAGCTGAAACATGAAATTGTTTGGCAAGAATATCTGTCATGAAAAATGGCATTACAATTGATCTTTCTGGATTTTATTAAGTTCTGTTGTGCAAAAGAAAGTTTAGGTCTCAAATTGCAGTTAAAACTTTGAAAAAGTACAGGCTAATATGAAACAACTGCCAACAAGCCCTATTTATCTGCCCCAATCAATACAAAAAAATGGGCTAAACTAAATATTTGAAATAATATGTTTATCTGAGAGAGTATCTCAATCATGACAGAGTTCTTTTAAGTCCCACTATTTGATTTGCACAGGCAATTTTCTGAGAAAATCAGAAAATTATAAAATGCCTTAGAAGGAAACAGTAGGGGTCTGCTCTAAGATTTCCCTGATTGTTCCCTATTCTTGAATAGCTAGCCTTTTTCACAAAGGAAACATTTTTCCTGTCTCGAATTAACATTTCAGAGCACTCCTTTAGAGAAACAGGCATAGGATATTTATTGTATTTATTTTTAAGCAGTTACTTCTTAATGCTATTCACAGATTTATGGAAAAGAAAATAGCATGCTGCTCTTCATATTTCATATATAGAATTCTGGTAGAATGGAAATTAAAGATAAGATGATTTATATACTTAACATAGTTTGAAGCTAGAAAGATGGAATAAATAAGCTATTTCGAAAATGACTACTCTTTGCCAACACATCAGTTTTCTGAAAACTTAGATAGAAGTCATTTGTAATTTCAAGGAGTATATTAAAATAAATGGAAAGCTTATTTTAAATATATGGCTTATATTTGTAAGTATGCTAAAATAAATCATAAAATGGTAGCTCTTCGAAGGTTTCCTATCAATGTACATATGCACACCTGTGTACTCCTGTTGTGTATCAATTTTTTTCTGAGATAAAATATTATATTGAAGGGAAGCTCATAAAGACTCTGGATGTTTAGAAGGTATTAAAATATTCCATGCTTCAGGAAAACTCTTTAAAGGAAGTAAACAACTTAAAGTCTTTAGGAAGTCCCTTCAACTGACCAGATGGGATATATTTTCCCTCCTCAAGTGTATACAATCAATAAGAAATGCTTAGATACTCTCAGAAGAGCTAAGTTGGTTATAAGAGGCTCACACCAACCAGGATTGTAAAAGAGACTTTGTGATCTGAGGAGCCGTCTGTAAATTGTACAGTGAAGACCTGTGTTCTAGTTTTGTGAACTATCATCTTGCTCGGTTGGGTCTTGGTTATGCATCGATCCTTTGAACATTCATAGTCCTATAAGCAACCCCTCACCCATGCTTATATAAATACACACAGATGAAATTCACTGGTTCATTAAGTGGGACATTGGTATTGCCTATATTTTGTCTGTCCTTGGTTCCCTATCAAGGTTAGCTAGACAATTGTTCCTGTCTCTCAGGAACCATGTCAAACAACCACAGCTATGAGAATACATGAATGCAGGGCATGATCTTCTTTACAATAGAGTTTTTGTAAACTCAATAACTTTGAATAATTTCAGTGGGAATATACACTGAAAAATAAATTACGATTTTGTAACTTCTATATATTATATGTTTAGTTATAACATGGTAGTATATGAAAGGTCTTTAAGTCATGCGCAGCCCATAAAATGGCATAGTCTCAAAAATAGTTTGCCAATATTTTAAATTTTGATTGTGATTATGCTGTATTTCTCACTTGTCCTTCTGATCACAATTATACTATATAGTTCAGCTCCACCTAAATTTATCTGGGCCTTTCCTGATGGTTTTCTTACAATGACATATGAGTGTTGCAAAGATTATTCTATTTATTCTCTTCTCTGTCTTTTTGTTTCTTGCTTTCTTTGGTAGGCTCCATCTAGGAAGAGCATGCACTGTGCACGTTCCTCACATATTGTGAATACCTGTTCTCTATGGGAATGGCTTTCAGACCATCCTTGTATAAGTAAAACTCTGGATACTCTGGAAAATAAATACCAGAGATAACCAATTGACAAGAGGAAAGTTCTATTTAAATAACTCTTTTTCCGAGATTTCCTTTGAAAAAGATTTTTGGCTGCCTAGTCCTGATATTTTGGTCCTGTAGCAGAGTATCATATCATGGTGGGAGCATGTGTCAAAGAAAACTGCTCAGCTGAGTATGTCTTTGGAGTAAAAAGAGAGAGGAGACAGCTCCAATATTACTTTAAAGGGTACATGCCCATTGCTGTAACTTTCTTAAATGAAGCCCTATTCTCAAAGGTTCGACATCCCTAGAGTGGCACAAGAAGATATCATTAGCACATGGGATTCAAGGGATATACAATATACAAATCATAAAAGTTTCTAATTTTACAGGCTCAGTACCTCTGTGAATT
The DNA here is from genome assembly GCA_028551405.1 of Uromys caudimaculatus. Taxonomy (NCBI): domain Eukaryota; kingdom Metazoa; phylum Chordata; class Mammalia; order Rodentia; family Muridae; genus Uromys; species Uromys caudimaculatus. The sequence continues at coordinate 48,188,989 of CM052711.1, forward strand.
TTGAGAATATGTCATCAGAACAAAGCTGTGCCTACAAATATAAGTCATAGTCTTAAATCACTACTTTATTATTAGTGAATAATATACCTTGTTCACATTTCTCAACTCATATAATCCAGTGGGAAAGAAGGAGGTTCTCAATATCTCAGAATTCTCATGGAAAACACAAGTTTATTATGTGACTATTATTTTTCCTATTAATTTACATAGAAGTGTATACACAAAGTATTGATATTAAGAGAGTATAATTGAAAAAATAAGATTTTTGAGGTGCCTGGATTGTTATTAGGCCATCATTGTGGCATTTTATAGTCTAAATTCAGCACCTTAAAGGAGAGAGAAATGAGGCAAACACAGAACAATGCTCACATATTTCCCTGCCAATAGGATATATGTGACATGAAGAATTACATGAAACTGAGCAGAGGTTACAAGGGCTAAGTAGAAAGGGCAAGTGGTTAGGGGAGAAGAGAGGAGAGGACAAATTTATTAAGTATACTTTGTCCAAACGTTTCATACTATCTAAAACATTTTTTAATTTTAAATTTTTAAACAATTCTAAAAAAAAAATACCTTGCCGTGAATATTTATAAATGTTCCTCATTAAACAAATGAAGAATCATCCATTGGGATAAATATTTCTGAAAGGTTGAATAAGTGGTTAATTTAAAAGGAAGTTCATGTTGTCCCAGAAACATCAAGCCCAATTGTAAGTACACATTGCATAGCGTGTGGTGTGGTGGGCATAAACCAAGTCAGACTGAGATAAATAGAAGAACAGAAAAACCTGTGAGGAAATGAAGAAAAGAAAAAGCAAAGCCATAATATAGCATTTGAAAATAAAATCTAGAAAAGTGAGTGATAGAGCACTTATGGAGGGCTCAATCCAAATGGCCATGAACACTGGGCTGTGGTGGACATATTCAAGGCTGGCATGACATTACAAAGAAACTTATTTTCAAATTTATTGTAGCATGTTTTGTATGCAGACTGCTTTCTATTGTAAGAACTTTATTGGTTAACTCCATCAGCTGACACATTAATGAATCCTCTCTCCTTCCTGGATTTGCTTATTGAACAGCATGGTGAAGAGATAAGGGAACACAAAAAGGATTTCCTTTTGATGAAAGTGTTGAGAGACTTTTATCAGAGAACTTATTTTGTTGACGCTAATATACCCAGAACAGCACTCAAACCATAAACAGATTCTATCAACCTACACTCAGATGATGCTTCCAATGTTCATGGGGGTACTTGTTTTGTTAAAGGTTGCTTTTGACCTTTTGGTTACTTTCAGCAAATGTTTGGCACAATACGTAACTATACACATACTTTTATTTTGATGCAGAGACATGAAAGTATTCAATAATAAACACTAAGCTGTGAATTATCTTAGGCTGTAGATACTGCTTATGTGGAAAATCTAAGGCATGTTAAGGTCAGCTGCATTGCTATGTTAACAGTAGGTAAAATTTAAACAGGCTGAATACACAGTAGGATAGCAGTCAAAGACATACTTTGGTAGAAAGTTTTGGAGCTTCGCCCATATCACAGTCCATAAAGCCCCATTCCATAGTCTTAAATGATCTCAAAGCGTATTCTTAATTTGACTGAGAAGTTTGGAGAACATTCAGTCTCTTTGAAGCCAAAATATATTTTAGGGGAAAAAAAACCCTGAACTCCCAAGAAGTAACATTTTTTATCAGAAATATTCAATTTCTAATGAAAATAAAGAAGATTTGCTCAGACCCAATGATAAACACGGAAAGAAATTTCATGAACACAACTTAAAGTTAAAATTAAGTTTTATTTAAGAGAACTGTGTAATTTCCTCAATGAATCCCTGTCCTACTTGACCAAACACACCAGACAACACATGTTATTTTTCCCCTTCAGTCAGATGTGGCCATGTGTAGAGAGGAGAAAGCAAGTAGAAGTATTCTGTGCCATGATCACTGCTCTGTTAAAACGCATAGCTCTCATAGTTCTTCGCCAGTGACTGGAAGAGGACAAGTACTGCAGGCATAGATTTCAATCAAATGAATAACAAAATAACAAGTAATGGCACTAAGTCATCAACAATAGGCTTGGGAGAGATTATTCCCACTCTGCGATGTCATCTGCTTGAAAATTTACGTTGGAAATCTATCCAGACCTAGAGGTGGATCTCTGAAGTGGTGGAAATTCCTCTCACTTAAGCTTTCTTGTCCTTTTCATACTTCCCTCAGATGAAATATTTATTGGTTGTTGAACCAATCTCCAAATCCGTATGTAAGATAGAGCGACTGGATCTCTCTAGTAAAATCACTTCTAACTCCATGACAACATGTATTGATATGGGTTTTCCTCTTACATAGATTCTTTTTTTTTAATTCACTTTATAACCTCATCATTGTGCCCCTTTCTGGTGCCCCATCCCATCAATTTCCTTCCCATTCCCTCCCTCTCTTCTCTGAGATAGTGGAGGTTCCCTGGGTATCCCTCAACTCTGGCACATCAAGGCTTTTGTAGGGCCAGGTGCTACTTTTCTGAGTGAGGCCAGGGCAAGCATCTTCAATAAGTTGTGCTGGTCTAACTGGATGACTGCATGGAGAAGGAGATCTAAATCTATCACCCTGTACAATACTGAAGTCTAAGGGGATCAAAGACTACAATGTAATACTGGATACACTAAATCCAATAGAACAGAAATTGGGGAATAGCCTTGAACTCATTGGTACAGGAGAAAACTTTCTGAAAAGAACACCAATGACTCAGGCTCTAAGATCTACAGCTGGTAAATGAGACCTCATGAAACTGAAAAGCTTCTATAAGGCAAACACACTGTCATTTGAACAAAAAAAGCAGTCTACATATGGAGAAAGAATCTTCACTAACACTATATTTGACAGAGGGCTAGTATACAAAGTTTATAAAGAACTCAAGAAGTCACACCATAACCCCAAATTACCCAATTAAAAAAAATGGAATTTAAACAGTGGATTCTCAATAAAGAAATCTTGAATGGATGAGAAACAAAGAAATGTTTAAACTCTTTACTCATCAAAGAAATGCAATTCAAAACTACTCTGAGATTCCATCCTATACCAGTCAGAATGGCTAAGACCAAAGACGTGCTGGCAAGGATGGGGAGCAAAGGGAACACTCCTCCATTATTGGTGGGAGTGCAAACTTGTACAATCACTTCGGAAATCAATTTGGCAGTTTCTCAGGAATCTGGGAATACTTCTACCTCAAGACCCAGCTATACCATTCCTGGGCATATGCCAAAAAGACACTCCACCATTCCACAAAGACAGCTCAACTATGTTCATAGTAACTTTATTCATAATAGCCAGAAACTAGAAACAATCTAAATGTCCCTCAACTAAAGAATGAATAAATAAAATGTGGTAGGAATGTCTACACAATGGAATTTTATTTAACTATTAAAAACAAAGACATAATGAATTTTTGGGGCAAATGGATAGAACTTGAGAATATAATACTAAGTGAGGTAATCCAGATCCAAAAGGACATTCATGTTAGGTATTCAGTTATGAGTGATATTAGACATAAAATACAGGATATCCATGCTATATATAAATTCTTATTTGAAAAAAATAAACCACAAGTATTTGTGATATTTTTCTGTTCCTTATTCAAAATGCTTAGCTTTTACCTTACACCAGTATTTCTCATAACTTACTTTGTATCATCAGCAACAGTAAAAGAGCTTGTTAAAACATCATTACTGGGCCGGAGCATCTCCAGTGGTGGAGCAGGGGCTGGATGGTCAGAGGAGCCCGGCAGTCCCAGCATCCCTGGAGTCGCCTGGCCCCCAGACTATCTGGCACAGTGGAGAAGCCACCTTGAAAATGGAAAAACAGATCCAGGTCAGAAATGTCTATCTCCCAGCCTCAAGATCTGAATCACAGTACCTCTGCTCAGTGGGACCTGCTCCGAACCTCCAGGACACCGGAACTTACAAGCAGCCTGGGACAGGAGACTTCCGGTTTCCTTCTGCAGCCGGGGACTCCAGTCTGTGCCACAGAGCTCCATAACCAAATAGCACCTGGAGAAAGCTAGCATCCCAGGAGTGTGGACAAGCCCTTGAGTGGAGGTAAGACAAGCTCCACTGCTCAGCCGGGCCTGCCCGGAATCTTCAGTCACAAAAGAACAAACACGGTATGTACTCACTGATACGTGGATATTAGCCCAAAAGCTTTGAGCACCCATGATTCAATTCACAGCAACTGTTGGACTGAGCATGGGGTCCCAGATGGAGGAGTTGGAGAAGGGACTGAAGGAGCTGAGGGAGCTTGCAGTTCCATGGCGAGGGAGCAACTGGTCAGGCCCTCAGGTGATCCCAGAGACTAGACCACCAACCAAATAATGCATATGGACAGGCCCATGGTGCTGGCCACATATGTGGCAGAGGAAGGCCTTGTTTGGCCATCAGTGGGCAGAGAGGCCCTTGGGTCTGAGAGTGTTAGATGCCCTAGTATAGGGGAATGCCAGGGAGGGAAGACGGGAGTCGGTGGGTGTGTGGGTGGGTGGGGGAGTACCCTCATAGCGGCAGGGGGAGGGTGGATGGGATATGTTTCCAAAGGAGAGACTTGGAAAGGGGAAAACATTTGAAATGTAAATAAAGTACCAAAAAAAAAAAAAACCCATTATTGATAAGCATAGAGCAGACTTATTACTCAAGTTGAAACATGAAAAGCAAAAATACAGTGTGGTAGAGTTTACAGATTTCTTATGTAACATTATATTACATTAATCATATAATAACAGTTTCCTGAAAAACAAAAGAGGTGTAGAAAATTTAAAATAAAACTCTTTAGCCACATTTGCAATTAATTTATACTTAACATTTTGAGTGAAAGCAGCATATACTCTTCCACCAGAATGTGCTTTAGCTTAAATATTATTATCCTTTATCATCAATTGTTCAAGCACCAATATGGTGCAACTGTTGTCCTCCATGAACTTTACCAAATATATTAACTGAATGGCTTTAACAGTTACATTAGAAAGAATAATAGCTCTGTAAGAATTAAGTGTTTTTAACCTAATTTTCTTCTGTGGCCACCTGTATTCACTTTAATGTTCTTTGGCTTTGGAAGAAGTTTAAGATGTAAGTATGTGTACATATTCATGTGAGTGGAAAGAAATACCGATGGGTTCAGATGACTATATGTGGCATAGGTAGACTTGATAAGAAATTAAGAAATCAGAAAATTATTCCTATTTTCATTATTAATAAGATAGTTCTTATTGTTTGACATTTTTATTCATACATGATTCGATACCATGCTAATTTTATTTAACTTCTATTAATCATATGGAAAATATTATAAAGACCTGTGTAAACATGTTCTCTGTGATTATGAAGTACCTTATTTAAATACAGTAGGGGGTAGATGAATAAATGCCTCATTTTATTAATAGTATTCTGTCGATTGATTCATTTCTGATCATCAAGAATAAGAGGACAAATTACTAAGAAATAATGACTGACTGTGCTTCTTACAACTTTTACTTACTTTTTACTTTCTCTTTAGCTACAGGGTTTGGAAAACACTATTTGCAAACATGGCACACTGGAGAATCCTAATGAAATCTTTCTCCAAAGACATGGCGTTGACTCAACAAATTCACACCAGCTGTACTTGTGCTAGATGCTAGGGAAAGATTGCACTACAACTTGTTTGTCCTCAAATGAATCATTTCAATAGATATAATTCATAATGCTGCAGGAGGCATTTATTTGACAAAGTTGGCTGAACTGAAAAAATAACTTACTCTGTAAAATACTTTTAAATTGCTCCAAAATATTTTCTTTGAATATTAAAGAAAAATGTTTGTTTTTACTTAATTGAATATCTTAAAATTTCCATTCCTGTAATCCAATTGCCAAATAGATAATACCCAGTAAGCACAGTAATTTAGATAAGAGGTATTTAGTGTAAAGTGAGAAATCTAAAAACAGGAGTTGGATTTGCAACAAAGTATCCTTACCAAATATAAGAACATACACAACAAACCACACAGAGACACAAGGATCATGAAGAGATGGCTTAATGGCTAAGAAGAATTACCCATTCTCTTCCTGAATCCCGGGGTCAATTCCCAGCATCCACAATGTGGCTCACAATGGTCTGCAACTCCAGTGCCAGGGGATCTGATGTCTTCTGCTGCCCTCTAGAGGCACCACATACACATAGAACAGTTATGTATGCAGGCAAAAACACCAATGCCTGTAAAATGAAGTATGAAAAAAAAAATTAGAAAGATTGAAACAGAAGGTGAAATTAGAATAAATATTTTTCACAATATCCATTGATTTATAAAGGTGTTATCTAGAGTTAAATACTCACTAGCAAAGAATACAGAGACGGCATTATTTTAAAACAAACAAAAAACTCTCATAAATCAATGAGATATAAACATGTATCAAGCAAAAATATATCATAGCTAACATAATTTTAATATAACCAGCAATGTATTTTCTAGATCATCCAATTTCTTACATTGCACAATACCAAGCGTAGTTATTTGTTTACAAATCTCTTAACTGTCTAAGGCCTTAAAGTATGTCTCAAGAGAAATAGAAACCTTGTAGGGACATTACTCTTAGTTTATTGACTTCCATGTCTTATCCCAACAAGAGAGCTTGTATGATTCACAAGTCTTAGGGTATCTGTAACCTCAGAAAACCTCCAAGCCTTTTGCCACATGAGTCACTGAAAATATGAGGAATCTTTGCTGAGTTTCCTTGATGAACTGCCGCCTATCATGTTGAATATCCTTTATCAAGTTCAAGGCTTGAGGCTTTCTCAGATTGAGTAGAAGCTGCTTCCCATTCTCGATTTGAAATATTTAATAGAGAACCATCATCAGCGAATCAGACATTTCTGTGACCCAAGAACATCTTATATCTAGATCCTTATATGTCCATTAGAGTTAAAGGTACCAGAGATAATATATAGCTCACTCCATCTCATGAAGTACGTGTTCTTACTGCTCACAAAATTGTCAGAGTCTATAAAAGAAAAATCATATGCACAACTCTGTACCATGATTATTTTAGACAGGGCCACAACAAAGAACTACCAAAACCAAGGATCCTTTGTTAACAAGTCCATCAGAATACTGGAAACAGGACAAAATCATGTGGATTCTTAACTCAAAGTGTCTCATTTATGACAGACTTGAGACATATGGCAAAGCACTGGCCTTGAATGTGTTAGTTTTTTTTTTCCCCTCAGAGAATATAGGATGTCCTGTGCCATTTCAGGTTGTTCAATATAAAAACAGGAACAGAGTATGTTACATAGGTCTTTGTACTCCCAAAGCATTTTATATCATTCATGAAGTAAGCAAAAATGATTAAAATAAACCAAAGGCAACATGGAAACAAATTCTATTTCCCTAAAATCATTTTTTGGAGTTGTAAGAAGTCAGCCAGATGAGACTTTATGATGGAACATCCATGAATTACCTTCAATATGCATGCATTTCTAGCCAAAAATGTTCATCATTCATAAGCTCACCAATCAGTCAGCATTAATTTCTTAATAAGTATGGGCATTGATATGAATCTAGAAGCTTCTAACTCCAAAAGTTTAATGGGTATGTCTAACCCATGTAAATCTTCTTTGACATTTATATTGTGGGAAGATCCTGAGGTCTACCACCCAGTGATAACTAGGTATAGGAGTCCTACAAATTAGCAAGATTTGGGACTTGAGATTCATCATGTTAGTTAGAATCTTGTTTTCAAAATAGTATCTGTTTCTTGGTAAATCTGTAGTTGGTTTCTATCAAGATGCCTGCAAAAAGAATATGAAAAATCTGGTACTCAAGTATTCATTTTTATTAATTTTTGTTGAATCAGTGAAGGTTGGAAATTGGCAATCACTTCCTTCAGAATGCCTCTTCCCAGACCACACCCAAGTGTTTTACTTATCAAGCTCTTGAATTTTTCATACCATACAAATGATGTAATATGGTACCTAGATCTTGATGCATGGTTAATTTGTGTAGCTCCTCTAGAAACAACATTTTCATATTAGCAAGCTGGTACTCCTTTCATGTCATGCTTGATATACTGATGGAAGATAGCCAAATGACACATGAAGCCTTGCTAAAGAATATTATAGGTGCATTGTGCTCATTTCAACATGAAGAAAGATACTGATTATCTGAGATTGATACTGAAAAGGCTATTTGCAATACAAGTATCTGCATAAAATGTCTCCTCCTCTTGGCAGCTATAAATATCAATGTTCAAAGAGCCTTATCTCACTAAAATGGACTATGATGTTACCTGCAGTGCGTCTCTAGATACTTGAGATATTCTGCTACGTTCAAAAGAGATGTGGAATTGAAAAGCTCTTTTCACATTGAGTATTTCCTTTCTTAATCTCAAAAATAAAGAGAAATATTTGTCTCTCTTAGGCTACTTACAGTGATTTTGAGGTGTTCTAATAGAAACAGCAGTTTTTGTGAGAATTTGAGATGAAGACACAGGGCACAAAAAGATGTTAAGGAGATTGGACTCACTAACACAATGAGTAGAAGATAACACTTAAGGAGGGAAGGACTTTAAGAGCTGAAGGGCATCTGCTGGTTATATTTGAGGAAAGCACAGACTGTACAATTGTAAAGCATTAAGGGTAAGAAGTTCAATCACTAGAGTGCTGCTATCTTTATAGTCTACAGCTCTTGACATGGTACTATGTTCCTTTTAAATATATTGTTTCCTTTGCCTCTACTTACTATGTATCAGCATTGTTTTATCTTGATAATCACAATATAAAATACACTTGGAATGAAGACAAAACCTTTTCTCATTTCCCCATTCCCTGGCAGGTTCTGCAGTTTGGATAATTTTAGCAGCATATTTTGCTTAATATCACAAGAATAAATTTCTCCCTGTATATATAATCAGACATTTCACCTAAAGCCAAATGTGTGGTAAAAGTGCACTAATCTCAATCATATATATGTATATATATATATATATATATATATATATATATATATGCTTTGAATTTGCCAATAGATGCAAAAAAGAAAATGAAATCATCACTAATTCTATGAGTCGTTCAATACCCAAGGAAGTTACCTTTCTTGGAAAAGAAAACTTTAAGAAAGTCATTTTTCACTTCCTGAGAGGTATAATTATTTAACTCATTACCAGTAGTCAAACTGATTGTTACAGTTTTGGTGATTCATACAGAAGAACTAAAATTTGAATTTTTTTTTCAGTACCTAATTTCATTATGCCAATTCTGTGACTTGAAAAATGACATGGGACAATAAGTTTGCAACACTAATGGATGTTATTTCCAATGTAAAAAGGATGTACTTAAAACACTTCTCATTAAAGAAACTCAATTTATCACAGCAGGGAGCCTGTCTTAGTGCATTCTGAGTTCTACAAAAAAGCTAATATTAAAGCCCTCATTAATCTCTCATCTAAGATGATAGGGCTCTGAAAGTTCTTGAAGCACGTTACTGCCTTTAAAAATATCATTGGTAAAGTGATTCCTTATTTTAAAATGCACTTTGGATATCCAAAGGCATATTAAAACCTCTAATTTAGGACAAATGAGGTGGCTTGGCACAGTGGGTAAAGCCTGACCATTTGGGATCAACTTGTAAACTCACAAGGAAGAAGGGGAGAACAAACTCCTACAAGTTGTCCTTTGATCTTCTCAAATGTGCCATGGAATTTGTATGTGGGTATTCACATTTTGTGTCTGTCTGTCCATTGGTCTGTTTCTCTTTCCTTTTTTCTCGCTCTGTCTCTTTCTGTTTCTGTCAATCTCTGTTTGTCTCTCACTCTCTCTTTGACTCTGTGTCTGTCTCTCTGTCTCTCCCTCTCACACACGCTGTGTGCGCACGCGCACGCACACACACACACCACACACACACACACACACACACACATACACACACGCACCACACACACACAAACTACAACTATAATTTTAATAAAATCTGTGCTTTTTCCATAGTTTTCTAAGTAGAGGCAGAATGTGAACATAATAATAGTAAATACTCATGATTATGTACAAAAAAAGAATAATAATTATATGTTTATTGTCACTTTTATTGTCAAGGATTAGTTGTTCATTGATTTTTACTTCAGGCTTTTCCTAACACAGAGCTAAATTCTACCAAGTCACATAACTTTATGTAAAATTACATTGATATAAGTAACTTTAATTGACTTTAAGATGCAGAATTTCCAAATGGTACACTTTCTGATATCTTCATATTTCTTGTAATCATTGTAGTCCTATGATTATGGAAGTCCTATTATTAGGAAAGAATCATAACAATATCTGCTTTCCCATCAATTTTCCACTGTCTATACACTCTATTGAGGATAACACTAAACAAACATTTTATCTTATATGAGTTAACTTTTTCCTTTCTTTGAATCATAAACATAATGTTGACTTTTTATTTATTATCAATGCTGTCATAGATTTTTATCATAAAGAAGGTAAACTACTAACATTGGACATATGTGTAAATATATTTTTCTTTTAAAAATTTTATGCAAGAGTGTTCTCTGCACACTGTTTTGATTTTATTCTTTGTTTTTTTTTTCAGTCTTTGGCTTATTATCTAGATTCAGATAATATATTGAAAAATGTTTTGTAAGTCATTCTTTTTAGCTCTCGTCAAGTAATTAGATGAAAGTAGAAAAGATCCTCCTGCAAAGGGAAGCTCAGACCAAGAAAGAAAACTGTTACATGCCCTTACTCATCTACAGTTCCAGTCTCCTAGCCTTTTTATGTGAGTATATAACTGCAGAAACAAGGGAAGTAAGTGGAGACTATGGCGCTGGAGGGTAGAGATGGAAAAGGTAGACTACAATCCATTTGAAAAGGAAAATGGGAAAAATGGGATAACCTTAGATAGGAGGAAGAAGTAAATATAGAAGAATGAGTCAGGTGCATAAAATAATAGTGTACTGAAAAAGTTATGTGGAGTCATATTATGATTATCTACTCCAAATTACATATAATAAATATAAGTCTATGTATGCAGATATACTTAATGAAATATTTCCATCTGGGTTAATAGTGCTTCCCCAAGATCTATAGACCATCTAACAAAAATATCAACACCAGGCATGAGACACTCCATTTTGAGTTTTTGGTCAAGACTAGCCAAGTGACTCTCAAAATATTCTCTAAGAATGTACAAAGTAAGTTCATATTGCTGAACACTTCATAATCTTTGAACAGAAAAGCCAGAGGACATAAATCTGGATCTTAACTAACTTCATCTCTGAGAACTAATTTTCAAGGTATCAGAAGGCACCATTCATGATTCCAAGAGAGGGAATCGAAAGATATTTCTACCCAGCTCTGTTCCAATGAACTACAATGAACAGCATCTCATGATAATCTCAAGGGTAATATAGGGACACACATAGCATAATGGTATCCAACAGCTCTCTAATGGATATTAAGGCCCATTCAGCAAGGGAAAAACAATCTCTGATACTGAACCTAATCAACTATTATGAAGTCTTGAGTCCTGGACAACCTAAACCACCATTCTACTCAACCAGCATAAAGTATTGTCATTATACCTACAGAGAAAGTGTGGTTCTCATGCCTCATCAAAGAAATTACTTTGTGCAATAAACCATTATAGAAAGACAAAACCGACCACAATATAGAAACAATAGATATTGCGGTTCCCACTCAAAACCAATATATTTACAACACAATTCCAGTCCTAGGAATCTAAGTCCTAGGAATCAATGTAGAAGAGGAGGCAAAAAGATTTTAAGAGCTATGGAAGCAAGGAATTTGCTATGATATTGTCTTCTAGAAATATTAGATAGGCTATACGAATGCAGTATTATTATCATGGCTAATATGGTCCAGTCTCCTATCTCTGGAGATAGAGCTGATGAGAATTTAAAAATCAACAACAAAAAAACAAAACAGAAGAAAAAAAAAAAAACTAAGCTGTGTTCTTCAGTAAAGTAAAAGGAGAAAGAGAGACAGGCACACACACATGCACATGCGCATGTCCTCTCTCTCTCTCTCTCTCTCTCTCTCTCTCTCTCTCTCTCTCACACACACACACACACACACACACACACACACACACACACACACACAAAGGGGGGCACTAGGGAAAGAGTAAATAGTGAAAAGTTTGCGACAAAAAAGCAGTTCAAAATGGATGTAAAGATAGATTATGCTTCTTAGCTGACTTTAAGTGTGATATAAAGAAGGATTAGTTGTTGGAAAGAAGGAGTCCATTGTTTTGTTTTCATCTACAAACTACTGATGTTAACTCCCTAGATTCTCAACACTGCAAGTGACTCTTAAATGAATATTTCTGTTCCTGTTCATCAAGTGTTTTTCTTGACTAACACTCTACATTGCTATCTACCAATCAGGATCTTCCATTGGGGGCTCTGAGATCCACACCCCTGTGGCATTTATTTGTAAAATAATTAGTCCTCTTCTAGGATCTAAGAATAATTTGGGTTATCTGGATCCAGCAGTATTATTAGGAAAGACAGAACAGATGAATGCTTTGCTATGGTAGCTTAAATAGCATTTGGGTATGGTCCACCTTTTGGTTAGAGCACCATGCCCATGGGTACCACCTTTCTAAAAAACTCTAGTAAAGTCACTTCTGTAGGAGAGTCCTTTGATGACATAGTTAAGGATGGTTGAATGGTAAAGAAAATCCACTTGTGTGACTATGCTGCTGGTTGCCGTTAGCCGCTGATATTGCCTGTGTGTCTTCTGTTTATCTGTCTACTTCTCTATCTGTCTCTGTCTCTATCTCCTCTGTCTCTATCTCTTTATATAATATATGCACATATCTATCTATCTATCTATCTATCTATCTATCTATCTATCTATCTATCCACATATCCTTATATGTATATATAAGCATATATATGTATATGTTCTTAAAATTTATTTATATATGTTATAATATGTAGTAAATATACTCTAATACACAAATAAACACTTACATATATATGACTACATAACTTATTTATTTATGTGTGGTATAAGATTCAGATCTTAGTGTTCAGCTTGTAGGAATCAGTTAGTTCTTTTTTTCTACCATGTGCTTAACCAAACTTAGGTTGTCAGCTTTGGCAGTAAGCTTTGAACCATCTCTCCAACCCAATATTCTCAATGTTGCCTTTATGACAAACATATCAGAGATGTTCTAGAATTATAACAATTATAAAATAAAAGAAACAGTATGTTGCATTTTTAAAACTTTCCAAAACTCTATATTTAGTTAATGTCATAGCCTGAATATCAGATAGTTCTACACTGGTGATGAATAACATTACTTACCCACAAGGCTAGAATGATTACTCACAGCCAAGCTTATTTTCTTATTATACCCCAAACTGCAAAGGAAGACTAAAAACCTGTGAACGTGAGAAGAGGCAAGTTTGGGGCAATGAATCGTATCCTCTGTCTGGTTGGAAAATGCCTAGAGGTAGAACCACTCTCTACTTCTAACACTTTTTCAATGGAATAAAATTTTACAACACATGAAAGCAAGAAAATTTAAAGTTTCGCTGAGATAACCCAGTACCTATGGGAGGCAAGTAAAAGTAAATGACCTGAAGAATATTAAAGTATGTGAACGCATCAAAAGGCAGGACTGCATAGTACTTTGGAGAAGAGAATGACAGCCATAGCCTTTAGCTGGTAGCAGTGTATCTTGGAACAAATCATAGCCTAGAAATTCCCTTCATCTTCATGAAGGTACCAGGTGGATTTCCACATGAGTAGACTCAAAACTAGTATCACCACGCTGAAATCACATTGATGTGTTTGTAACTAATTGTTCAGAGGTTCTGACTTATACATAGGAACAAAGACAATATGAGGAACTTTAGAACTAATGCAAAGAAGAAGAGATCATGGCAAGATGAGCATAAAGCAATAAATGGTCTTAATTGTGCCTTGTCTGGACACTTTGTATATTCCTCCAATAAGTGTTCAGAGGGCCTTTAGATGTGGCCACAAATTTCCATTAGCAATGTCATTTTTATATCAGGAAGGTATAAGTATCATGTAAGATACCTCAATGCAAGTCTAGATCACCTAAAGTATTCCTCCATAATTTATATCTGAACAACTTGCCAGGATGTTCCAAATGAAATACAGGAAGACATTGCATGCATGCTCATTTCCATTTCTTTAATTTATTAAAATTTTTATTTTGAATAGCTTCAATCAAAAAGGATTTCATATGGCATTTACAATGCTCAATGTACAATTATGAATATCTACCTTTTAACAACAGGGTAACATTCTTGAGCAGCAATACTATTTTAAAAATATAAAGATGTGTCATTTCTGATATATAAAGTTACTTAAAAAATCCACGGTCTCGGGGAATTCACAAATTATAACAGGAAGTAACTTTTATTATTTCATGTGAACATAATTTCAAAGGGTAATACATTAAAAATACATGTAAAGGCCCAGACTGTACAAAAGTTAATACCCTATTTTGGTAAAAGTTCCCAGTAGCCTCCCACTGTAAATATACAAAACACTTTTATTTGATACAACAAAGTTGCATGGATGAGATATTAGATGTTGTCTAAAACTTGAAGTTGCTTTTCACTGGATATGAGTTTTTGATGCATATATATATATATATATATATATATATATATATATATATATATATATATATAAAAGAAACAAATTACTTACCATGCTTTATGTCTTTGAAACTGTGCAGTACTTTCATCAACATGGGAACGAAAATAAAGTATAAAAGCAATAACAGGTTTGCTTAAATGAACAATGTGATCTAGAAAGCATTTGGATTCCAGGCTTACAAACTTATAAAGTAGTTGGTGGTGTTGCCACCACTCTCCCTCAAGCACTATGTGCAATGTTCCCTTACAGTGGTTGGTGCTAGAAGATAGAAAACATAGTTATCACTATTTATTTTTATTTAAGAGAGGAAAACAAACAATCTTAAACAACTCTGAGGGAAACACACATTAAAAATTCTTGTTATTTATTTAAAAAGTTTAAAAGCTACATATCATTATTTAACAATTATTTTCCCAGACATTTCTGTCCTTTAAGTATGTGCATAAATAAAATTTAAAACAGCAATATTATCAATCTTAATACATCAAAGTAATATATGTACAGATTTAAAAACTTAGGTCTGTATATACTAATGTAAAATTCAGAACTGAAATTAATATGTAATAATGACCCACAGAAGACTCAGCTTACCTATGGCACTAAGGAGGACACATGTCTGGATTCACAAACATTCTTCAAACAACATTCTCAAATGGAATAACCTGTCTGCATTCAAATCTAACTTCATACAAATGCTTTTTGTCACCTACATAAAAACTTGTTCGTTTGCAAACATTGTGGACAGATGAGATATAAACCCATATCAATTCTAAATGTTAAAATGAAGTATCAAAATAGCCTTATGATCATGGTCTTAAAGATGTGAAATAAAATTGATATTGGGTTTCTAAGCTGTAGTTAGCAATTACAATAAAAGTTAACTTAGAAAATGATTGAATAACGACATTATTTGAAATGAACATAGAAAGTACAAAACAGTAACGAATAAGTAACTAAAGAAAATAGTACTAAATCAAAGCTCAAGAGATCTAAGATGCATAGATTCATAGAATCATTCATAGAACAATTGTTCTTATTATCTAACAAATAATATCATACGTTTTGTTGGAAAAAAGTCGAATATGTATTTCCTAAGAATCACTAGTGGCAATACCATTTTCTTCACTGCTTTATATTCACATATTTATGCTCCACAAGTCCTGAAATAAAACAAAAATCAAACTAGGCTGTCATTTCTCTTCTTTTTCCTCATGTTCTCATCAAGACAAGACCTTTCCTCCTTCTTCTGTGGCAGTCATTTTTAAGCCACTCCCCTAATCTCTCAAGAGCAGTATTTTTTGTATTCATATTCTATGCTGAAATAATTTCTAAAATTTAGTCAATCTGGTTATTGTAAGTCAGTATTTTATTTAGAAATTAGTCACGAGAAATAAATCTGAGGCTCAGTTCAAAGTATACTTGTCTAACATGTATAAATCCCTGGGTTTAATCCACATGTAACATAAAACTGGCTCATACTGGTATCCTTAGCATTTTAGTACAGGCAGAGGGTAAAAACTTCAAACTTAATGTACCTGGAGATAGCTGGTAGCATTCTATCTAGTTAGAAAATGGACAAAGCATAATTATAGCTATCATTTCCATTTCTTTTTTTTCCTTTTTATTAAAATATGTATTCAGTTCATGGAAAGATGAAGCCCAAAATTTAGGAAATAGATTCAACTAAATTTATGTAATCTAGATAATCTCTCAAAGACTATATAAATCTAGATATTTTCCCAAAAACATGACTATTTGGTTTCTAGATATTTCTAACTACCTTGAAGTTGACAGAAAATATTAAAACATCAGAGTTATTGGAGATTTTTCTTTCAGATTTGAATCTATTAGTTATTGTAAACATATGCCTTAATATCAAACTTAATTGAGGAAGAGTATATTTGGGTTTGTAGATAGCATAAAGCAACAAGTTACATTTCAATTGAATTAAAAAAAAAAAAAAAAAAAGAGGACAGGAAGTGGTGCTAAGCTACCAAAACACAAGATTGAAGGTTCAAAACCTTCCAAAACAGTACCACTTCATATTCCTTGAATTTATATTCATATTCACAGCAAACATATACATATTCATTTTGTATAAACTGGGGTGTATCATAGAAAGCAAATCATACCAATTCCAAAATTCCATGATATTTTATTTTGCTTTAACTTTGTAAATGAATTTTGAAAGGCAGTATAGTGCCCTGTGTCACAGGATCAGCTCCCTGGCCTCAGAAGGAAACCAGAGGGCCATGATCAATTCACAGCAACTGTTGGACTAGCATGGGCTTCCAGGTGGAGGAGTTGAAGAAGGAACTGAAGGAACTGAGGGAGTTTGCAGCTGCATGGGGAGGGAGCAACAGTGTCAACTGGTCAGGGACCCTGGTGCTCCCAGAAACTGGACCACCAATCAAAGAATGAATATGGAGGGGCCTATGGTGCTGGCCACATATGTGGCTAAGGGGGACCTTGTTGACCATCAGTGGGAGGAGAGGCCCTTGGATCTGAGAGTGTTAGATTCCCCAGTATAGGGCAATGCTAGAGAGGGAAGTCTTGAGTGGGTGGGTGGGTGGGGGAAATACCCTCATAGAGGCAAGGGGTGGGGGGGGGATGGGATAGGGGTTTCCAAAGGCAAAACCTGGAAAGTGGAAAACATTTGAAATATAAATAAAATATTAAATTAAAAAAAGAAAGGCAGTATAACTTTTCAAAAATATAGATTTAAAGTTTTTACAGCTTCATTAATATAATGAACATCGTGGTAACATTTTCACATATAACCAAGTATGGTTTCTCATTTTGATCTAAGGTGGGAAGAAGGGAGTGGGTAGGCAGGTGGGTAGGTGGGTGGGGGAAATACACTCATAGAGGCAGGGGGAAGGGGGAGGGAATAGAGGGTTTCCAAAGTGGAGACTTGGAAAGGGAGAAACATTTAAAATGTAAATAAAGTATCAAAAAATTAAAATTCAAAAAAGTAAAAAACATTAAAAACAAACAAAAACAAACAAACAAACAAAAAGAATATGGCCTTTTCATCCACCACAATTAAGTAAGCTTCATCCCAGGGATGCAGTGATTGTTCAATACCCAGAAATCCATCAATATAATCCACTACATAAACAATCTCAAAGAAAAAACCACATGGTCATTTCATTAGATGCTGAATAAGCATTTGACAAAATTCAACATCCCTTCATGATAAAAGTCTTGGAAAGATCAGGAATTCAAGGACCATACCTAAACATAGTAAAAGCAATATACAGCAAACCAGTGGCCAACATCTAGCTAAATGGAGGGAAACTTGAAGCAATCCCACTAAAATCAGGGACTAGACAAAGCTGTCCACTCTCTCCCTATCTATTCAATATAGTACTTAAAGTTCTAACTAGAGCATTTAGACAACCAAAGGAGGTCAAAGGGATACAAATTGGAAATGAAGAAATCAAAATATCACTATTTGTAGATGATACAATGGTATACTTAAGTGACCTAAAAAACTCCACCAGAGAACTGCTACAGCTGATAAACAACTTCAGCAAAGTGGCCAGATACAAAATTAACTCAAACAAATTAGTAGCCTTCCTATACTCGAAGGATAAACAGGCTGAGAAAGAAATTAGGGAAATGACACCTTTCACAATGTCACAAACAATATAAAGTACCTTGGTGTGACTCTAACCAAACAAGTGAAAGATCTGATGACATGAACTTCAAATCTCTGAGGAAAGAAACAGAAGAAGACCTGAGAAGATGAAAAGATCTCCCATGCTCGTGGATTGGCAGGATTAATATAGTAAAAATGGCCATCCTACTGAAAGCAATCTACAGATCAATGCAATCCCCATCAAAATTCCAACTCGATTCTTCCTAGACTTAGAAAGAGCAATTCTCAAATTCATATTGAATAACACAAAACCCAAGATAGCAAAACGTATTCTCAACAATAAAAGAACTCCTGGGGGAATCAGCATCCTTGACCTGAACCTGTACTACAGAGCTGTAGTGATAAAAACTGCATGGTATTGGTATAGTGACAGGTAGGTAGGTAGATCAATGGAATAGAATTGAAGACCCAAAAATGAACCCACACACTTAAGGTCACTTGATCTTTGACAAAAGAACTAAAACCATCCAGTGGAAAAAAGAGAGCATTTTCAACAAATGGTACTGGTTCAACTGGCAGCCTACATGCATAAGAATGCAAATTGAACCATTCCTATCTCCCTGTACAAAGCTCAAGTCCAAGTGGATCAAGGACCTCCACGTAAAACCAGTTACACTGAATCGAATAGAAGAAAGTGGGGAAAAGTCTCAAACACCTGGGCACAGGGGAAAAGTTCCTCAACAGAACACCAATGGCTTATGCTCTAAGATCAAGAATTGAAAAATGGGACCTCATGAAATTACAAAGTTTCTGTAAGGCAAAGGACACTGTAAATAGGACAAAACAGCAACCAACAGTTTGGGAAACAGTTTACCAATCCTAGGTCCAATATATGGCTAATATCCAATATATAGAAAGAACTCAAGAAGTTAGACCCCAGAGATCCAAATAACCGTATCAAAAAATGGGGAAATGAGCTAAACAGAGAATTCTCAACTGAGGAAACTCATAGGGCTGAGAAGCACCTAAAGAAATGTTCGACATCCTTAGTCATCAGAGAAATACAAATCCAAACAACCCTGAGATTCCACCTCACACCAGTCAGAATGGCTAAGATGAAAAACTCAGGTGACAGCAGATGCTGGCGAGGATGTGGAGAAAGAGGAACACTCCTCCACTGTTGGTGGGATTGCAAGCTGGTACAACCACTCTGGAAATCAGTTTGGTGGACCCTCAGAAAAATGAACATAATACGACCTGAGGAACCAGCTATTCCACTGCTGGGCACATACCCAGAAGATACTCCAACATGTAATAAAGACACATGCTCCAATATGTTCATAGCAGCCATATTCATAATAGCCAGAAGCTGGAAACAACCCAGATGTCCCTCAGCACAGGAATGGATACAGAAAAATGTGGTACATTTACACAAGGGAATACTACTCAGCTATTAAAAACAATGATTTAATGAAATTTGCAGGCAAATGGATGGAACTTGAAAAATATCATCCTGAGCGAGGTAAGTCAGTCACAAAAGAATGAACACGGTATATAATCACCAATAAGTGGATATTAGGCCAAAAGTTCGGAATACCCAAAATTCACTTCACAGCAACTGTTGGGCTGAGCGTGAGGTCCCAGATGGAGGAGTTGCAGAAGGTACTGAAGGAGCTGAGGGAGTTTGCAGCCCCATGGAGGGAGCAACAGTGTCAACTGGCCTGATCCCCCAATGCTCCCGGAGACTGTATCACCGACCAAAGAATACACATGGAAGGACCCATGGTGCTGGCCACCTATGTAGCAGAGGAGTGCCTTGTTAGCCATCACGGGGAAGAGAGGCCCTTGTGTCTAGGGTGTTAGATGCCCTAGTATAGGAGAATGCCAAGGAAAGAAGACGAAAGTGGTTGTGTGGGTAGGTGGGGGAATACCCTCATAGAGGCAGGGGGAGAGGGGAGGGGATAGAGGCATTCCAAAGGGGAAACCTGGAAAGGAGGAAACATTTGAAATGTAAATAAAGTATCAAAAAAGGAAATATGGCCTCCAATTTTTGGGAACAAAGATAATAACTATTAATTTTCTTAGTTTAACTGTTGTGTGCTGTCCTTCCTTCCTTGTGTCACCTGAATAAGAAAATAAAGTATGTTAGATAATAATGAAGGGAAGTATGACTTTAGTCTTGACAAGTCAGTAAAGTTTGCCTTAGAAAATCTTCCCTCAAAATAAAGATCTAAATATTGAAATATCACTAACTAATACATTGATGATATTGTTATAAGTTGAGGTCCAATACTATTCAACTATGGGAACCAATAGATTTTTATGATGAAGTAGAAAGGAAAAGAATAAACTTAAATATATAAATAAAAGTTATGCAAATGTCTCTATATATGTTAAATCCTCAAAATATTAGCTAAAATTTTAGACTGATTTGTAAATCATAAGTCATTCAAAAATAAGACTTGACTGTACTCTGCTTACTACCACACTGCTACAATAAAAATGTTCAGTGAGCAGGCATTCTATCTGTCTATAATGTTTACATTTAGATTTGAATATTATTCTACTGCCATTTTGTTTACACTGTAGGTTATGTCATGAATAACACTAGGGTAAATCAAATTCAGCTTAAATTTATTTTTCCTCCACTTTAATACAAATTTACATGATTTCTAGCAAATTGTAATTACAGTAATTCAGCTCTCCAAAACCCCCTTTTATTGTCAATCATTATAGCTGAAATGTGGATTAACATTTCAAGAAGCCTAACAGCATTATATCTTCTGCTCTCAGGGATAATGTAGCAGGTGTCACAATGGGCAGCGGTCATTTAAAAACCAGTGATAATCATGATAATAGCATCAAAAATAAAATTACATTGATGTAGAAAGAATGGTTCTCTATGTCTCCAGAAACATAATGAGTGATAATTTACCTCTGGATTCCAGGCGCTTATTTCTTAACAGCATAATATTTATACAGACAATTTATAGATTTCTTGAATTCAAAATGTGGTATGCAGAAGATTCTTAATAAATTACAAATGAATTGAATATAATCTAAAATTTCATCTCAATGACCTAATATTGTGCTCTCTCATTCAGTGACTTTATTAGTTTTTCTAAATGTCAAAGTTGTGGTGGTGCTTGTTTAGATGATTAGGGTTTTTTTTTAACTTTTTACTGAGTTCAACCTTATGTATCTCTATCTCAAACATCTCCTTGTCCCTTCTGACCCAACCTCTACCTTTGCAAACTCCCCTCAAAAAAAATAAAAGAATGTAAATAAAAGAATAAGCAAAATAAGACAAAGTATGAAAACATCTCCTCCTTGAAGCTGAAGCTTTGAATCTGCAAGACTAGATACTTTACATTCTCCAGCAGATCATAGATGGGGTAGATGTTAGGATGGACCAATTCAGAGCCTTGTACCTGGGCCTGGGTAGTAGCTGATATGGTAAGCTTACCAGGTCTCCTGCACCCACAAAACAAAGGCAAGCTCTCTAGCACTGCCCTGGCTAGCTCACCCATGCTGCAGCCAGCAAGGGGCAGGGTCAGTCCTCTTACTCTCATGCCCTTGCAGCCAGATCACTTGCACCCATGCCAAGAGACGCAGATCTACTGTGCTGCCCAATCAAACTGCATGGACTGGATCCTCAAGTGTTAAGGTCTGCAAGGCGCATGGCCAACTCCCCCATGCACTTAATCTCAGGGCCAGCTCTCCCTACTGCTTCAAGTGGTCAGGTGGATGAGGTGGGGAATGGCAAGGTGGGGAGTTGGGAGGTTGTTTATTGTTTTTAAGATTGTGGTGGTTTAAATATGCTTGGCCCATGGAAAGTGGCACTATTAGAAGTTGTTGCCTTATTGGAGTAGTGGTGGCTTTATTGGAGGAAGTCTATCACTGTGTATGTAGGCTTTGAGATCTTCTAATGTTAAAGCTCCTTCCTGTGCAGAATAGACCTCATCTTTGGCTGCTGTCAAATCAAGAGATAGAACTCTAGGGTCCTCCAGCACCAAGTCTACCTGTACACTGCCGTGATTCCCATCATGATGATAATGGACTGAACCTCTGAAAATATAAATCCAGCCCCAATTAAATGTTTACTTTTATAAGAGTTATCTTAGTCATGGTGTCTCTTCACAACAATAAAACCATAACTAAGCCAAAGATAGTATCTCACTGTACATCCTGGATAGATTGGAACTTCCTGTGAAGACCTGACTGGCCTTACATTCATAGACCTGCAATTGCAACTGCCTTCCAAATCATAGTATTTATATTATCCTAACTTGTAAAGTAGTAAGATTTTTTTTTTCTCATACTTTCAAAGTTCTTAATAAATGACATGTTAGAAAGACTCTGTTTATTTTCATGGCTCAAGCTAACAACTTGAGATTATTAACTTTGGTCGAAAGTGACAGTTTTGAAAAAGTGACTATTTCTTTGTGCTTTAGAAATAATGTTAGAGCAACTTTATTTTATTTTATTTTATTTTAATTTTTTTATTTTTGATATTTTATTTACATTTCCGATGATTCCCCTTTTCTTTGGAAACCCCGTGTCCCCTCCCCCTCCCCGCCTCTGTGAGGGAATTCCTCCTCCCACCCACCCGCCCACCCATTCCCATATTCCCACCTTG
>CM052711.1:48212421-48288109 GCA_028551405.1 Uromys caudimaculatus
GTCCCTGTGTCTCGCGGGTTCGGGGCAGTACCTGGTGAGCTGTGGGGCGTGTCTTTGGCCCTCTCCTGGGTCTTTCAGTCACCTGAGAGGGGTCTTTGTCCCGGCACTGATTAGCTGTGGGGCCCTGTGGCCCAAGCTGAGGTTTCCGGCCATCGCAGGAAGCTGCTGGCCATCAGTCTCTGTGGCCCGCAGAAAGCGGGCAGAGTCTGTGAGCTCTGGGGGCGCGTTGCCCCTGCTATGGGCTTTTCTGCGTTGCTGGGAGAGAGGATTTTTCTTCCGGAGCTGCTTGTCTATGGAATCCTAGTGTCCCAGGCAGAAGTTTCCTGCCACAGCCGCCCGCTTTTGGGATCCAGGGGGGTTTCTAGGCCCGCCTACCTCGGTCCCTGTCGCAACTTTATTTTAAATTGTTTTGTTTGGGTGATTGTTTTACAAGATTAATATCAGTTTGTAAACTCCATAGGATAAGTGATATACAACTGCATTTCCAGTCATAAATACTAATTTGTGCTTGTTACATTTTTTGGACCTAGGGTTTCATGAAACTACATGTTGGCCTTGATCCTGCCATTTCCCTAACACAATGTGTGTGTTGATTAGATAGGATTACAAACCTGTACCACAATGGTTAGTGTCATTATCACATTCAGTAAAACTCATGTGAGGGGAAGTTGTTATTCCTAAAGTGAGAAAGATGAAAGACAGAGAAGCGTCATGAAGTCTTAGAACTGAAAAGGGGTGGCTGAAATTTTTTTACTAGACTATGTGTCTAAGCCAAAGTTGAACAATCCTCTGCCTCTCTGAATCAACGCAATAATATTCTGAAAAATTGACATGGTGAGTGGCATAAAGAAAGACAGGTATTTTGATATTTCTCTTATGGAGCAGTGGATTCTAATTTTCCTTCTCATAGAATCTGAACATTTTAAATAATTTTCTAACTAACTGAACAATGTGGAAACAGTGATGCTGAGGAGCAGGAAGACTACTTAGTCACCTAGACATTTCCACCACTATGTGATTAAACACTAAGTTTTAAGGTGCTTAAGCTGCCGTATAGAAGGCTTAAAACACTGCCAGGTAGACAGACAGCAAGGGGGTCTAAGACTGTCTGGAGAGTGGGAGGGGCAGTTTGCTATTTCTTCTTGAGGCCAGGAATAATTATATTGAAGCTAGACAAATGAAATATCAAGAGAGTAATGCTCATTGACACAGGGGCATAGCAGGTGAAATAGAAATGGACCTGTGATATTTCCCTGAAATTTCATTCCCATAAAACCACGAGATAGTGTAGGAGGAACAGGAGCAACCACCTCTAAGTAAACACAGGCGGCTGCAGAGCCACAAATGCATCTCCTGCAAGAGGACTTAATTGAAGACTGCCTGAGCAAGCAAGGATTGCTGACCTAGACAATGCCAGCCAATCGGAAACTGTTGTTTAGAAGAGATGCTTTCTTCAGACCAATGAGGTCCAGGTGGAGGGTATTAAAGGAACTTGCAGCAGCATTCAGATGAGCTTTCTATGGAGTTTCTCACCGGTTGATTGTGTCATTGATTCTGTGTCACCTCTTCTCCAGCCCCCAAGAGAGGGTAAGGTCAGACAGTGAATAGACCAGGGCACAGGCAGCAAGATATAAAACACTGTTGCTTTGATGGTTTGTGTATGCTTGTCCCAGGGAGTGGCACTATTTGAAGGCAGACATTTTTGAAATAGGTGTGGCCTTGTTGGAGGAAGTATGGCATTGTTGGAGGAATTATGTTTCTCTGGGCATGGACTCAAAGATCCTCATTTTATCTGCCAGGAAGCCAGTTTTCTTCTAGTGGCCTTCAGAGGAAGATGTAGAACTCTCAGCTCCTCTTGCACTATGCCTGCGTGGATGCTGCCATGCTCTTCCTTGATAATAATAGATTGAACCTATGAGTCAGCCCCAATTAAATTTGTCTGTATAAGAATTGCCTTCTTCATGGTGTCTGCTCACAGCAGTAAAACCATAACTAACACAATTGCTTTCTGATTGAAATCTTAGTAGAGTTTTAAAAGCTCTACTAAGATTTTAAATGTTTTAAAAGATCGAATATAGAGAATGAATATGGTAAAACTAAGAAATGTTCATTGTTTACCACTTTTATAAGACATGAGTCAATATAAAATACTATATAGTAAATAAAACAATAATTACATGTTAGTCAGCAAGTATTTTTTGTAAGCTTCACAAAGCTATTTCTATGTGGATGGGTATAAAATGTCTATAATTCTCTTTTCTAGACTTTTTTTAAAGTCTTGATTATTTTAATAATTTATGGGCATCACACCATTCATAAAATGTAAACAACATTTTCATTCTGAAAGAAAAATAACTCTTGATGCACATTAAGTTTATAGAAGAAGATATGAACACTACTGTGAAGCTATTCAACAGCACTAATAAAACATACAGGTTAAAAGAAAAAGTAATGTTATCACCACTAAAAATAAGTAAATAATAAGTATGATTCCACCTAAGTACATTAGCCAATCACGTTGTGTGATTAAAAGTTTTATAAATGATCTTATTTTTATTCTGAGAAATAAACAATATTTAAATAAATTTGAATGCTTTCTATTTTATAGACAGGAGTAAATATTTTTTACTCTATCTCCTCAGGTTGATAAAAATTTCCATAAAAAATAACATTTCTTTCTTACTCTTTTATATTTGTTTGTTTGTTTTTTATAATCAGTCTGTAAATGTACCTTTTATTCTCCAGATATAACTGTTGTTTCAGAAGCTTAATGCTAGATAAGCTCACACTTTCTAGTTCTTTCTGATTTCTTGCTGGCCAGTCCAAATCAGCTTTTTTGGCTCAAATTGCTCTCCAATCTGACTGATTCTACCTGGCTTCTCTCAGCATCTCACTGAATTACTCTGCTTGGACTCAAACTAACTCTGGCAATTTGTTCTAGTCTTCTGGTTCCTTTTTATTCTCTGGCTTCCACTGCCTCTGCTGAACTCCAGTGAACTTCATGAACTCATGAACAAACTTAATCCCACTGTACTACACTCACTGTCCTGACTTCCAGCTGACTAAACTTCCGGTTCATGCATTTCTCTTAAATAGCTTCTTTCTCCTGTATTGTTCTAATGAGAGTTGGGCGTATCCTATCTTTGACTCATTCTGTCAAATCTTTCTTTGATTTGTCACTTTGTCTGCCCCTCATTTAAAATATCATTTTCAAATACTGCTGGTTATTTCTAGAAACTAATTTTACCTTAAAGATATGTACTAAGGATGTGTCTGTATTCCAGCCAGAGGTATTAAAGGTGTGTGGCATGTCTGTATTTCAAGAAAAATTATATAGACCCAGGTCTTTGTATGTGATCCTTTGTCAGAGCAGCCATGATGCTGGATTAAAATCCCTATAAAGGCTCTGTTACAGTTCATTTTGAATAGGAAGTATATCTAGAAATGTCACTCAGAGAAACATCATCAAAAGGAGTCTCTTTAGTTCCCTGTTGTTCATTAGTAGATAAGCATGAAGAATGCGAATGTTTCTCTGTCATGTATATCACCCGTCATTAAATATTACTTTAGAGAACCTGACAGGTAAATCAGTGGTTATTAAAAAGATAACATTTGTTTAAGTAAATAAGGATCTATATTTACTTAACTTAATTTTAAAAATTATACAAATAAATAAAATATTTATCTGCAAATACATAAACATAGCAGTTTCATACTGCTGTTATAATTTTCAATAATATGGTTCAGACTTTGTATATGCATGAGATAACTAAAAGATCTTTTTCTATTCCATTACCAAGATCAGGATATTCCTAGTTATTTAAAAATATTACAAATGCATAAATGTAGAACCAAAAGATTAATTTCATGTTTATTTTTGGTTTTGCTCAATGATGTCTGTCCTAACAAGATTTCTGCAAGCTAGAAAATATATTATTTCTAAACCAGAGATTAGGACTTTGGGGCTACCTAAATGCAGCAGCACATGAATATTTATGCTTCATTATCTGTCAAAATTAGAAAATAAATTATTATAAATATTATGACATATAAGAGTCACATAGTGGTGTGGTAATGTATAAGCAGATGTCAGCACATGAAATCTGAATTATTGCATTTAATTTGTCCAGGATAGCCTTTCAGCAAATGGGCTAAAAATGCCCAAAACTTGATACTTCTCTAGTGAAGTATTTCTGAAATCCTAACTGATGTCAAAAGAAATCACGTACAATTTTTGACAAATTTCTGCAGTCATTTTGAAAAGTATAGCAGTGTGTATTTGCTGACCTTCATAAACAGACTACAAAAAATATTTTTAACACAACTGACCTTCAAATACTTCACTTAGAATTGGGCTGAACAAAGGATAGTAGAAATAAGCTAATAATGATCTTCTGTTGAAAAGAAAGTACACTTGTATTCTCTCTCCACCCCAGAGATGCTAAATAAGGGGTAATGTCCAGTTTCCAGCCAGCAGGAAATTGTTCCTGCCCTTATCTACAGCAGTCTTAGAGTGGAGTCTTTATCCTCAATTCCTTCATTGCTGTTTAGGGCCATCTACAGAAAAAGCAGGGAGAGAAGAAGAGGAAATGTTATTTCCTCTGTATCAGAGACAGAGCTAACATCATGGTGCAATTTCAATAATTTTTGTAACCATATGCACTTAATATTTCTTACTATCATAAGGAATGATAGTAGCTTTTGGTCTTACTAAAATTCTTTAGTTTGGGAATTAAAAAAACAATAAAACCATAGAAACTTTAGAATTTTTTGTGCAGTAATCTCCTCAGGCCTATATTTATCTTTTTTTTTTATTAACAGATCTATTGTTAATTAATTAAAGTATGTATATATATATATATATATATATATATATATATATATATATTTATATATATGTATGTATGAAAGAGGAGAGATGATGGAAAACAGGCAGAGAAAGAGAAGATGTTTATGCACTTGTATATGTTCAGAGGCCTGACAAGTACCCACAGTTCTCTTAGAGCTGGCCTTTGTAAAACTCCAGGCTTGTAATCTAGCTGTTAACATGAGAACTGTGATCCTCATGACTATGCATCAAGCATTTTTGTTGCTGAATCACCTCTCCAAACTCCAGATTTTTTTTTCTGTTCACATGGAGAATTAAAACAAACATTCAAACAAACAAACAAACAGAAAATAAAACTGCTGAGGGGCACCATTTTTTGTTCTTCTGTTTTCTATTTCCATTAAGATTGGAGTAGATGACTAAATATCAGCTCTTAATAAAGTGTGAAGTGGATCACATTAAGACAGAAACATTCATTTATACTGTGAACCATTTGTTATTCTGTTGGAGTAAATATATGCTATAAGATATATCACACACATAGACGTAGGTTAAATCATTTTAAGTGTACAGTTTGTGGTATTAAATGTGACCCAATTATATAGACATCACTACAATTCACTGTATAACTTCGTCATTTTCCCAACTTAAACTCAGCCAAACACAAAAGATTATACCTTCTTTTAGCACTTCATAGAACCTTCCCTAAAATTCATCATATATTCACTCACAAAACAAATTTCAACATATAAAAGAAAATTGACATAACCCCTGTATCCCATCAGACCACAAAGGGTTAATGCTGGCATTCAACAACAGCAGTGACAGAAAGCCTACATACTCATGGAATATAAACAAACTATACTCAATGATCAATGGGTCAGGGAAGAAATAAAGTGAAGACTTTCTATAATTCAATGAAAATGAGGGTACTGCCTACTCAAAATTATGGGACAACATGAAAGTAGTGCAAAGAGGAAAGTTCATAGCATAGCTACCTTTATAAAGAACTTGGAGAGTTCTCATACAAACAATTTAAATGTACACATGAAAGCTCTAGAAAAAAAGAACAAAGCATACTGAAGAGATATAAATAGCAGGGAATAATCAATCTTGGAGCTGTAATCATTAAATTATCAACAAAAAGAACAATTCAAAGAACCAACAAAACCATGAGCTGGTTCTTTGAAAGCATCAACAAGGTATACAAACCCTTACCCAAACTAACCCAAAGCCAGAGATATTATCCGAATAAGCAAAATCAGAAATGAAAACCTAGATATAACAACAGACACTAAGGAAATTCAAAGAATCATTAGGTCTTACTTCAAAAGGCTGTACACTAGATAATTAGAAAATCTTAATGACATGGATGATTTTCTAGAAAGATACTACTTACCAAAGAAAATCAAGATCAGTTAAACTATATCAATAGTCCTTCATTCCCTAAAGAAAGAGAAGAATTCATTAAAAATACCCCCCCAATAAAACCTCAAGGTGAAATGGTTTTAGAGCAAACTCTGCATGACTTTAAAGAGCTAATACTAATACTCCTCAAACTATTCTATAAAATAGAAACAGAAGAACACTGCCAAACTCATTCTATGAGACAACAGTTATTCTTATACCTGAACCACACAACAAATAAAGACTCAACAAAGAGAAAGAATTTCAGATGCATTTGGCTTATGAACATTTGCAAAAAAATAACAAATAAAATACTCACAAAACGAATCCAAGAATGCATCAAAGACATCATCCACCGTGATCAAGGAGTCTTCAACTGGAGGATGCAGGGGTGATTCTATATATGAAAATCCATCAATGTAACCCTCCATATAAACAAACTAAAAAAAAAAAACACAAGAGCATCTCATTAGATGCTGGAAAGGACTGATAAAATCTAATGCCTGTTAATGTTAAAAGTCTTGAAGAGATCAGTGACACAAGGAAAAATACCTAAACACACAAAAAAGGCAATACACAGCATGCCAATAGCCAAGATCAAATTAGATACAGAAAAACAACAAAATTCTACCAAAATCAGAGAAATGACAAAGTCATCTAATCTCTCTTATCTATCTGATTCAATGCTTAAATTCCTAACTAGAGCAATAAAACAACTAAAGGAGGTCAATAGATCCCAACTGGAAAAGAAATCAAAATATTGCTATTTGTAGATGATATGATACTGAACACAAAATTCTAGCAGAGAACTTTGAAAGTTGATAAAGTCCTTCAGAAAAGTAGCTGGATACACAAGTGGATACTAGCCCAAAACCTCAAAATACCCATGGTACAATTTACAGACCATATGAAACTCAAGAAGAAGGAAGACCAAAGTGTGGATGCTTCAGTCCTTCTTAGAAGGGGGAACAAAGTACTCACAGGAGGAAATAAGGGGACAAAGTGTGGAGCAGAGACTGAAGGAAAGGCCATCTAGAGACTGCCCCACCTGGGGATCCATTCCATATACAAACATCAAACCCAGACCCTATTGTGGTCACCAAGAAGTACTTACTGACAGGACCTTGATATATCTGTCTCCTGCAAGGCTCTGCCAGAACCTGATAAATACAGATGTGAATGCTCACAGCCAACCATTGGACTGAGCACGGGTTCACCAGTGGAGGAATTAGAAAAAGTACTGAAGGAGCTGAAGGGGTTTACAACCCCATAGAAGAATAATATCAATCAACCAGACCCCGGAGATCTCCCAGGAACTAACACACCAACCAAAGATTATACATGGAGGGACCCATGGCTCCAACCGCATATGTAGCAGAGGATAGTCTTGTTGGGCATTAATGGGAGGAGAAGCCTTCGGTCCTGTGAAAACTTGATGCCCCAGTGTAAGGGAATGCCAAGGCAGTGAGGTGGGAGTTGGTGGATTTGTGGGGGAGCACTCTCATAGAAGCAGGGAAGTGGTATGGAATAGGGGGTTTGAGGAGGGGAAACTGGGAAAAGGAATAACATTTGAAATATAAATAAATAAAATATCCAATGAGAAAAGAAATCATTATCAGCCCTTTACACAAAGGAGAAATGGGTCAAGAAAGAAGTTAGGGAGACAATAGACTTTACAACAGCCACAACTAATATAGAATATCTTGGTGTAACTTTAACCAAGCAAAGTAAAGAGCTGTATTACAAGAATTTCTAATGTCTGAATATAGAAACTGAAGATGATAACAGAAGATGGAAAGCGCTCCCATGCTCAGAGATCAGAAGGATTAACACAGTGAAAATGGCCACTTTACCAAAAGCAGTCTACAGATTCAATGCAAATCCCATAAACATCCCTATACAATTCTTTACAAACCTTGAAAGAACAATTCTCAACTTCATATACAAAAATTCAAAGAAGAAGTAAGAAAAAGAAAGAAATCAGGATCATTAAAACAGCCCTGAATAATAAAAATCTTTTGGAGTTATCACTATCTATGACTTAAAGCTCTACTACTGAATAGTAGTAGTAAAAACTCCATGGTACTTGTATAGAAACAGACAGCTTGATCAATGGAATTGAATTGAAGACCTAGAAATAAACCCACACACCTATGGACACTTGATACTTGACAAAAATTCCAAAACCATGTGGAAGTGGCACTATTACAAGATGTGGCCTTGTTGGAGGAGGTATATCACTTTGGGGTTGGTCTTTGAAGCTCTGCCCAATGTAGAATTGACCATCCTTCTAGCTTCCTGCAAAAGACAGTCATCTCCTGGCTCCCTTCTGATCAAAATGTAGAACTCTTGGCTTCTCCACCACCATGCCTGTCTGGATGCTGCCATGTTTCCTGCCTTGATGATAATGGATTGAACCTCTGAGCCTGTAAGCCAGTTCTAATTAAATGTTGTCTTTATAAAAATTGCCTTGGTTATGTTGTTTTTCATTATATAATGGAAACAGAAGACCATCTTCAATAATTGATGCTGGTCTAACTGGATGTATGCAGGTAGAAGAATGCAAATAGATCTATGTTGAGGATTTGTCTTTTGCTATGTATTGTAATGGTGAATACTGGCCTCAAGACAAAAGAATCACACATAGACAATGTGACCTTACTCCTTAATTTAAAACTATTGGTTAAATAATGATGCCAGCAGCCTATTAGCCTATTAGCAAAGATAGGTGGGGTTTTGGGTTCGTGGGCTTGGTGTTAGAGGAGAACCATGAGGAGGGATAAAGAAGAAAGTAGAGAGAGATGCAAGCCATCATGGAATAGGTAAATCATGAAAACATAGCCATGAGGGCTAGTCAGTTGTAGTTAAGAACTTCCCAGATGGAACATGGCAAAATATTACTTGTGGTTATTGATAGGTAAATAAATTCCAATAGCATAGAGGGTAGATATTTCTCCAACTCTAATTGTTAAGGCTTGTTATAAATATAAACTTTGTGTGTCTTTTATCTGGGAACAGAATCATCAAATGCACGCTAGAAGCCACTCGTAGAGATTAAATATTTACAACAGATCTATATTTATCCCCCCGAATAAAACCCAAGTCCAAGTGGACCAAAGACCTCAACCTAAAACCTGATACACTAAACCTACTAAAAACAAAAATGAGAAACTGCCTAGAATTAATTGGCATAGGAGATAAATTGTTAAATAGATCACCAATAGATTAGATTCTAGAATCAACAACTAGTAAATGGGACCTAATGAAAGTGAGAAGCTTCTTTAAGGCAAAGAACATTGTAAATATGACAAAATTGCAGCCTAGAGAATGGTAAAAGGTCGGCACCAACCCTACATGTGACTGAGGCCTAATATCCAAAACATACAAAGAACATAAGAAGTTAGACATCAACAACTCAAATAGCACAATTTAAAAATGGTATAGGGAGCTAAACAGAGACTTCTCAACAGAAGAATCTCGAATGGCTGAGAAACACTTGAGGAAATAATCAATGTCATTAGTCATTAGGAGAATGCAAATGAAATCAAGTCTGAGATTCCACCTCATCCCCAACAGAATGGCTAAGATCAAAAACTCAAGGGACAGCACATGCTAGTGAGGATGTGGATTAAGGGGAGCATTCCTCCATTGTTGGTGGGAGTATATACTTCTTTAATCACACTGGAAATTAATCTGGTGGTTCTCAGAAAGTTGAGAATAGTTCTACCTTAAGACCCAGCTATACCACTCCTGGACATATACCCAAAAAATGGTACATCATACTACAAGGATACTTACTCAATTATATTAATAGCAGCTTTCTTCATAATAGCCAGAAACTGGAAACAACCAGATGTCCCTCAATTGAAGAATGGATAAAGAAAATGTGGTTAATTTACATAGTGCTACACTACTCAACTTTTAAAGCAAGAACATCACAAATTTTGCAGGCAAATGCATGGGATTAAAGAATATCAACCCAAGTAAGATAATACAGACTCAGAAGAGCATGCATGGTAAGGACTCACTTATAAGAGGATATTCGTCATAAAGTACAGAATAACCACCCTACAATCCACAGACCCAAAAAGCCAAAAACCAAACCAAACCAATAACAAAAAAAAAAAAAAAAAAAAAAAATAAGACCCTAAGACAGGATGCTTGAATACTTCTCAGAAGGGGAAATAAAATAGATGTCAAAGGTTAATGGAGCGATGGAACTGGGAGGGAGAAGAATGAAAGTGAAACACAGAGAGAAACAGAGAGACAGAAACAGAACAAGAAACAATACAACCTACACACCTCCTCCAGCAAGGCCATACCACAGAATCATTCCCAAATAGTTTTACCAACTGAAGAATAAGTATTCAAATATATGAGTGTATGGGAGTGGCATTATCATCCAGATCCCTCTATGGATCATCCAGTAATGCCTTGAATTTTTGAAAGAATGCTGTACTTTTAAAAACAACAGATGCATCACTTTCCACTTCTGTCAGTAATACAAAAGTGACCAGATTTCATTCATTCTCACCAATACTCGCTCTTTTGTGTTTATTTCTAACAATAGATATCTTCAATCTCAAAGAGCAGTTGCATGTTATAGCTTGTCTTCCTACCACTACCTCTTCAGAATACCTATGGTGAGTATATTCTCACATCTGCTAAACACCAGTAGAACTTCTTTAGAAAAATGTATTTCAAGTCTATTTTTTCTATTTTAAAATTTGTGTGTCTGTCTAAAAAATTCATACAATATCACCGTATCACTTTTACATTTGCTCCTTTTCTTAAAAAACCTGTGAGGGGCTCATTTGTATAATTTTTTAAAAGTTATTATCCATAGTAATCCCTGGTCAAACTTATGACTCAGAAAATTGTTATATTCCCTTGGTTATTTCTTTGTTTTTCCTAATGTCATATGATTCACCAAATTTTGTTTTGGCTATTGGCAAATCCATTTAATTATCTGATAGTAGAAGAGGAGGAGAAGAGGAGGAAGAGGAAGAGAAGTTGAAGGAGGATAAAGAGGAGGAGGTAGAGGAGAAGGAGAAGGAGAAGGTGAAGAAGGAGGAGGAGAAGGAAGAAGAAGAAAACTGGGGTAAAATAAGAGAAGGATTTTGTAAAAGTGAAAATAAGAAAATATTTTTATAAAAGTAACTGCTATTTTTCCATTTTTATTTATTCTCTTTACATCCCTGACCCCCTCCTGTTCATCCCTTCCTGTAACCCTTCCCCCTCTTCTTCCTTTTCTCTAAGAGAAGGTGGAATACCCCATCCTCCTACCCTGGCACATCAAGTCTCTGCAGGGCTAGGCACATCTTCTCCCTCTGTGGCCACACAAGGCAGCCCAGTAAGTAGGACATGTCCCACAGACAGGCAACAGTTTTTAGGTCAGCCCCTGCTCTGGTTGTTCAGGACAAATATGAAGACCAAGCTGCAAATTTGCTACATATGTTCTGGGGATTGCAGGGTAGGTCTAGTCCATACATGTTATTTGGTTGCTGGTTCAGCCTCTGACAATTCCAAGGGTGCAGATTGGGGAGTAGGGTCAGGATCAGGTACAACAGGGACAGAGGGATTGTCAGATGGCTATGAGAATGAATGGAAATCTGGAACTGACAGGAATGGGAGGTGGGGCCATCTTGAAGACATGACAGAGACCTGGGATAGAGGAGTGGCCTCAACTGAACTATACTCTGAACTATAGTCACTCCTGACTCACTTTGTGATGTTCTTAAGTTGCCTCTCTTTCCTCTCTGTTCTCAGGAAAGTTGGGTGTGTTCTATATCTGACTCATTCTGTCAAATCTTTCTCTTATTCAGTACTTTGTCTGTCCCTCAATTAAGACTTCACTTTCAAACATGGCAGGTTCCTTCTACAAAATAACTTTACCCCCATTGTTAGGGATTAAAGTTGTATACAAAGGACATGTCAGTATTCCAGCCTCATCATATAGACCTAGAAGGTCTTTGAGTGTAATTCCTTGTCAGAGCAGTCACATTAATTAAAATTCCTCTACACAATTTAAGTAAAAAATGTGAACCAAATGATAGAATTAACCACATTATTTATAAACAGTAAAAATTTTTAACATAAATGACAAGAATTTTCAATTTTGGTGGAAAGACCTAACTTTTTAAGATTTCACTTTATCCATTCATGTCTATCTAATAATGTAATTCTACTCTACTCATAGTGTACACAAACATTTATGAATATATAAAAATTAAAATCTGTAAAAAAATACAAGAATTTAAAATACATAAAATAACTTCTGGACAGATAAAAAAGTTGAAGGATATTTTTACTGGTTAGTACCATGGATTACAGTAAAGATGAATATAAATATTTACAGATATATGGAGTAAAATAAAGTCTAAAAAACCACACATATACTAAAAACTGGCTTTGAATATGGGAGTACGCAATTGGTACAAAAAATAATGCTTCCTAAAAATAGTGATAAAAAATATGGATATCCATAAGAGGAAAAAAATACAATCAAGATTTTTGATTTATAATCTAAAAATATAAAAATAATTTGAAATATGTGATACATTTAATTATAAAAATTTCAAATAAATAAAATCTTAAAAGAAACAGAAGTGTAAATATTTCTGTCTCTTTTTGGAAATATTTCAAAGGAAAAAATATCTTTAGCTATTAAAGAAATATTATTATATTAGCTTCAGTAAAATTAAGATTCCTTAAAAGAAATTACTAAAATAATGAAAAGACTAAGCTCACAAAAGTAAAATGTTTTCAACACTATACCTAATAAATGACTCTACACACTATCTGAGAGATGCCAAATATCAACAATTATTTATTGAATAATTATACAGAATATGCATACATCTGTCTACCTTAAAGATTTGACTCCAGTGTTTTAAAAATGCACTTATTTTATTATAACTGCAATAATGTGTGGAAGTATTTTCTGAAAGTTGGCTACTTGGCAATGGTCTCTTCACATTTCTTCAAACAATCACGGTCATGTCAATACTTGTCAGTCTGCTCTACAAATTATGCAAGCACATAATGTGTTCTCTTTTTTAGAATAAGACTCTTAAACAGTAGATACATACTTCTTACAATCTCTATCCCTTTCCTCTAATAGTAGAAGAGTTGGAAGTGTAGAGATGAAAACAGAAACTAGGTTTCTGCCACCAGAAGAACACTACAATCACCACATGAAATGTTTGTATGACAGAGAAATAAAAATTATTGCAGGAGATCACTGTATTTTATCAATTTGTTGTAGTTTCATGATTAATGTAGCATTAAAGATAAAAATAAATAAAAACTTATGATTTCTTAAGTGAAAATCAAAAATTATGTATTTTTATTTCTGAAATGATAATAAAGTATTATTTTATACTTTATAACAGTACAATATCAACTATAACTTTATATATTGTAATACATTAATTTTAATAGCATGCATAAAAGGACAGTTTGGTGGCATAAAAAGAAAACTAAAAGTTAATCTTGGGGTTATAAGGATTTAAAGAGGGAGTGCAGAATCAAATTTCAATAGGCAAAACCAAAAACATGTAATTTCTCATTCTGAAATGTCAAATTAAAATTTCATAGCTCAATATCACATGAATTGTAGCTAAATATAAGTCTTATTAATTATTCAAGAGACTGTAATGGAAGATATGCAAAAATATCAAGTGACTTCCTAAATGAAATAGTTTTAAATTGGAAAAAAGTTTTCTGTGGCAAATCAGTCAAAATCTATAATAATTTAACAAATACAGGAGCTTTTGATTCAGTAAAATGTAAATACACACAGCATAGTAATTTTATATTTGCTTTGGATGCCCCACAATATCTCACAAAGATGTTTACAAAAAGAACTGTGCAACAGGTCTGTCTTGATTGTACTTCAAAATGATAGCTAACATTCTATATATTACCATCTTCATATTGCACTGTCAAAATTCTTCTAATCCTTACTGTTGTATCATAATTAGGGAACAATTGAGATCGCTGGGGATCAGAAACCAGGCTAATCCCCAAAGAACTGGATTCTGCTCCTTTATGGCCTGACTTGCTATGTAATGGTTTGAGCCACATAACCTTTCCTTCACATTAGGAAAAGTAGTATCTTTTTCCCAGTATCTTGAGCTCTAATGTTTGCTCTATTTTAGGATCAAGCAGTAATCAAGATTGTCAAATACAAGAGAGAAAAAGGAAACAAAATGTAGAGGTGGTTTTCCACGCCCTACCCCATTTGAGAAATTACTAGAAACTGATGGATTCTAGGGTGAAGGGAAGTCAATTTACTTTGGTGGAGATAGCCAGTGAAAGCTTTCTCCATAGTCATCTACATCCACTCACATATGGGCAGTACTAATTAGACTCATTTAGTCATAAACGTTATTTTGAAGACATGGAGTTGAGAGACAAAGTTTTGGGGCCTGGGGGGATAGGTTTGGATATTATCAGAAGGCATTGAATATATGCATGAAATTTTAATTTATGCATGGAATATATAATTATAGTATAATTATATATTATATACAACATAATGGTTTATAATAAGACATAATAGCATGTATCTGAAAACAGAGAACTCAGGCATACTCTTTTGAATTTATAAGCATGGGAAGACATTTTTTAACAGGACCCCTGTAGCACAAGCATGAAGACTAACAGTTGATAAAATAGGATTCATTCATGAACACTTGTGTGGGATTATTTACCTGGCCATTAACAAATTAATTTTGTCATTGGGGGAAAATATCTCTTTCAGCAACCTCTGAAAAGTCATTTAATTTTAACACTTTTTCCCAGTTAGGAATTTCTGTCACTTCACACAGAGAATCTCTGTTTACAGCTCACAGAAACAATAAGTAGTGAATAGTACCCTACTTTTAGCTCAAGCACTTTCATTTCAGACAATTCTATTTTAATTATTTTTCTTCTTTTATATTAAACTACTTTTGCACCTTTATCTGTGTTTTTTAATCAAAATAAAGTATTAAATGAAACACTTTAAGAGTACATATAATGAAATATTACTGTTTCTACATTTTTGTTTTAAACATTTTACTAACTAAAAATACATTAAAATATTCTTGATATTCCACAGTTGTAAAGGAATTATTCAATCATTATGTATGAACAGAATGTTCAGAAGATATAGCTATATTGCTCTCAATAATTAGTGTCATATTTTGGCATTTTATCTTTGAAAATTCTTGATGCTGGCTGGTGAGGTGGCTCAGTGGGTAAACCTACTTTCTGTCAAGGTTGATGACCTAAGTTTCAACTCCAAAACCCACTTGGTAGAAGGAAAGAATTAGGACTCTGTGTTGGGAGCCCAAATAGGTGTGTGTGCGTGTGTGTGTGTGTGTGTGTGCGCGCGCGCGCGCGTGCGTGCGCACGTAATTGAGCCTCCAAACAGGAATATCTTCATGTAGATCACTGCAAACTTGTGAGTTGGAAAGAGTTATTTGTGGAATCATTAAGAGGCTAGGATGTTGGAGAGAAAAGCACTCAGTATTAACTGTAATGATCTGCACCTGGTTTCAATCATGACTGTCTTCTTAACCATCAACCATTTGAAATAGAAATTTCAGTGCCTGCACAGCTGGAATATAACACTGCTTTGCAAATAGTGGAAAGTGATTAAGAGTACACAAATAAACTACAATATAATTCTGTCAGATTGAACTAGGAAATTTGCTGAGAGGTATGATTGTGCAAAAATTTTTGAATTGTTCATAGTTACTTTTCTTAAATAGTTGAAAAGTGAATAGAGAGAAGGACATTACATTTCCTGCCTGACACTAGTTTACACAGCATATATAGCACAAGAATGATAGCCATCAAATATAGGAGCTACTGCTGTTGTCCAAAAATAATTCTCTCTATACAGCTATGATGGGTAGATATTTTGATACCAAGGGAACATACTTCATTTTCTACTTATCTTTTAATTACTTCCTGCAGGCAAAACCAGCATTCCAACCCTACTAACATCTGTTTGTGTTGGTCTTATTAAGAACCCCAGCACTAGGTAACTGTTCATTATTTGTTGGCACTAGGATTGAGGAGCAATGAAGTTTTGTAATAACTATGTTGAGATAAATAAGAAAGACAAATCTTTCTAAATACTCATTTGTACAGAGCATCAACAAAACAAATGGCTGTGTTTCTAACAATTGATTGCTAGATAGTTACTGTTTAAGGTTCTCATTTTCATCAATAACTGCATCCAAAAAAAGATAGAATTTTCATTTAAAATCAACTCTAATAGTTGTGTGGTGAAAGGTACTCCATATAGTAATTTATGTAACTATTAATTCATTCTGAAGAAAATTTCATTCTTCTAATATTTATTTTGTAACTGTCACTACTTTGCAGAGCAATAAAAGGTTTTTTGTTTGTTTTACTGAAATAGACAGAATTAAAGTCTCCCTCTAAGGACTGAAAACTTAGAAAAAGCACTTAAATTCTCAGAATCTGTTTACTTTCTCTATTAAGATAATCTTTTTTTGTTTTATGAGGCCATGGAGAAAAAAAATAGCATAAAGTGCACAAGATAAAGATCATAATGATATTTTATTTTCACTTTAAAATTTTCTAATGCTTGCTTTGAAGTGTCTAGCTGTAGACATTAATCAATGCTCATCAAATGATCTATAATACTAAAAGAAAACATTTTAATGAAATCCATTACAACATGCACAGCTATATGACAGAAATATTAGGCACTTATTTCAGAATGATTTAAATATGTGTCACTGGTTTTCTTACCTTGAAAATTTTCCACAAAACCTCAGAGCATTATATATTAAAAACTTGTGATTATTTATGTTTTTGAGACGATCCAGCTGATAATGACTCTGAGTTTCTAATACTCCAAACATTGAAGACAGTACTTTTCTGTAGTTTTCTCTTTCATCTCTGGCATTATATTACTGAACTCTTTACATGCTATACCTGCTTTACTAAGTATTTTATAGATAAATTGTGCTAATTTGCAAATGACCCATTATACTTCAAATAAAATACATGACTCGAGAGTTAAAACATCAGGAATAGGTGCCTATTGTATCATAAATTAGTATAAATGAGTTATTTGTCATAATCAATAAAAGTAGTATGGACCTCAACCATTAGCACAAGCACTAAGATCAAGAATAAATAAATAGTAACTCAAGAAGT
Source organism: Uromys caudimaculatus (assembly GCA_028551405.1). Lineage (NCBI taxonomy): Eukaryota > Metazoa > Chordata > Mammalia > Rodentia > Muridae > Uromys > Uromys caudimaculatus. The sequence continues at coordinate 48,229,844 of CM052711.1, forward strand.
TGAAAAGCTGCACAGCAAAGGACGCCATCATTTGACAAAGCATCATCTTTTAAAATGGGAAAGGAGTTTTACTTACTACATATCTGATAGAGGGTTAATATTCAAAACATACAAAGAACTAAAATACAGACTTCAAAAAAACAAAACAAATATGAAAATGAGATACAGGTGTAAACAGAGAATTTTCAATACAATCTCAAATGTCTGCCAAAGGCTTAAAGAAATATTCAATATCCTTAGCCATCAGAGAAATGCAATTCAAAACTATTTTGAGATGCTATCTTATATCCATCAGAATAGCTAAAATTAATTTTTAAAAAGTGATAACTCATGCTGGTGATCATGTGCGGTAAGAGTAACAATCATTCATTGCCTGTGATAGTAAAATAATAAAACATCTAGAGTGCCTATGAAAATCAGTATGGTGGTTCCTCGGGAATATTGGAATCATATACCTGAAGTACACTTCATCTCACCACAGATACACTTGCTCTACCATGTTCATTGCAGTTCTATTTACAATATCCATATATTGGAAACACCTGGATGATTCTCAAAAGATGAACAGATAATGGAAATGTGGTATATTATACAAGGTAATATTATCCAACCATTAATAAAATGGCATTCATAAGTTAATTGATTGACCTACAAAGATAAATATGGTATACATTCACTTATATGTGAGTAGTAGTATTTAGACAAGGATAAGCAGGCTAAAATCTATAGAACCATAGGGATTAGGTATAGAGAAATGGAAAGGGTATAGGGATCTTCCAAGGAACAGAAAATAGAATAGATAGTTTTGGATGTACAGGAGTTGGAGGATACAGGAGCAGGAGGATCAAATAGAGGAAGGAAAAAAGTAAGGAGAAACAGCCAGAATTTGGAACATTTGAAGTGAAGTATGAAAACATAATACAGTAGAAGCATCCTAAAATATATACATATATGATAGTGGTCTACATGAAATTGCCAAATAATGGGGGAAGCAGAATCCCAACTGGGAAGTCATCTCCTGCTACCAGATGAAGCTCCCAATACTGTGAACAGGTTAGGTCTCATTGCATTGTCGGATGAAGGATCCAAGGGATCCAAACAGCCAAGTTTGTTGCCATAACCTGACAGCAAGGCTCTATGAAGACATCATCTAAACAACTCACTAAACATGAAAAACTAGAACTGTCCCTCCATAGACCCTTGATCACTAGTCACGAGCATCTTTGGTACAGCAAGGTACTCTACATAATAGCATAATAGCAAAGGGGAAATGTAAATATCAATCCCTTTGATTTGCACAGGTATCCTGTCTATGAGACATGCTAGTGCAATAGTAGCACAGAGCTTGTGAGAATAACTAACCAATATCTGATCTGACTTAAGGTCCACACTGCAAGATGGAACCTATACATGACATCAGTTGGATGACAAAAACCTGAGACTGACATTTAAAGCACCTGGGATAACAACTAGTATTCTAAAATTAAATCAATAAAATAATAAAAATGGAGAAATAAAATAACTCCTAATGATATTTGCTGTAGTCTTAAATCAATTTGTTGCTCAGTCATCTGCAAAGAAGCTTCTTCCTGTAACAGATGACACCAAATCATAGATCCTAGACCTGGACAACATATAGATATAAGAGGGCTTGAAACATTCAGTCTTAAACGGGATTTCTCCATCAAATAAGTCCCCTTGGGGCTGATGTAATCCTGAGGAAGAGGAGGTAGAAAGACCTTAAAACCAGAACATCAAAAAAAGGCCCAGTAATCAATATGATTGATGCAGATATTAACTCACAGAGACTAGGACAGCATCGATAGGGTCTGCAAAGGTCTGCAACAAATGAGCTTGTAGAGATGAGAGAAGAACTAGATGCAGAGGTGGTCCATCACAAAGTCAGAAGCAATCTCCAATAAATAATCACTGACAAATAAAGATTTACATTTTTTTCTAAGGGAATATCACTGGGAAAACAAACTACCCTTAGGGTAGGCTGCATGCCCAGCAATAGTTGGTTAGCAAACTCAAGAGCATCTATGAAGGTTCCTTGTCCCATAATGTTGTCAGAACCTTTCCTTTTTATTATATGTTATTTTTATTTTTATACATTTCTTCTCTTTTTAACCTTTGCATATATATTATGGTTTCCAGTTTATTATTCGTATGGGATTCCTGAGTGTGTGAACAATTAGTTCTCTGTTTCTGGTGCCCTTTGTTGGACTCTTTTCCTTTTGTTTGTTTGTTTTGTCATATTTTATGAGTGGTTTTTTCTTATATTTTATTTTCATGTTATCCTTTAGAAGCCGTTTCTTTTTAAAATGAGAGACAGAAGTTAGGTAGATCTTAAGGGAGAAGAGGGGAAGTGGGAGACGTGGAAGAAAGGGAATCTGTAATCAGAATATATTAAATGAGGGAAAATTTTTTTCAATAAAATGGAAAAAGGCATATGGTATTAAAAGAAAGGATAAAGAACGACTATAGAACATTATAAATACCTTGCATACTGGATGGTCAAAGATAGTGAAAACAATCGGGTAAACAGTAGTGTTGATTTTTTTTTGTTTTATCTTATTCAACGGGAAATTTTTCTACTGAGATGGAAATGTTGCTTTGTGGTCTACTAATAACTTCTTTCATTTGAACACTAATTACCTGACAAATAGTGTCTTTAGGAAATAAGGGAGTATTCTGGTTCACAGTGTGAGAATACAAACCTTCATGCAGACAGATTGGATAAATCAGTAGCTCTTGGCTGTTGCAGCAGGAAAGCGAGGCTAGTTAATGATGTCTGCATGGATAAAGATTCAGGGAAAGGGGAAACTCGGTGTTCAACTGGCATTTTTGTTTACTTTTTAATTCAGTCAGGAGCCCCATCTCATGAAGTGATGCTGCCCACTATCGGGGCAGATTCTCCGCCCTCTTTTGATCCTCACTGCCAATTTCCTCACAAGCACATCAAAGGTAAATCTCAGTCACACTGTAGTTGTTTCTCAACCAAAGCAATTAAATAATCAAAATTAACAACCAGAAGGAGATACCTTTTGAGTTTCAACAGTAGAAGTAATGACATAAGTCTCTCCTATGGTAATACACATTTACAATAACATTTGAACAAATGGAAATGCACAAAACTGATGGACATACTTTGTGGGTGTTCTTTACTACTGTTTATGAACCATTTGCCCTACAGAGATGTCTTTACAACTTGCATTATATACGACATTGGTTGAAAAGACAAAAACAATTTATTTGGTTTAGGAAATTGAAGGGTAAAAGGTAATATATAGAGAGGCTCTAAAAGTACACTGAAAGTTTAGCTATATTGAATAATGGAATTCTGGAAGAGACAGCTCATATCAAGGTCTTGTTAAGTGGTTCTAAGGGTTTCAAGGGGAAAGACAAATAGAAATATTATCAAGTCACATTATGCTATTTTCATGTCAATCAATGTGGATATTTTGTTAGTTTTATCAGAATATGGTAAATAAATTATTATTACTTATTTAAATACAAATAAATGCATTGTTTATTAATTTATATTTAACTACTTTTTGAAGAGCTTATCAATTGTGATAAAAATATATATTGATTTTCCTAGATAAAACTTTTCATTCAGGTTATGAAAGTGAATAATATTTCTAAAGAAATTATTTATATGTATATATATATATATATATACATATACATATATATATGCAGAAAGAGATACATGAATATAGATGTTATTCTGTATGCACAAAATAGTTATGAAAAAAAAATATATATATACACATTCAAGAGAGACCAGTATTATGAATCTCAAATTTTGCAAATTATGTGGTCATTACAATTTTAATAATATCTATTTTCATTTATTTAAAGTATTAATAATGCTTCTTCTGTTCCTCTGTAAAAAAAGAATAATTATAATAACATGGCATCATAAAAAGTTGCACCTTCTGGGGAAAGAAGAGAGAGTGATGTTTGCATATGGGGTAGTGGTCATGCTAAGAACAGAAAGTAGTATGTAGGTGATTAGCACAATGTTGGGACTTTATTAGGCAAGCTAAAGAGTTTAGAAACAATGGACCTCAGATAGTTAAATGGAGGAAAATTGAAGGCAAAGTAATAATATAACACACAGGGAAAAATGTGATGATACACTCTTATAAGTCCAGAACAGGAACCTGAGAGAAGAGTATTATGGATTTGAGGTCCATTTGGATGTGTATACAATCCCTGACTCAAAAATAAATATACAGATGATAGAATACAAATAAATAACAAAGTAAAATGATATAAGAAATAGTTTTATGTGACAAAATGTGGACCAAAAGTACAATAATAAAAATACCTAGAAGCATGCTATTTTATTTCATGGCCACAATTTGAGGACCCTGTGATCAGAAATCAAAGTAACAAGGTCACCTCCTTATATATTCTCTAGAATATTTTCTGGTTCTATAATATTAAGAAATGTTTTAGGCCAGGCAGTACTGGTACATGCCTTTAATCCCAGCACTTAGGAGGCAGAGGCAGGTGGATTTCTGAATTCGAGGCCAGCCTGGTCTATAGAGTGAGTTCTAGAACAGCCAGGGCTACACAGAAAAACCCTGTCTTGAAAAAAAAAGGAAAAAAGAAAGAAAAAAAGAAAGAAAGAAAGAAAGAAAGGAAGGAAGGAAGGAAGGAAGGAAGGAAGGAAGGAAGGAAGAAAGAAAGAAAGAAAGAAAGAAAGAAAGAAAGAAAGAAAGAAAGAAAGAAAGAAAGAAAAAAAGAAAAGGAAAAAAGAAATGTTTTAGAACTCAGATTCTATATATATATATATTATAAATAGTGATACACCAGTGATCAGAAATCTGAATGACAGTCTATAAAGGGAAAATGTAGAAAACTTTCCTTTTCTCATCAAGCTGCAATGAATTCTTAGCATACAACCAAACATCATTTAAAATTATCATCTCCTGTAGTCAATGTATAGTAGGGAAATCCAAGTTATATTGCACTGCAATCTAAGTTGAAATAAAAAAAGAAAATTCTTGCACCCAAACCCCAAAGGATAAGGAAACATAAGTGAATGGAGATAGTTGCATTTGTTGACAACTCATTGCCACTGAAGCAAAATTTAAGCGAAGTACTACAAAGAAACTTACTTATACAGAATAGTTATATCACATAACAATGTGCATTTTAAAAGACAACTTTAAAAATTTAAAGCATTTTATTTTGATATTTTTTTAAATCTACTCATTTAAGTGCACAGTAGTTGGCTAAAAGAATCATTACAATTAGATAAGTCTTTCACCAGTTGCAGAAATTGGAAGAAAAATCTTAATTGGCCATGGAAGTCAGGACTCAGTGGGGTGACCTTAGATGAAATGCCCAACATTGGGGAGAGGGAACTGGAAGTGTCCACCTCCAGTAGAAAGACAGGGCCTCAAGTGGAGGGACGGGGTTATTTAGCCACAGTCAAAATTTCTGACCCAGGATTGTTCCTGTCTAAAAGAACTGCAGGTACCAAAATGGAGAAGAGACTGAAGGAAAGGCAGTCCAGTGGTCTGCCCAACTTGGGATCCATCTCATGGAGGGCATGAAGGCCTGACACTATTACTGATGTGATAATGTGCTTACAGACAGGAGCCTGACATGGCTGCCCTCTGAGAGGCCCTACCAGCAGCTGACTGAGACAGACATAGACACAATCCTTCTCCTATGTCAACCATAAGGTTCTCCAACTTCAGTCAAGTCAAAAGTAATGGAACCAAAAAGTTGACATCTTCTTATCCAATGCACTTTAAAAAGAAGGTTATTGGTTATGCACCTTAGTGATAGCATCAAAGATAGTGATAACTGACTCAACACTATTCTGCAATTCCAATGCATGAGGGAGTCACTCCACTAGGCAACAAGATTGAGGGAGATACTTAAAAGGTCACAACGATGTCCATAAACATTAATGCTGTACCAAAGACAACCTCTTCAGGTGGTTTGTTTGTTTGTTTGTTTGTTTGTTTGTTTGTTTGTTTTAATTGAGACTCATTACTTCAATTATAGAAATGAGCCGTGTAGCCAGAAGAAACTCTAGGAAGAACATCATTTAGAGGTTTTATAATTACCATGGAAGGCAAAGACCTAAAAGTAGGGAAGAATGCAGACCTGAATGCTACCACAAAGACCTTTATGACTACAGCAGCTGGGCAGTGGTGGCGCACGCCTTTAATCCCAGCACTTGGGAGGTAGAGGTAGGTGGATTTCTGAGTTTGAGGCCAGCCTGGTCTACAGAGTGAGTTCCAGGACAGCCAGGGCTACACAGAGAAACCCTGTCTCGAAAAACCAAAAAAAAAAAAAAAAAAAAAAAGACTGCAGAACACCTTACTAAACACTTCCCTTACTGGACTACATGGATGGGCCTGAATGGGAGGGGATGCCCTTGGTCCTCCTGCAAGTTGATGTCCCAAGATGGGGTGGTAAGCAAGGAAGGGGACTTTTCCTTCTCTGAGAAGAAGGGGATGGGGTCAAGGAGGAGGATTTTGTAAGGATAGGACTGAAAGGAGAAGAGAGAGGGGTCTTCAATCACTTTAAAGTGAATAAGTAAACTAACTAGTTAACCAACAAACAGCCCTTGAGCTTAGTCTTTTCTGGAGAAGGGAACATGATTAGGTTGGAGAGAAGGTAGATTGGTATCATTGGTATTGACTAAGGCTTTATATTTCCAAGCACTGGGTAATTTATTTAGTGATTTATATTCTTGTCCCTCTACAAAAGTAGCAGTTTTACTTCTCTCTGTAATTAACATCTCATAGAATCACGTATTGACACATTTTTTTTTAAGTTATATGAATAACTGTCCTCTGTGAAGCTCTATCCATCAGTGCACTGAAACAGATACAGATACCCAAAGCCAAACATTAAATGTAGGTTGAAGACACTTACAGAAAACATGACGGAACGATCAAAGGCCCTAACCTAGATGGCAACCTAGAAGACCAACAGTGTCAACAAACCTCGACCTCTGGGAGCTCTCAGGGTCTGAGCCATGAAGCAAAGAATATACACAGGCTAGAATGATTCCCCAGGCACATATGTACCACTCAGGCTGCTCAGTCTTTGTGGCTGCCTTGTCTGGCCTCAGTGGGAGAGTATGTGCCTAAGCAGGCTGGGAGTCGATGTGCCAGAGTGGAGAGATAGCCAGTGGGAGTCCCACATTCTGAGGAGAAGAAGGAGAGTGGAAAACAGACATATTTCCTACCACCATTCCTCCTCGTGTAAGTATTAAGCTGGTAAGTATTTGGAATTTTGTTGTGTTAATATATATTAACACACACACACACACACACACACACACACAATTATTATATGAGTTGCTAATGGGAGTTTCAAAAAGAACAGTCATTGTCAATTCTGGCTTGAGATTAGGACAGAATTTCAACAGTGTCATCTTGTGCTATGTATTTATGTACAACACTGCAGATTTCTCAGTATTGATGGTTACAAAATCAAAGTATTGTTCATCTCTGACTATAAAGGTATTTGAGTCAAAATGCACTGGCAATGTTTTAAGTCAAATGAATCTCTGAAGTTCCTGTTATGTAATAACTACTATATCATGATATCAAGTCTATATTGGGAACATCTGTGCTTAAAACAGCATGGGGTCCCAGCAGGAGGAGTTGGAGAAGGGACAGAAGGAGCTGAGGGAATTTGCAGCCCCATGAAGGGAGCAACAGTGTCAACTGACCAGACACCCCCCCAAGAGCTCCCGGGGACTGGACCATGAATCAAAGAATACACATGGAGAGACCCATGGTGCTGGCCACATATGTGTCAGAGGAGGGCCTTGTTGGACATCTGTGGGAGGAGAGGCCCTTGGGCCTGAGGGTGTTTGATGCCCCTTTGTAGGGGAATGCCAGGGAGGGAAGACAGGAGTGGGTGGGTGGGTGGGGGAATACCCTCATATAAGCAGGGGGAGGGGGAAGGGATAGGAGATTTCTAAAGGGAGACCTAGAAAAGGGAAAATATTTGAAATAAAATAAAGTAAATTTAAATTAAGTCATTATATCCCTGTTAATAAATGTACTGAAATATGAAAAAAATAACTGTAGCCCTCTTTAAGATTCATTTGAGAGAATTTTATGTAAGCAGTGAATTCTTTAATGCACTGACTGTTAATAATATGTACTCTTCGAAATTACTCCTTTATTATTTCAGGTGTCCTTCATAATGAGTGTAAAACTCCTGACAAGTACTGTTCTCCAAGAAGGAAGTATTCCTTTCTTGAATTCCCTTTTCCTAGGCATTGGCATACACTACCAAAAACATCATATGTCATAATTATATAAGAGTAAACTGAAGATAGTATGTGAAGCAGAAAAATTCTAGTCACAAAATCTTACCAAAATTACCAAAGATGATATATATGAGAAATTCTCTTTTATTTATCTCATTATACATATACAGCATGATTTTATATATTCTTTTTTTTCTGATCAAGGTTCCAAGTTTAATAATAAGCTTTGCATATATAAAGGGAGAACCCACAAAACCCATCCCCTGCTTCAGTTGGAGTGTGTTGACGAGTAAGGTCAGTGTGGCAGCCAAAACAGCTAAGTTCCCATGGGATCTTGCAACTGCAGCCAAGGCAGCTGTCTCTGTCCAGGTTGATAAGACTTGTGGCAAATGTTCAAGGTCTACTTAGTCTGCTCAAGGCTGGGAAGTTTATGATTCCCCCGTTTTTTGGTTTTTTAAAGATGAGCAGGGGCCACAAGATTTACTTGTTTTCCATAATCCCGTCTAAGGTATAGAGTAGACAGGCGACCTACTGTGTCTGTCTTAGGTTGGTGTCTATATTGCTCCTTGTTACCTGTCATGAAAGCATACATAGCCTGAATGTATGTTCTGTCTTAAGTCAAGAACACTCTTACCCGTATCTGACTAACTGGTCTTTTTTTTTTTTTTTTTTTTTTTTTTTTTTTTTTTTTTTTTTTTTTTTTTTTTTTTTTTTTTTTTTTTTTTTTTTTTTTTTTTTCCGGTTTTTTGAGACAGGGTTTCTCTGTGTAGCCCTGGCTGTCCTGGAACTCACTCTGTAGACCAGGCTGGCCTCGAACTCAGAAATCCACCTGCCTCTGCCTCCCAAGTGCTGGGATTAAAGGCGTGCGCCACCACTGCCCGGCTATAACTGGTCTTCTATAGCACTCTTTCCCAATCAGATCAAAGCTGTATATGCACATAATGCATTTCTTCATAGTGATGAATGAATAACTGCCATTATGAATAGCTGGGTTTCCTGAAAGCGACCCCATATGAAAGCAACGAATTTGTTTAAAATACAAGGTCCAAAAGTTATAAGTAGCAAAATAATGATCAGGGTTCCAAGTAAAGTTGGAATCAACCATGGGAAAGTAGCGAATCATCCTTGATTCTGCCCCCTGCCTCTCTTCCTTTTCGCTAGTCCTTCCCTAACTTTAGCTACAGAATCCTTTATTACTCCTTGAATGATCGATGATTGTTAAACAGATTAACATCATTTAAAAACTATTATGATCTAAAAGGATAAAAAAGATACCACCAGTTCTTAGGCTTCATTTTGTAATAGTAAAAACTTATTTGAAAGGACAGTCTCAACTAAGAATGCCCTATGTATAAACACAACTATTAAGAGAACTTTGTCAACATATAGAGGCCATGTAGCTATGATTCACTTGGGCTAGGTTGCATCTCATTCTAGCAACAATACAGGGAAGTGCAATCCACATCATACTGACAATAAAGATGCAAAACTGAGGAAGCCAGGGAGTCCTGTGCCAAGAATTAGTTTCGCTAGGTAATATGTGGCAAGATCACCACCTGTGAAGGGAAGCCCTGAGAAGTTACTGCATGTAGCTGTGAAGGTGAAAGTTAAGGTACAATTAATCCAAGATACCAGAGATACCAGGTTGATGAGATGTGTACCATATAGACATGAATTATCAGATATCCCAAGAGAAGTGCGATGTGTATTGCAAAAATCAGAGATAAAGGGCTAGTGGCTTTGGACTCCATGTTATCCCATCACATCATGAGCCTTAAATACACCAGACATGTAGGCAACATGTTTTGAAATGAGATTCTGACCATACCAATTAATCAAATAATAGAATATGTCCTTTACTAGCTGTCAACCAAGATCAGTTTCATATTTCAAGGTCTCTTGGTACAAAAATATAGAGGGACACTGTTTTTTAAAACAAAAATCACAATTACAACAAAGTTCAAGTGGATTTACAGAGATATTGGAGTATATTTGCAACATCTGTCTCTTTGTAAAGCTTAGCAATATTTTCCAAACACCACATGACATTCTTTTATTTGTGTTTCACTTAGATAAATTTAGCTTAAAAAATTAATTATTTTGGTAATACATCTGGGCCATGATGAAGGTCATGAACAGTACCAAAAGCCAAGGCAGATGTAACTATTAGGGGTAAGGCATGATAAACTGAAAACTTTCTAGATGGACACAAATATAGAGATAGGAAAGATGACATTACTTTAGTCATTTCAGTTTGATATTTTGGTATTCTTTTGATCCAATCTTTTCTATTGTGCTTCTACTCTTCCTCTTGGTAACAGGAGTGTTTACTTTCTCCTACAATATGCTGAAGGGCTGCTATTTATGTTTATTTTGTGATTGTACAAGGAGGGAATCCCAGTTAAAAGATTGCTTTGAATCTCAGAAGGGTATGGGGAGCTTTGAATAATGGTAGTTGGACCTTTAAAAAAAAATGCATGTTTGCCTATAAGTTCATGAGTTCAAGAAGCAGAATGTGGTTTGTATGTGAACTCTTCTTGTCGGCTCATAAATTTGAGCACATGGCCTTGAGCTGTTTCTGAACTCAGTGGTATCTTTAGAATGTGACATTTCAGTGGAAGAAGTAGTTTGCTAGAAATTAAAATTCTTGCACTTTCAGAAGGCCAGTCCTGCGTTGATGGAGTGTGCAATGAGTGAGGGCTAAGAAGACTTCTGCTTGGAGTAGTTTAAACCAAGACTGATCCCAATTTTGAATTCTATACTTCACCCCTGTGTCTTCTATCTGTCTGTAGTCTACGGTGTCATCTGTGTGTTGCATGTGCCTAGTTTAACTGTCTCTTTTTTCTTTCTACAACAGGTGTTTTGGTTTTTACTTTTTAAACAGTGTAGAAATATTGTATGGTAAAGAAATGAAGAATGGTTTTCTACAGAAAAAAACTTTACCAGTTTCACAAGGAAAGAAGTTACTTTATGAACCCCAACTTATCCCCAATAGAACTCAAAACTACAAATAAAATGTTATCAAGTCATATCCAAATGTTGTTTTCAGTATGTAGCGTGGATATGTGTTTTGCCTAAAGTTGCTTTCAGTTATTTCCTGTTTTAAGAATATATTACAACCCACACACATGTTCTGTGTAAGGAACATGGAAATGTACATAGTTGTTCATTTAGCTCAGGTTTTAAAATCTAGTGGAAGTGAAAGGCATTGTAAAGGTAGTTATACTGTTTCCCTAGAGACACGTTAAACTTAGATCCTGAGTACACAGTAGGAAAATAGATTAAGTACATCATTGGAAATTAACTTACAGCATAATATTAACTTAGTTGCAAGGTACAGTAAAGGTATAAGACATGTTCATAAAAATATATTCTCACAGAGTTCATTTTCTTTCAGATTTTTTATTCTTGAATAAATAAAATGCAGCTGCTGCATGTTTCTACCATCCTGCTTACTAGCCCAAACAGTATTTCCTCCCATAAGTAACTTTGCACTCTTCATATGGTGACAGCAATATTATATGAAAGCTAGCTAGTACAAATAGTTTAAAATAAAGAATAAAAACATTTGTGTTTATTAAAATACAGTTGACATTCTCCTACTTTTTCTATCCCATAAAGTTTATCATGTCATAGGATAAAAATATGGAATAATGGGTTTATATTAGATATATAGTGTTGGAATAATAATGAAATATTGGATAATAAGTATATTTTGCCAAAATACAGATCATACACTATTTGTGATATTTATGTAAAGTTAGTCAAACCTTATCTGAAGTTCAAATTTAGTTGGGTTTACTGTATATGCTTTGGCTCTGCCTATATTAACTTATCCAAGATGTTTCAATTACTTTCTTTCTCAAACAAAATGAAAACTAAAACAAGGCTCAATGTTAAACACCAAAAATGTGTGACATAGCTCTATATGAGCCTTGATTACTTCCAAAGGCAGTATCTTATTGTCATTTTGTCATGCCTTATTGTCTTATTGTCATGCCTTCAGAGAGAGCTGGTTGTACCTAGAAGGTACCAGTTTCACAACTAAACAAATCTTTCCCATTTGCCCCTTTATTTTCTTAGCTGCCTATTCAACTCTGTCACCCACTTGCTAATGTAAGCCAGCATAGCAATCTTTGGTCCATTATCTTCCTTTAAGATACTTGTCACCAACTCACATAATATACTTTTTCTTTTTTGCCCATTTCCTCCCCACTGTCAAATCATGTTTAAACACTAGGGAATCAGACTTTTCATAGGACAAGATCACACACATAATGCTTCGAACCAAGGCAACACATAAAAGACGCTTAATAAAATTTTGCAGTTATAATTAATTGAATAAGTACTTGTTTATGCATAAGATAACACAATTGTTTATTGTATACAGCATTGGTTTTTAGTATGCTATCTTCCTAAGTTTGTTAAATACAACTTAAGTGAATCTTATTTAATGATTTAAATGATAATATCATTCTAATTTATATATACTTAAAATTCAATAATTACTTTTTGATAGAATATATAATGTCTTCTTTTGCTATATTTAAAAGCATTAAATGAACATGTAGTTGGCAGTGGTGAAATTATTTAGACATTATGTTAAATACTTTTATAAACCACTTTTAAGCCTAATCTTGCAGACTTATTTTCTTTTTTTTTTTTCATACACTTTTTTTGGAATCTGTAGACCTAGAATTAGAATCTCCCTATCCTTTCATGTTTGTCCTAAGACCTGAAAGGATATGAAGATTATATTCTATTACTTTCTTCTCAACAGAATGGTCAGATTAAAATACTGCAAATGAATTTATAATCCAATGTCTACTAGTGTTGAGCCAAGAATATACAAATCAGTAGTGTCTTTAGAGCCCACATTTATATTGTTAAATAACACCATGGGGAGGGATTTCATAACTAGAAATACACCATTCCAGAGAATGCTATATATGGTACATAAGGACCAGTGTCTGGAGTCTCATATACAGGAAGAAATTATGTAACTCTCTAGTTACCCTATTATATCTCTTTAAGAAAATAATCTAGAGATTGAAGCAATCTATTTTATGCTTTCTTTTTAAAATTATTTTATGTATTTACATCCCAAATGTTGCCCCCAATACCAGTCCCACCCCCCACTTAGAGTTTTTCACCCCATCCCACTTCCCCATCATCCCTGAGAGGGTGCTTCCCCCTTCCCTTCAGCATCCCCCTTCCATGGGTCATCAAGTCTTTCAAAGGTTTAGGCACATCTCTCACTGAGGCCCGACAAGGCAGTTCTCTGCTACATATGTGTCAGAGGCCCTGGACCAGCCCATGTAGCTCTTTGGTTGATGTCTTAGTCTCTGGGAGCTCCCAGGTGTCCAGGTTAGCTGACACTGTTGGTCTTCTTTTGTGGTTGCCATCCCCTTCAGTTCCTTTGATCATGCCCCTAACTCTTACAGAGAGGTTTCTGACCTCAGTCCATTGCTTGGTTGTAAGTATCTGAATCTTTATCAGTCAGCTGTTAGTAGAGCCTTTCACAGGACAGCCATACTAGGCTCCTGACTGTAGGCAGAACATAGCACCAGTATTAGTGTTTGGGTTTGATGCTGACCCATGGCATGAATCCCACGATGGTCCAGTCACTGGATGGCCTTTCCTTTAATCTCTGCTCCATTTTTGTCCCTATATTTCTTTTATACAGTAACAATTCTGGGTCAAAAATTTTGAAGGTAAGTTGGTGTACCCATCCTTCCACTGGGAACCCTATATAACTACTGATAGTAGTCTCTTTAGGGTCCACACTCCAACTGTTGGGCATTTCAGCTAAATCACCCCTATTGAATCACCTCTCACATCCCAGGTCTCTGGGACTTTCTAGAGGTCCCACTCCCTCCCCCCCCCCAGTACCAGCAGCTGCATATTTCCATTCTTTTTCCTGGTCCTCTGGGTTTCTTTGCTGTCTCCCCACTGTACCTGATCCAGCCCACTTTTTCCCTCCTGCTTCCCTCTCCCATATAGGTGCCTCCCTTCCTCTACCTTCTGTGATTATTTTGTTCCCCCTTCTAGGTAGGATTGAAGCATCCTCCTTGGGCCTTCCTTCCCATTTAACTTCTTAGGGTCTGTGTAGTATATCATGGCTATTCTATAATTTTGGGATAATAGCCACTTATCAGTAAGAATATTCCATGCATGTCTTTTTGAGTCTGGGTGACTACCTCACTCAGGATGATATTTCTTAGTTCCATCCATTTGCTTGATTGTCTTAAAAACAGTTCCTATATTTTGATGTGTGGCCAGGAAGCTGTGGAGCCATGGAGAGCAGGCCTGGAGCAAAATGGCACTGAACCATGTCAAAACCCTGGGAATTTCATTCTGAGATAGGCAGGAGTAGGGTTGCTCCCCTTGCACTCTCTGTGCCCTGGGCCTGAGTGTCTGAAAGCATGTCACCCTGTGCTCCCACCTTTGCTCTCCTGCCCCAGGAGGTTACATAGCCCTGTATCCAGGTTAAACTTTCTTTCACCTTAAAGATCATGTCCAGCAGCACCCAGAATTCCTCCATATGCTAATGAGGCATCCTCAGCACCGTGACCAAGGTTTATGATATATATGCACACACCCTGAAAGTCCCTCTCCACATTCTGAAAGTTTAAATAGCATTTCATCCCCCATTATAAGACTTGAATCACTGAAGTTGGCTCTGGAGAGTCTGCTCTCAAGCTCCATTCACCACTGCCTTCTATCTCAATTTCCCTTTCAGGATGTACTGATTATGTCCACAGTCTAGTAGTCATGCTGTTACAGGTGGGGAAGCAGAACTTGAATGGCAGCTTGACATTTTAATTCAAATTCACATTAGATAAACTTGGTTTGCATTAAACCATAAGAGTGGCAAAGTTTTGAACTGGCCTATTAATGTTTATATGCATGTATATAAAAAATAAATTGTTGAAAATTATGTGCACTATGGGATGCTTTTTGAACAAAATTTCAAGAAGGCAAACTCAACAATGTACTTCAAAACTTTATGTTACATTGTTTAATTAATTTACTAAGAAGGAACTATTAAGATATTTCACAGATGAACATGACTTGGGCCAATAATTCTGTCTATGAGTTCTATTCCCTTCATTTATTTTTGGTTTGTTGTTTGTTTGTTTGTTCCAATTACATGAAAAATGGCACACGTGATTTTTTTATTTAATAACTTTCTTCTTTGGCAATTTTATACATGTACACAATACATTTTGATTGCCCTTACACTTCTTACTTATCTCTTTTCATCCCTGTCTGTCTATAAGAACATTAGTTTGTATGCATATTTTTGGTGATGTGCTCACCAGTGGGTACACAATAACAAACTGAGACTGCTCCTCTCACAGAAACCATCAATAGTTCATATGATAGGTGTAAAAGCCACAAGCCCCTCTAAGATCACTAATTGGTAATTAACAAGCTAGTTCATACTCCGATGATAGCATGTCTCAGCACTTCTACCTATTTCCATCTTTTAAAATCTTTTCACTCTTTCAGTTATTTTCCATGAACTCCATGTGAGGTGGTATACTGTCTTGATTAGGGCTGAGCCTTCAGTTAACACCTAATTTCAACATCCTGCGTCAGCCATGAGTCTGAATTTGTTGTGTTCAGTGAACAGTTGTTTTGAAAACTTGGTATAGTATCAAACATTTTTCTAAATATCTATGTTTAGTCTCAAAGATAGATGCTACTCTCAGCCTAGATGTAGGTTATTGGATCTGGAAAGATTTGGAACATAAGGTATGATCATAATACACTATAGGAAAGATTTAATATATTGTGAAAGGATTTATGCCATGTTTCCTAAATACTGCACATTTTCTTGTTAAGTGTGTTTAAATTACAATATTCACTATTAATTTACTTCCTGCACTGCAGAACTGTGTGACTCTGGAGAAAAAAATTCATTCCTCTACTTATTCTTTAATCTACTTTATCTCATAATTTCAGCATCATTCTTTATATGTTACATGAATTTTCCATATACAGAGTCCCAAAGACTATATAAAAATTTTAATTTACATATTTAATTAGAAAACTGGAATTTTTTAGTTAAATACATTAAAATAAATGTAGTAGTAAACTCGTTGATGGAATATAAACATAAGTAACTTTAAATTTGTATTCACTGGCTAATTTGAAATTACTAAAATATGTATAGATATAATGCAAAAAACATTTTATATGTGGTAATTTCAGTTGGTATTTAGATTAATATAAAATTAATATTCACTACTAATAACTCCTTTATGAGTTGAGATTATTTTAAAGCTTTATGTTTTCATTTTTATTGAAAACAATCAAATTATACTAGTTATGATGGAGTAATTTTATGCCTTCACATTGGGAAAATACAAAAAAGGAGGGGTAATAGATAATTGAGTCCAATGGTGTTATTAACCAGTGGTCTAGGCATTGCTTTTTTATATAATTATAAAGAGACTAAAGCCACTTAGGAAAAAGCATTATAAATTTCTCTATGTTATCTATCCTCTATCTTTTGTCAATGACTGATTTCTTTTTAGGCATTTACTAGAATAAAACAGGTAAGGTGAATTTAAGAGAAGTTGCAACTGATAACCAACTCTTAATCCTCCCCATAACAAGTGATTGAGGGAAAATAATTTATTTTGAATATATTATAAGTAGTCAAGTTATCTTTTTATAGATTACACATTGACTATGCTTTGAATAATTACTTTTATTTAAAAATTTTCCATGAGTTAAATTTACAGTCTCTCAAAATGAACTGAAAAGGCAGGGTATTGTTGCCTTGTGGGTCAGAATACAAGCACAGCCTAGCCAGCATAGCCTTGTGTTCTCTGTTAATGTCAGCTTAATGGAGTACTCGAATATGAAAAATTTAAAATTCCTTAAGGCCTTAGAGATATTTTACCTTAACATTCCAGAATATAGTTTATAATTTTAATTTCAACTCTAATGGTATATTATATAAAAAATAACATAATCTTTATAAATCACCCTTTGGTGTACAGCCTAGTGCTCTAATACTGTAAACGTCTCAGAACAATTGGTTCTAAATTTTTTTTTTCTTATTGGTTATTTTATTGTTAACATTTCAAATGTTGTCCCCTCCCAAGTTTCCCTTCCACAATCCCCTATCCCATACCCCCTTCCCCTGCCTCTATGACCGAGATCCCCCACCCCCACCTCACTGCCCTAGCATCCCCTTATGTTGGGGCACACCAGGCTCCTGTAGGCGAGCACTTCTTGGCATCAGCAATCATGTCTGGATTTGGTGTCTGCCGATGGGATGTATCCCTAGGTGGGGCAGTCTCTGGATGGCCTTTCCTTCAGTTTCTGTTCCACTCTTAGTCACTGTATTTTCTTTAGACAGGAACAATTCTGGGTTAAAATTTTTGAAATGGGTGGGTGGCCCCATCCCTCAACAGGGGACTGTGCCTACCCACTAGATGTAGTTCCTGCAGGTTCTATCTCCCCTGTGTTGACTATTTCAGCTAACGTCATCCCCTTTGGGTCCTGGGAATCTCTTGCTTCCTGGCATTTGGAACTTCTAGTGGCTACCCCCAGTTCTCCATCCCCACTGCTACACAGCTCTCTGTTCAATTTCATGGTCCTCTGTACTTCTCCTGTCTCCTCCCACACCGCATCCTGCCCCCTCTCCTGTCATCCTCTCAGATCCCTCCCTCCTTCAGCCCCCATAATTATTTTGTCCTCCCCCTCTCTAAGTAAGATTGGAGCATCCATACTTTGTTCTTCCTTGTCCTGGAGTTTCACATGGTCTTTGAGTTGTATCATGGCTACTCCGAGGTTTTGGGCTAATATCCACTAATCAGTGAATACATACCATGTGTGTTCTTTTGTGGCTGGGTACAATCGGGATGATATTTTCTAGTTCCATTCATTTGCCTGTGAATTTCATGAAATCATTGCTTTTAATAGCTGCGTAATACTCCATTGCGTAAATGTACCACATTTTCTGTATCTTTCCTCAGTTGAGGAGTATCTGAGTTGTTTCCAGCTTGTGGCTATTATAAAGAAGACTACTATAAACATAGCAGAGCAGGTGTCCTTGTAATATGTTGGAGCATCTTTTGGGTTTATGCCCAAGAGTGGCATATCTGGGTCCTTAGGTAGAACTATTTCCAATTTTTGGAGGAACTACCCCACTGTTTTCCAGAGTGGTTGGACAAGATCACATTCCCATCCACAATGTAAGAGTGCTCCTCCTCGCCTTATCCTCATCAGCATCTGCTCTACAGCTTCAATGAACAGCGATTGGTCAAGTAAATACTGAAGGTCTTACCTATTTCAATTTGTACCTTATTTTATTTTAGGTAAGCATATATCGATGACATTTGGAAATGAATACAGCAAACTTGTCGGAAAGACATAAAATGAGGGAATAAATCTGTACCACTTTATTTCACTCTGATACAAACTGAACAAAAACATGTACATAAACAGTCATTAAATTGAAGCCAATGTTCTGCACAGCAAGTTCAGTTTCAAGAATCAGCAGCAGCAAGTTGTAAATTGTGGCAATCTCTTCTTCTGAAGAAAGAGGCAAGAAATATCTTGTAAAGTGGGAAATCAAAGAATGAAATAAGATTCAAAAATGTCTGTGGGCGAATAGCAAACTGGAATTTGAATAAGAAAGAAAAAATGGCACTGGTGTTTTGTACAAACATGAAATGAGAGCTCAATTGAAAGTTTCCGAAAGCTGGGACAAGAAGTGTTTCTAATTTGGTGTGTGTTGTCAGTTTGGAAATATTTGCATAAAAATAATGAGATGTGTTAGGGATGGGATCAAAGCTGAGACACCAATTTACTTATGTCTCAAATCTGCTTTGTGCACATACTCTGAAAAAATTTTTATGGATTATTTTAAGAATGTGTGCTGTGCATTTTAACTTAAACCCTTAAAATGAGGTCAACAGTGGGATTTTGCACTTTTGCTGTTATATACAAGGTTTAAGATTTGGTTGTAGTTTAAATTTCAGGTTTTCAGATTATAAGCAACCAACATGTACTGTTCTTACTATCTTAACATTTCAGGCACAGCCATAAGTTTGTGTATTTTAGATACCATTATCTCTGTATTTTATCATATCTTGGATACAGACTATTCAAATTAAATCTGAAATCCTAACATAGCTCAATAAATAAAACGAATGAGTATTTAAACTTATTCCTAAGATTAAATCTGTCACATCTTAAAAAATCAAATACTGTATCTAAAATCTTAGAGCATTTTAAAAGTTAAACTTGAAGGACTTTAAATTCAGTCATAATTTCTTTACTGTACTTTGCTCTACAGCCCTGAGAATTTACTTTCTGGCATGTCAGTTCAAAGAATCTAATAATCATAAAACCTGCATGTTATTTTTATGTTCTCTTAGAGTTAAACCAATAATTTCACATTTCAGTTCAAAGTAGGAGCATTTGACTTATGATATAATTTAACTCTCTCATTGCTTTGTCTGTGTCCATGTATATGACTGTAGTTAACTGCTGTCTTACATGACTAAGGAAATTAAGATAATATGACTAAGATAATATGATAATACTGTGCATGAGAAGGCTTGAGATCCTGGCTGATATTATTTAAATTTAATGTTCCTCTATGTAGTGAGAATTTCTGATGGGATGGATAAACAGCGTATCTGCTACAAAGTGTGCCACAATAAATATTTATGCATCAACAAAGCATAAACTTCTTAAGTATTATCTATAACATTTTAGGCCTAAGAACCTATACTAAATTATCTACTATTTTAATTGTGAACCTGATAATTAATAAGATATTTGAGTGTGATAATATATATGCCTGCAAACTTAAAATATTAAGTCTGTGAAGGATTTTTCATAATTGTTCTGAATGTTTTATTTCTCATCATATACCTAAGTGACTGATTTCTCATCTGGAAGATGGTGCACATACATATTTAAGTAATATTTTTATAAAATTAGGAGTTATAAAGATGGCTCAGGATTAAAAACCTTTTTGCTCTAGCATAAGGACCAGAGTTCTGATCCCAGAACTCTTGTTAATCAGATGGTGGACCCTTGTAACTTCAGGTTCCCAGTGATCTGATACCCAGTTCTGATGTCTATAGGCAAATGCCTACTCACAGCTGCATACATGCAGAAGGAGGTATATTAGTAGAAAATAAACCTACAATTTAAGTAATAACTACACAGATTAATACAGACAAATGAAAATTTATAATATATGCATATCAAAGTGATCTTACCATTGCCTGAAAAGGGTTGTTTTTCTCAACAAAATGGTCACATGTTAAATAATTTAAGCATATCATCCCATATCTTAGGTTGTCAATGAGAAATAGAAAACAACTTTTAAAAAAACAATAAGGAAAGTCTTTCAAAATGGGTCAGTAGGAAATGTTCCTTTCTATGAGCCTGACAGCTTGAGTTAGCTGGATGTCACGTAATACAAGGGTAGAATTGACAGGTAAAATTGGCCTCTCATTACTATATGTCTGCTTTATACACTAAATTAATTGTAACAAAAGGAAAGAATGCTTCTTCATTTTTATGCTAACTAGGGTTTTTCCCCCACTATCATGACAAAAATTCATGATATAAACAATTTAAAGGGAGAAATGTCTACGTTCAGTCACAATTTCAGTCATTTCATTTGACTTATCAAAGACTGTTGATCCCAGGCCTGTGTGAGGCAGAATGCTTAAAGACAGGGTCAGGTGGAAGAAATTCATAACCAGTATTTAAGGGGACTTCCTCAGTGAGTAGTGATCCCCTTTGGGAAAGTTCTCTTTAGAAAAAATTACATTAGCATCTTAATTATCTTCCTGGATATAAATATAATTATTTCAACCAGACTAGAATGAAAAAATTATTATCAATGGGAACATGGAAAAGGATTTTCTCCTTGAATGAAGAGTCAGTTACAAGACAGTTGCAGAGCATGTCAATTCAAGGAACTTCATAACAATTACTTGAAATAAAAAACAATCAATTTATTATAGGTGCTAAGTTTACAGAATATATAACTTTAGTAATTCTGCACTGAAAATTGAAGCACAAATAATCAAAGAAGTACCCTCAAGGTGTGGTTAATATATTTTATGGTTTAATTATACTATTATACTATTTCATCATGGTATAAAGAGAAAATTGTTACTTCTTTTATTTTTTATTTACAAGTTCATATCCTCACACTCTAACCTGTCACCTGCCATTCCAGTTTATAGTTCTCATTTTTGCTCCAGAGTAATTTCCTACTACACTGAAAAGCATTGAACAATGCACACATGATATAAATGAATATATACAAGATGAATATATAAATGTAGACTATAAATGTTCCCTTTACCACCACCCAGGACTTTCACTTTTCAGTACTATGTGAGACAAAATTAAAACATCTGAAAAGTGAAACTTCATGAGAACTCACATAGGCTAAATCATTGACTCAAAAACATAAAAATATTTGTCAGTCATAAAATGAATTTTGATGTTAAAATGCATTTCAGAAACAAAATATTGAATCCTTACCAAAAATATCACAAAGCCTTTATTCCAGATGATTCAATGACTGGCTTTGGATTGCCTAAATAATTAAATATGAGAACAAAGTACACACAAGTGTACAATAGTGTTCTAATTTATTTATTTCTTGTAGAATAAGATACAGAAATGGAAGGTAAAGGATCTACCCAGTATTTTATTTTATTATTTAATTTTTATTTAATTTTATTATTTAAGTATTTAATTTTAAGTTTTTAATTTAAGTATTTAATTTTAAGTATTTAATTAAGTATTTAATTTTATTATTTAAGATTTAGAAGAGAGCAAACTTTCTTTAAAGCCAACACATTAAAGTACAATGTTATAATAACTAATGTTTTTTGTGTTGCAGACAACTAAACAAATATGCAGAGCTTGCTAGCCCTCAGAAGAGGGATGCTATGCGCAGTTTTTGCTTTTGAATGTTGGTGAGAATCAGATGTTCTAAATAGAGCTATTTAGTGATTTAACTTCTTGGAAAATGAGATTCAGCAAGGCTTCAAGAACTTAATAAATCCTAAAATATAACAATGCAAATGTTTTTATATCAAAACAGTTTATTTTGCAGTTTTGTATACAAATAGTCAAATAATTTTCCTCTCCATTACATATTCCCCCACATTGCTCACTGTAAAAATTAATCCCTCTTTTCCTTTAGTCCTAGTGTTCTCATGAAGCTATGCTAGACATAAGAGAGCAAAAGTAAAAGTGCCCAGATTATTAATTTTATCAATTAGTAATGTCACCATTACTAACCAAATAGACTGTCACAACCTTTATGACTTCATGTGTACAATTGCCTTGGTGTGTATGGGAAACAATTTTCTTGAAGTCATCCACTGCCTTTGGTTTGTTCCACCATGTTTTTCTTAATATAATACCTGTGATTTGAAAAGAGACATTTTAATTTATATGTGTCATTTAAAATTGAGCATTTTGATTATTTGTGCTTTATTGGTTGTAGGTTTTGTTGCAATTTCCATCTACTACAAATATAGGTATCTCTGAGAAGTGTTAAGAAATGCATTAATCTATGGGTACAATAATAAGTCACCAGGAGTCTCTAAAGCTATATCCATATTATATAATGAGTGTAGTAAGTTCTATGATTTAAGGGGTGGACCCAGATGGGAAGGGATATTGGGAGAAACTGGGACTAATTGAAGAAGGAGTAACAGTAATCAGAATAAGTAAGAATTAAATAAAAATTACAATAAGAAAAAAGATTTGTAAGTTCTCTTCTAGGGTCTGTAATCTAACTAACCAAAATTCTTGGCTCAAGTTAAAGTTTGATTTCATCTGTGGTGTTGAACTTAAATTCAATCAGAAATTGAGTGGTTACCCACATGATATTTGTGCTACTATTGTACCAATGGGCTTGCCTTTCCAGGCTAGTGCTCATTGTAGCTGACAGGATTCAAAACTGGCAAAAACTGATAATTAATTTTTTTCCTGCTAGCATATATAGCACATATTAGTAGGCAATATTGTCTCCGGGTGGTGAGGATGAAGAAGATTCCAGGTGACAGCCAGCTTGACCTTACACTTTCTATGAATCACATAGTCAATATCTTCAGAAAATATGTCTTACAGTCAGGTTTTAATGAAGAGTAATGTCTCTCTTATTATCACTGATTATATTAATTTGTTGATTCTTTTTTATTATATTGCTTTATTTTTATTGTTTAATAGTTATTCTTCCAAAATAGATGACCATTTATTTGGTATTTTCTATATTTTCTCTGTGTATTATATATTTTGTATGAGTATACATATCTATGTAAATATATGTGTATTTTCTGCTGCTATTATCTTGTTTTGTTTGTTTTGGTTTGGTTTGGTTTGGTTTGTTTGGTTTGTTTTTGTTTGTTTTGTTTTGTTTTGTTTTGTTTTGTTTTGGTTTGGTTTGGTTTGGTTTGGTTTGGTTTGGTTTGGTTTTGAGATGGAGTTCCTTTATGTAGCCCAGGAAAATTTGAACTGTCATGAGCTCAGGCTATCTTCTTGTTTCAACTTTCTGGGGTTAGGAACATGAATGATCACATCTGGATGCTTTGCAACTGTCTTAAGTGATTGTTACATTTCATGATGATAATTTTAAGAGTTTAATTTTCTATAACAGGCGTATAGTTAACAAGTTTTCTGTCTGTCCCCCATGAATTTGCACAGGCTTGTTGATGACACTGTTTTTTCACCTTTCATCTTCTCATTGTTTCCACTTCACTGGCTTTAAATATGTAGGAAATGACCAAGTAAGCTTATACTAGATTTTTGTATAGTAAATCAGTTGGAGGTATAGGTATATCTGCAAATGGAATGCTGTTTGGGAGTTTACAGCAACTAATAGTATGTTATAAAAGTGTATGACATATAATAGATAAAATGTGTTCTATAGAACCATGGACTAAAATATTAAATAACATTTATTTGTATTACATACACAATTATATGATCTATATACTTTCTATCATACATAGATTCACTGAGTAAATTTGAAATACAAACTATGAATGTTTATACATCATCATCTACCTGCTAATTTAACATATTTTTCTTTCACCAAAGTTTAAGATAGTGTTTTCATCTACGTTATAATAGCATCTTGATCAAGAGAATGCCAAAGATAAAGCACAACCAACATCTTTGTGTGATCTTTATTATTATAATGAAACCAAGAAAGGTGAATAAGAATCACTGATGCCTAATAGTAAATAAACTCAGAAGGACTACAATTATTTGAATGAGACCTGAAGAATGACTTGAAATATAATATACAGGTAGCAGGCTAAATACATACTTATCATTTAGAGCAGATAGAGATATTAACATTCCATGGATATAGCACAGGAACAGAATTCGTTTTGATGTACACAGTTGTTCATATACTTTGAAAGAAAATGTATACTGTTCAGGATAACAGGGCAGATAATAAGAACTTTTTTTTTTCTTTTGGTTTATTGAGACAGGGTTTCTCTGTGTAGCCCTGGCTGTCCTGTCACTGTAGACCAGGCTGGCCTGTCACTGTAGACCAGGCTGGCCTCGACTCAGAAATCCAACTGCCTCTGCCTCCCAAGTGCTGGGATTAAAGGTGTGTGCCACCACTGCTCGGCTAATAAGAACTTTTTTAAGCCTGCAGTTTCTTTATATATTTTATACCTGGAGATTATAACTAGAATAAATTAAATATCTCAGATCTAAAGGTGATCTTTAAAAGTTAAATGTTTTATTTAGGAATATTTTAATTGAGAAATCAGATATGTTTTATGTCAAGTATATTGAACATTTAATTACTAAAATTATTTTGGAAAAATTGTTTTTCAAGATTCTCTAAATTTCAATTAAAATGATTTTCTAAATCATCATAAACAATTGGAGAGTAAGAAAATAGGAGAATGTGTAAATTTTTCTATGTACTTAACTGCATGAGGTTGTATGTAGATATTTTGAATCTATTGTAAAAGATTTTATTTTTGGTACTTCCATGTGGTTCTGGGAAAGCCAGGTAATTTATTTTAGACATATTTTTATCTCTAAGATTCCATTAATAATATGTTCTTATTGGTATAGGTATTACATGAATGACCTTTACTCAGTGTTGTATACAAATCCCAAATGGATGCTATCAATTATTATGACATTACTGTGACAATAACAAATTGAAAAGTCAATTTAATAAGAATGTTATTCTCAAAACAGATATAAATTATAAAATCAATGTATTTTGATTAAAGTAAGTATGGAGTAATATCAATGGTCATGGAATTAATTTAGAGAGGCATATTTATACATGGGTCAAACATGTTCTGAATTTGTCATATACATAAGAATTTATTCATTACTTTACTATGGTACTGTGCATGCCATCTATGCAATAAAACATGATATTACTAAGAATTACCCTTAATGCAAGTTCCATGCAAACTTAATTGTAAAGTTTTATCATTGTAAGGTTGATTTTACTATCTGAGTTGAATTATTATATGAGCTGGCTTCTTTTTTATTTTTTCTTCTGCTTCTTTTGACAGTTCATGGTCTAGACATCCAATACTAATTATTTGATATTTTCTGAACAATATAAATTCATATGCACTTTGGACTTTTAATTATATGATACCTTGGTCAAGAATGTCTTTCCTTTCAATAGTGGACAAAGGCACAAGTGGAGCAGTTGACTCCATCTAAGTGATGACTGTCCATGCCAGTGGTTCCCAACCTGTGGGTCATGATCCCTTGGGGGTTGAACTACTACTTTGCATGGCTCACATATCAGATATCCAGCATATCAAGTATTTACATTTTGATTCATAACATTAGCAAATTTTCAATTATGAAATAGAAATGAAAATAAGTTTACGGTTGGGCATTATCACATTATGAGCAACTGCATTAAAGGGTGGCACTAGTAGGAAGGCTGCGAACCCCTGGTTTACACCTAGGACAGGAAAGGACACTAGGTCAGTGACATAATATCTGTAGAAGCAACACCTCCTCTCAGGAGAATTCCTGCTTATCTTGAAAACAGTCTCTCCAGATTCATTCATACATTACTGCCCTTAGAGGAGCCTTTATTTAACCACTTTGAAGCCTAGTGAAAAACTGAATTCTGCATTTCATTCTTTGACCATCAAAATGATCCCATATTTGGCCAGTATAAAATGAATATCAATAGAGACAGTTCAAAACTGGATACAGAAAATGAAGAAATGTCATTTTAAACTCTCTCTCTCTCTCTCTCTCTCTCTCTCTCTCTCTCTCTCTCTCTCTCTCACACACACACACACACACACACACACACACACACACAAATACAAATCACACTCTGTACTCTTAGACTCACATGCCGTGTCAAGGCATATGTTGTCAATTTCTGGAATGTGTTCTGTAAAAGTCATGATTCCCCAAAAGAATTTGAGATCTTTTAATGTAATTTATACAATTTCCCAAATGTTAAAACTGAAAAGTCTAATGGAGCTATACATGTAATAGATTAACATGCAATATTTTAAATATGTCAGTAACTCTAGAACTTAAACAGTAAAGAAAATTGTTTATATTTTTGGACTTGAGCATAAAGACATAAATCCATCAGTGTTCATAGGTTTTGGTAGCCTTTTTCCTATTGAAGGAATATAGCTGACAAAGAGTTACGAATGTGTTATTCAGAAGAAGAAAACTCCAAATTTCAGTGATAATACAAATTTAGTTAGTGAAAAGAAATGAGCAATGTGGAAATTTAAATGACCTCAAAACCATAAAACTGCTTAAAGTTGAAAGCAGAAAATAAGGCAAAACACAAATATGATGTTTTCTGTTTTTGTAAGAGCAGAAAACAAACATATGTAGAACTTAGAGACTCTCAAGGCACAGAGGTGTGGCTGCTAACAGCTCCATCTCCATTCCTGTGCACCGCATATTTGCAAACCATTTTCCTATCCAATTTCCAGGTTAGACGTCGGGTAAAAAACTCACCATATCATGACGTCCCCCCACACCTCTCCATCCCCCAACTGCATTCATTATCAACAGGTCCCAATTTATTGCCATCAGCTTCTGTTTGTAATGACGTTGGTGAAAGTTTGTCATTTCTGTCCTTAGGGCTTTCTAAAGTGATTTATATCATGCTCGCTTCGTGAGTATGATGTCCATGTTTGTCTTGCTCTTGCACGTTTTCTTTTTTATACAGTGCAGGAGCACTTCAGCAGAGAGGCTGTGCTGTGCATCATCCTTTATGTTTTGGGATTTCGTTCTCACAAAGGATTCAGCTCTAGTTTTACCTCAACGCTTGTAGAAATGATGACAAATTTAGATACAAGCCAGTTTGCATAGAGCATTGTTTATGGGAGACATGAGATTAACTAGGGGATACTTTTTTTTCTATACCAAACTATCTTCTATTTAATGAATAGAATTTTATTTGAATATCTTAATAATACAAATTATACTAAATCTAAAATCTGTTTAATTCAATAAAGTCCCAAGATATGGCATTTCTAATTTCTTACTTATTCTCAGAGTCTACAATGTTTGTTCATGCCATTTGAAGAAAGCATGCTTAGTATTTAAAACATTATACTTAACCATTGTTTTGTAACTTTAGCATTTTATTTAGTTATTTTGTACTTATTCTTTACAGTTTTATGATTGTACATATTGTCATTTAGCAGCTTTTACCCAACTTTCTACTTGAGTAATAAATTGGAGTCAGATAACAGGATAGTAACATAAAATTAAAACATATTTATTTATTTATTTATTATGGAATTGATCTTTGGCTTTTTTCTATATTTTGGGTTTTTATTTGGTTATTTTGTTCATGAACAATGACTATTATAGCCTTGGTATCAATAAAATACAAAGTAAAGTGTAGTTGATATTGATTATTTATACAAAATTTTATGGTCATTATGTGAAGAATTTGATAAGTCTAGCATAAATTAGCCCAATGAAGCATGATAATACATTACTCAACAATATTATTTAAAAGTTTCATAAATACATAGGATAGTAAGCATAAATATATCTTTAACTTTTAAATCAAGTTTTAAACTATTAAACAATTATCACCATGATCTAAAAATGTCTTCTTATAATTATTCATTTGATAAATAAATAACACTATGAACAATTTCATTATTCATAATATCTATAAGAAGAATTGTACTTTTGCTTCATGTTTTCTTGTCCTTAATTTCATATTTTAACATGTGCTTTAGTATAGTAATTATCAGGGATTTTTTAAATGAGAAATGCTTAAAAGTTTAGATTTGCACCAAAGAATTATTATGTGTTATATGTATTCAAACTTTGAATCTCATTTTTACTATAACTTAGATTTAAAAATTTATGGTTTATAATGCATTAGTTTGATTAAGTCAGCATAATTAATTTGCTATTTTCTGTGTGCACTCCCATTCCTCATTTAAATAGAACTAGCTTCTTCTCATTCATTATTTTAACTCTTTTATTTTCTTGCTTCCTTTTATTTTAAAATTTTTCATAATGTTTTAAAAGATGTAATTAAAGAAGAAAATGTAAACATCTTAAAATCCTATTCTTAACGTATAAAACTCACTGCAAGCTTTATGTACTATATATGTTTATTATATGTAAACACTATAAATATATTTTGTCAACAAAACTGTGAACAACTTCATACAGTGGATCAGAATTTGGTTATGGGCTATGAACATGGCTCAGCTGTTAAAAGAACTTGTTACTCCTCAGAGGACCCAGATACAGTTGTAAGAACACACAAAGCAACTCATGAACTTCTGAAATTCCAGTTCCAGGATATTTGATGTCTTGTTCTAGCATTTGAGGACACCAGGTATGTACACTGTACACATACACATATGTACTCAAAATGCACATGACATAAAAAAATAATCTAAAAATCATTTTTTGTTGTTTATAAATAGACATAATTTAAAAAACCCATCCTCCTTTATGTATATAATCCCTATATCATCTTTATATTAATAATATAATTGTAACTGATTTAAATACATATAAACATATTATTACTGATAAATAATATGCACTGTTACAATATGTTAAATGCAGCCCTTTATGGGGAGAGGGTGAGCTTGATATTCTACCTATGACACAGTCTGGCCTGATTACATGATCTTCCTACCTCTTCCTTCTGAATGCTTGTATTACAGGTTGTAACCCTACTCAAACCTTGGAAAATAAAATTTTACAAAACATATGGTTGAGATACTAGGTAAAAATTAAGCTTTTTGTAAACATGAGGGCAGCCAGGGAAATATTTCTTGAAAACCATTTATATCTACCACAGCATCTTCCATTGCTTTCAGGTAGCATCCTGTTGTCAGTAAAATTGCATAGCAGAAATATCAAAACTTTCAGTGTCAAAGGAACAATACATTTGGGTCTTTGGTTTTATTTTCTTTAGCTGTTTGGTTTTTTTATTTGTTTGGTTTTTGTTTGTTTGCTTGTTTGTTTGTTTTTTGCTTTTTGTCAATTATTTATTTACATTTCAAATGTTGTCCCCCTTCCTGGTCCCCCATCCACAAAACCCCCACACCCTTCCACTTTGCCTCTAAGTAGATATTCCCCTACCTACCCACCCACTGTCACCTCACCCCTCTAGCATCCCCCTTCTCTGGGGCCTCAAACCTCCACAGGGACAAGCTCACCCCCTCCCACTTAGGCCAGATAAAGCAGTCCTCTGTTATATATGTAATGGGAGCCACAAGCAGGCCGATGTATGCTCTTTGGTTGGTGGCTTAGTCCCTGGGAGCTCTGACTGGTGGTCCTGTTTGTTGTTCTTCCTATGATGTTGTAACCCCCTTTAGCTTACTTCAGTCTTTCCCCTAACTCTTCCATCCCCCCTCCCCTCGCCTGCTCAGTCCAGTAGTTGGCTGTGAATATCTGTATTTGTCTTAGTCAGGTGTTGGCCGAGCCTCTCAGAGGACAGCCATGTCAGGCTACAAGTACTTCTCGGCATCAGCAATAGTGTTGGGATTTGATGTCT
Source organism: Uromys caudimaculatus (assembly GCA_028551405.1). Classification (NCBI taxonomy): domain Eukaryota; kingdom Metazoa; phylum Chordata; class Mammalia; order Rodentia; family Muridae; genus Uromys; species Uromys caudimaculatus. The sequence goes on from CM052711.1 coordinate 48,260,167, forward strand.
GTGCATAGGATGAATCCCAAGGTGAGGTGGAGACCATACATTTGTATCTTTCATGGCATATGATCATTAAAAATTACAGCTTATTATTATCACTGTAAAACAGAAATATGCATGCATGCCATCATAATGTAACTAGAGAATTAAGTAATTTAATAAACCAAAGGATGTTATATATTGTGGTTATTCAAAAGGCAGCAGTTTTTTCTATCCTTATTTCTTTGTTCACAGATGGACAAAACTTTCAAAAAAGCAAACATTGGGATTACCTTCATGAGCGTTTATATCCAACATAAGTTTTCTTCGGATAAACCTTAGATTTAAAAGTGAAGACTCTAGGACTTTAGTACAAAGAATGTTATGAATAGGTAAAATTTTTAGCAAGTTTGAGCTAGTATGTTTGAGTTGCTGTGATATAGAATTAGGGAACTACAGAGCTGTACATAGTATTGTAGAAAGTTGTGAACTAAATAGTGCTGCAAATGTTATCTTTCATCTGACTAGAGAAAGAGTTGGTTTGGGAACTTAAGGCTGCTATTGTTTGGTTCAATGAAATCCTATTTTCTACATTTGTCAGGAGTTAACCTGTATAGAAGCTTCAAATAATTCATTGTGTTATCCAATTCAAATCCAACTGAGAAAAAACACAAAAGAGAAAACAAATAAATTATTTATGACATATAATAACAATATCATTATTTATAAAAGCGAGAGTAGAATACACAGATATGGGCTAGACTCATGATGAGCCTATGAATTATTCTCACAATTAGACAGACATTATCACAGATCAGTGGACGTAGAAGGCAAAAAAGGCATTGTGCAAACCGATAAGCACTGGAGAAGCCAGGAAATTTAAACAGCTTACCTCACCTCTTCAATGAAATGAGTTGCTTAGCTGCTCCTCAGCTAGGAACGCTAGGAATAATGGAGCTTGCAACCTGGTGATCCACTACTGTCTGAGGAGACAGGCCCTGCCCATATCTCACAGAAGTTTTAGTTTTCTTATCCCAGACTCTTTCTCCTGAAAACCTTGAGTATTCTTTTTAGACTGCAAACCCCATCCTTAGAGTGATGATGTCACTTGAAAATAGTCTAAGTGACTCCTACGTTATCTCAGGGCCAAGCCAATTCTGTACCCACGGGCATTATGTTTACCTCAGTCAAGCTCCCTAGCTCCTAAATCTTTGGCACTATCTCTGACTCAACACTACCCATCCTTAGAAAAGAAGGGACATGTACTTTGTAAAGAATCTCAGTGTAGACATGCCTTAAATTGTATACTTGGGACTGAGTTAATTGTTATCTGAATATTCCCCCGACCAAATGTGCTTAAATACGGCTAAAGTAAAATGATCCCCGACCAAATGTGCTTAAATACGGTTAAAGTAAAATGATCTAGTCTGGAATCTAAGAGTTCTGGCCCAGCATTGATTACTATAAAATTGGACTGAACCACGTTTCATTCTTACCTCAATCTGACTATTTTATCCCTGCTTGCTGTAAGGCCTGCAGGGGAATCACCACTACTGGTAAACCTGAGAAGATGTTGTGGAATTTTCATAAGGGAAATAATTTACCAGGAGTCAGAAAGGACATCAGAATGTGTCTAATAGAATGCTGGCAGATTCACAGCAGCACAGGTCTAAAAGCAGCTGGAAATGCTCAATCTCTACTCTTAATTTCACCAAGTGAGTCACTTCTTAGTGACTTTCTCATTCGGGTTTTCTCCATGTGGCCTCTCCATCCTAAAGCTGAGAACATGCTCAATCTCGTAAACATATGCGTCCAGGTAACATTATTAAGACTGAGCAGGTTTTATTTATATACCTAGAAGTGTATGTGTGTATGTGTGTGTGTGTGTGTGTGTGTGTGTGTGTGTGTGTGTGTGTGTGTAATAACAATTAAGGAATAGGCTTTGTATCAGAAATACAGTAAGCATGGAAAGCAGACATAGGCAGAAATTGTATAATTATATTAATCTTAAAAAAAAAGAAAAAAAGAACAAAAAACGTAAACAGTAGTAGAATATTTAATTATGTCAAATATCTCAGACACTGAATTTCTCTGCATTTTAAGAACCACATAACTCTCAATTTTAAAGAGCTCACAGCATTAGACCAGAAAGAAATCAACGAATCTTCATATTTGGGATCAACTCTTTAATTCATTTACAAAATACCTCATAGCAGTAAAGTTAGAAGACAAAGCTCATGAGACCATCTTAGGATTCTATGGACGCATCTCCACTCCTTGTCCTATACAAGGAAGAAAGATGAGCGTTCTTCTCACTAGTGTCTCTAGGTAGCTGACCGTTTTTCAATATTTCTACTTCCTTTTTCTTTGACTTAATTTCCTTTTGTTTGATTCAAGGAGTTGTTGAAAATGCCAGATAAAGTTTACATCCTTTGCCTAAATAAGTATATTGTGTAAAGCAGAGATTTTGGTTATACGGATCTGATGTGGTGACCAGACTTCTGGATTTTTACTTGTTTTCCTGTACATTGTTGGATGAGGTTCTTAAATAGCCTAGGACTTCTTCCTGGAAGCCGCCTGTGGATGCAGAAGACCACTCTGGTTTCTTTCTTTTTTCTTTCTTTCTTTCTTTCTTTCTTTCTTTCTTTCTTTCTTTCTTTCTTTCTTTCTTTCTTTCTTTCTTTTTTTCTTTCCTTCTTTCTTTCTTTCTTTCTTTCTTTCTTTCTTTCTTTCTTTCTTTCTTTCTTTCTTTCTTTCTTTCTTTAAAAAATTAGATATTTTCTTTATTTACATTTCAAATGTTATCCCCTTTCCTCATTTCCCTCCAGCCCCAAAACCTCCTATCCCATCCCCCTCCTCCTGCTTCCATGAGGGTGTTCCTCCAGTCACCCACCCTCTCCTGCCTCCCTGCCCTTGAATTCTCCTACACTGGGGCATCTATGGAGCCTACATAGGATCAAGGATCTCCCATTGATGCCTGACAAGGCCATCCTCTGTTACATATGCAGCTGAAGCCATATGTACTCCTTGGTTGGTGGTTTAGTCCCTGGGAGCTCTGGGTGGTCTGGTTGTTTGATATTGTTGTTCTTCCTATGGGGTTGTAAACCCCTTCAGGTCCTTCAGTCCTTTCTCTAACTCCTTCATTTGGGATCCCATGCTCTGTCCAATGGTGGGCTGTGAGCATCCGCCTCTGTATTTGTAAGGCTCTGGCAGAACCACTCTTGTTTCCGACTAGACTGTTGACCTTGACCTTTTCCTCCCATTGTTTATTCTTTGTTTTAGACCTTTAATATGTGGCAGACCTACTGCAAGTATTTATTAAATGTTGCCATGCTTAGTATGGCTCAAAACTATCTGTCATTAAGGTTATCTGTTATAATGGAATAAATACTCTGCAGTAAAGAGAAACAAGCAGTATGACTAAGGATCATGGATGTTATAGATTGGAAGTGTTTGAGTCTTAAATTATATACTATTGTCCTAGGCCAATCCTGACTGTTGAGCTATTTCAATAGAAGAAAATCCAATTTATGAAAGAGAAGCCTGCAAAGAAAAATGGTTTTCCCCTTAAAAATTTCCAGACTTAGGTCAGGAAAAAGTGGGGTCTAAATAAAACAGTTTACAGTCTCTGACATACCGGCATTTTAATATTAATGAATCAGTTTTGTGAAGTGATTTCAATACTTCTGAGAGAAATGTACTTTAGTGTCACAAACATTGTAAATGGGTTACTAAAATTAGAATTATTCTAATCAGCTTGCAATTACTAAATTTAATATCTTTAACTTCAAAAGTGAAGTTGTAGTTAATTGAAATACTTCAATCACTAATTCTAACATTAAAATTCATGTTTTCCTCCTTAGTGATAGTGTATTCTTTTTCTTCTTTAATGAAATCTTTCCATATTGTGTACTAAGACTTATATTTCTAAAATAAAAACAATTTTAAAATATTGTAAGTGTCACATTTCTTTATTAGAGGAAATTTCAATTTGTAGAAATTTCCTCTCACTGCAAAATAAATGTTAGGTATAAAATGTCATTTACTTTGTTTTTTTATATATGCATATATATATATATATACATACATACATATATGTGCCATTTATTTTGGATATATATATATATATATATATATATTCACTAGGCTTGTTATGGTGAATAGATGCTCTAGCAAATAACACTATAAATAAATATTAGACATGCATGTCAGTGATATTTTACAGTAAAACGGACTTCAAGTATACTCTCACTTGCTGTAATGGTTTAATATTGTCAAATTAATAGGATATACCACCCCATAGATGCCGGTCTGCGATCCTTGAGGGCTTTTTCTAGATTAGGTTAACTGAGGCGGGCTGTCTCACCCTAACTGTCCAACGGACAATAGCGTAAATGGTGCTGAGCATTAGCATCCATCCCATTGATTCTGCAGGTGAATGACATGTGAGCAGCTGCCTCAGTGCTCTCGAAGTTCTAACTTCCCTGCCTTTATGCGATGTATCTGTGTGCACTCTCTAGTTTCTTTCTGGTCTGTTATTTTCTTGCAAAAATGGAAAAACTAATGATGCTTTCTTTTTAAAGGTTTGAGAAAATAAGGGTTCAAAGCGGAGCAATAATCAATGAAGCACAGCTGCTGCACTTTCCTAAATAGGGATATTGAGGAGCCATAGCAATGCATCAGGAGTGAATGCTAGGCTCTGATCAATCTTGTATTTTAGCAGACGTTAGAGTATGTGGAACCCAAAAATTTTCTCCTGAAGTATCTACAGTTAGAAATTCTAAGTCATTCTTGATATGGATGAATAATTTTTAAGAATCATGAAAAATATTAGAACTGAATTGTGCTTCTCTTGATGTGACTTTATTTAAAAAAGACATAATGATTTAATATTGAAAAATAAAACAATATATAAACATTTATATATGTCATATATAGCATATAAAATGTCTGACTCACAGAATAGGTAGCATGATTACAATTTAAAATAAGAGTTATAAATCCTTAGTTACCAAAATCATATAATAATTTTTTTTATGTGTGTGTGTTATATGTTCACCAGAGTGAGTGTTCATTTGTGCTTTTCTGTGAATATAGATGCAGCCCAAAAGAGCTTTTGGGGTGATCTAATTTGTAACTCTCACCTTGTCCCAATGAGACAGGTTTTCCCATGAAAACTAGAGCAAGTGTAGCAGCCTGCAAGCCCCAGAGATCTTTTTGTGTTCACTCCTCACAGTCCTGAGATAACAGAGTTACATGGGTAGTAGGAATTCAAGCCTAGCTCCATAAACTTGTTCAGCAAGTACTCTTTACCCACTGAGCCACCTTCTCTGTCTAAACTTAAAATAGCATATAAAAGAAAACACTTATGATGACTGCAGACAGTACAAGTTTTGAAAATTCAACTACCATGTTTTTAAATTTGAGAGACTGAGATCACTCAGTTAGTAAAGATATAAGAAGGCTTATAGATATTTAAGCTTAAAGAGACTGTGAAGGTATTTGCAGTTATTACCTAACTGAATAAGGGAAAATCAATTTCCTCTAACGAGGCATCATGTAACACATCAAGCACACTCCAAGGCAGGCCCCAGTCCAAAGACTAGTTGGTCAACATAAAAAGGACAAAAAACAGCCTAAAACTCCATGTTGGGTATGTGTTTGTGTATGTGCACTTTTTGTTTGGCTTCATTAAATTTTTTTTAGCCGTTTTTTAATTATTTATTTATTTTTTGATACCTTATTTACATTTCCAATGTTTCCCCCTTTCTAGGTCTCCTTTTTGGAATCCCCCTACCCCTACTCCTCTCTTGCCTCTATGAGGGTATTCCACCTCCCACCCACCTGCCCAGCCACTCCCATATTCCCACCTTGACATTCCCCTTTTCTGGGGCCTCTAACACCCTCAGGTCCAAGGGACTCTCCTCCCCCTATGGCCAACAAGGCCCTCTTCTGCCACCTATGTGATCCGAGCCAAGGGTCCCTCGATGTGTATTCTTTGGTTGGTGGTCCAACCTCCAGGAGGACTGGGGAGGGGGGTCAGGCCAGTTGACACTGTTGCTCCCTCCATGGGACTGCAAACCCCCTCAGCTCCTTCAGTCCCTTCTCCAATTCCTCCATCTGGGACCTCACTCTCAGTCCAGCGGTTACTGTAAAGTGAAACTTGAGTATTCCGAACTTTTGGGCTAATATCCACTTATCAGTAAGTACATACCATGTTTGTTCTTTTGTGACTTAGATACCTCACTCAGGATGATATTTTCAAGTTCCATCCATTTTCATGCAAATTTCATTAAGTCATTGTTTTTAATAGCTGAGTAGTACTCCATTGTGTAAATGTACCACATTTTCTGTATCCATTCCTCTGATGAGGGATATCTGGGTTGCTTCTAGCTTCTGGTTATTATAAATATAGCTGCTATGAGCATAGTGGAGCATGTGTCTTTATTACATGTTGGAGCATCTTTTGGGTATAGGCCCAGGAGAGGTATAGCTGTGTCCTCAGCTAGTATTATGTCCAATTTTCTGAAAGTCCACCAAACTGATTTCCAGAGTGGTTGTACCAGCTTGCAATCCCACCAACAATGGAGGAGTGTTCTTCTTTCTCCACATCCTCACCAGCATCTGCTGTCACCTGAGTTTTTGATCTTAGCCATTCTGACTGGTGTGAGGTAGAATCTCAGAGTTGTTTTGATTTGCATTTCCCTGATGACTAAGGATGTTAAACATTTCTTTAGGTGCTTCTCAGCCTATGAATTTCCTCAGTTAAAAAATCTCTGTTTAGCTCTGTTCCCCATTTTTTTAATAGGGTTATTTGGTTTTCTGGAGTTCAACCTCTTGAGTTCTTTGTATATATTGGATATTAGCCCTCTGTCAGACATAGGATTGGTAAAGATCTTTTCCCAATCTGTTGGCTGCTGTTTTGTCCTATTGACAGTGTCCTTGGCCTTACAGAAGCTTTGCAATTTCATGAGGTTCCCATTTGTCAATTCTTGATCTTAGAGCATAAGCCATTGGTGTTCTGTTCAGGAACTTTTCCCCTGTACCCAGGTGTTTGAGACTTTTCTGCACTTTCTCTTCTATTAGATTCAGTGTATCTGGTTTTATGTGGAGGTCCTTGATCCACTTGGACTTCATTTTTATTTCAATTTTTGTGGAATTTTTTGTTTCTTTTTGAGAGAAAGAACATGAAGTTAGGATTAAGAGAGGTGGGTAGGACCTGACCAAAGTTGGGAGATGGGGAAGAATATAATAAAAATATATAGTATGAGAAAATGTAAAAGAAAATTAAAATGAAAAAAGACAATATGTAGCCTAAAGTAAGCTTTTATTTATTGTTTATTAACTTATTTCTGGTGAAAGCTTAGCATGGTTCTTGTAATCAGGGAGAGTTCAGCTTGGTGGTGAGAAAAGTGCTTTTGAGATTGTAAATATTTTACTATTCTTCTATTTTAACAAGACACTACAACCATTGCCATCTGAGCAGAAAACAAATCTTTTATTACTTTTATGTATGTGAAAATGATCTCATAATTATGAAATTGCTTCTAAATGGATTGACACTGTCTCTTCCAAACTATGCCTCTGAATTAAGTGAACTGCTTTATATAAACAAAAGAAAATAAATCAGCTGAAATAGACTTAAATTACTGCTATCCAACTGAGGATAAATGTTACAGAAAGATTTCTAGAGAAATTTACAGTTAAATATCATAACTTTGTTTTGTTTTGTTTTGTTTTACATTAAACAGAAAAATCAGAAAACTCTCATGTTAAAACCCAACTAACTATTTTGTTCCCCTTTCTAAGTGTGATTCAAGCATCCTTGCTATGTCTTCCTCCTTGTTTAACTTCTTTGGGTGTATCATGGGTATTCTGTACATTATGACTGATATCTACTTGTCAATATGTACATACTGTGTATGTCCTTTTGAATCTGCATTAAATTACTCAGGATGCTATTTTCTAGTTCCATCAGTTTGCTGCAAAATTCCTGATGTCCTTGTTGTTAATAACTGAATAATATTCAATTGGGTAAATGAACCACATTTTCTGTATTCATTCTTCAGTTAGGAACATCTGGGTTGTTTCCAGTTTCTGGCTATTATGAAGAAAGCTTCTATGAACATACTGGTGCATGTATTCTTGTGGTTAGTGGAACATCTTTTGGGTGTATGTCCAGGAGCAGTATAGCTGGGTCTTCAGGTAGAACAATTTCTAATTTTCTGAGGAAGCATCAGATTTATTTCCAGAGTGGTTGTACCAGTTTACAATCCCACCAGCAATGGAGAGGTGTTCCCCTTTCTCCACATCCTCACCAGCATGTGTTGTCACCTGAGTTTTTGATCTTGGACATTCTGATTTGTGTCATTTTGATTTTCATTTCCTTAATGACTAAGGATGTCAAACACTTCTCTAAGTGCTTCTTGGCCATTCAAGATTTCTCTGTTGAGATTTCTGCTTCAGTCTCTAGCCCATTTTTTAATTGGGTTATTTGGACTGTTGGAGTCTAACTTCCTAACTTCTTTATAAATTTGGGATATTAGCCCTCTGTGAGATATAGGGATAGTGAAGATCTTTTCCCAATCTGTAGGTTGCCATTTGCTCTTATTGACCATTATCTTACAGAAGCTTTTCAGTTTCATGAGGTGCCATTTATCAATTGTTGATTGTAGAGCCTGAGCCATTGGTGCTCTGTTCAGGAAATTGTCCCCTGTATCCAACGTGTTCAGTGCTGTTCCCTACTTTCTCTTCTGTGAGATTTAGTGTATCTGGTTTTATATTGCGGTCACTGATCCTCTTGGATTTGATTTTCTGTCAGGTGATAAATATAGATCTATTTGCATTAGTCTAACTGCAGAATTCAGTTAGACCAGGAGGCAGAAGGAGGAAGGAAAATGAGTAGGAAAGGGGAGGTGGAGGGAGAGGGAATGCGGTGAGGTGTGGGAAGAGGCAGAAGAGAGACCCAGAGGGCCAGGAGGATGAATGAAAATCTGCAGGTTTAGGGATTTGGGGAGGTGAAATCTTTAGGAAGTCCTAGAAATCTGAGATGGGAGAGGCTTTCTAGAGTCAATGCATGCTTGTGACCTTAGCCTAGAGGCTTAACAGTTGGGACATGGAACCTGAAGAGGACACCACTTTTAGTCAATCAGGACCCCAAGTGGAGGCATAAAGACATCAGCCTACCCATAAGACTTTTGACCTGAAATTTGTCCTGTCTAAAAGAAATGTAGGGACAAAAATGGAACAGAGACTGAAGGAGTGGTCAAGCAATAACTGTCCCAACTGGAAACACGTGCCATGGGCAAGCACCAATCCCTGACATTATTGATACTTTGTTATGCTTACAGACAGGAGTCTATCACAACTGTTCTCTGAGATGGTGTATCAAGCAGCTGACTAAAACAGATGAAGTTACCCATAGCCAAACATTGGATGAAGATTTGGGCCTCTTATGGAAGAGTTGCAGAAAGTTTGAAGGCCGTAAAGAGGATGAGAATGCCACAGGAGGACCAAAGGGTCAAGTAAATTGGTCCTCTGGGAGCTCTCAATGACTGAGTCATCAACCAAAGAACATAGATTGGAATGAGGCCCCTGGCATATATGTAGCAGATGAGCAGCTCAGTCTCCATGTGGGACTCCCAACAACTGGAGCAGAGGCTCTCCTTAAATCTGTTGCTTGTCTGTGGTATCTGGTCCCCAACAGCACTGGTTTTTCTGGCCTCAGTGGGAGAGGAAGCACCTAATCTCGAAGGATGGGAGGATACACAAATGGGTGCTACCCTTTCAGAAAAGAAGGGGAAGGGAAGGGAGAATGAGGGAGGGTGTCTGTGAGGGGCAACTGGGAGGAGGGAGCATATGGGATGTAAATAAATAAGTACATAAATAAATAAATATTTTTTAAAGAATCCAACTACCTGTGGATAATAAGTTATTCTTGATAACTTCCTTTTTCTTTTCTTCTACCAGTATACAGCCTGTCCTTTTTAATCTTCCTCTCAAACATGCTTCATACCTCTGTAGAGTCCTCTTGCTGTTATCAAGAAGAACTCAGCTTCTCACTGTCATCAGTGGTTCATATTTTTACTTCAACTCCCTTCTGGGAGATGTAAACTTACCCAAACTTATTCTCTCTTTTACTTACCTCCAGTTACTCAAAGTTATCTATTAAAATACAAAGCTCATCTTGCCATTTGTACTGGCTGTTTTTGTGTCAACTTAACACAAGCTGGAGTTATCACAGAGAAAGGAGTTTCAGTTGAAAAAATACCTCCCTGAGATGCAGCTGTAAGGCATTTTCTCAATTAGTGACCAAGTGGGGAGAGGCCCTTTTGGGTGGTACCATCTGTGGGCTGGTAGTCTTGGGCTCTACAAGAAAGCCAGCTGAGCAAGCCAGGGGAAGCAAACCAGTAAGGAACATCCCTCCACAGCCTCTGCATCAGCTCCTGATCCCTGACCTGCTTGAGTTCTAGTCCTGACTTCCTTTGGTGATGAACAGCAGCATGGAAGTGTAAGCTGAATAAATCCTTTCCTCCCCAACTTGCTTCTTGGTCACAATATTTGTGCAGGAATAGAAACCCTGACTAAGACACCATTGTTCACTTCTCAAGTACTTTATATTAAATATCTTTGCTGATTATTTAAATCAACTTTATACATCAATCACCATGGCTTTACTTCCTTGTGTACCAACGTGATTTTCTGAAAGAGTGCACAGCTAACATTGTGTATTTCACACATTGCAAAATATGTTGATGTATTGGCAGCAACCCCCTTCAGTACACCAAAGAGTTCTCAGAGAGGCTCCTTATCCAGCTTCCATTTGAAAACAATAGCTCTTGAATGCTCATGGGAATCAAGGTATGCTAATTCTAAGACCCTAGAATAACTGTGTTAAGCAGGTGTCACTAGCTGATATTTTGTTACTACTCATTTAAATATTTACCCTTGACTCTACTCAAATAAAGCTGATTTTAAATTTCCATTTACTTCATTTTTAACTTTGCATAAAGTGTATGTTAAATTTTAAGTTTTAAATCTATCATACAGGGAGAAGCAGACATGTATGAGGGTTAAGAGGACATTGAACTTGCTCTTCCAGAAGACCTGAGTTCAGTTTCCAAAGCCCTTCTCAGCTATTTCACAACCTATCTTTCCAATTATAAAGAGTCCAATGCCTTCAGCAGACACCCACCTACACATGACAGAGACTTACAGAAATATGCACAACACATAAATAAAAGTATCTTTAAGAGTCCTTTTAAAAATCTATTCTAGAATTAAAACTGAAGGAGAAATTGGAATGTCATGAACATGTTTTACACTGTATGTTAAGTAGAAATCTGGGTCAAGGGCTCAGTGTAAAGAATACTTTTAGGACAGTTTGTTGTTCAGAAAGCCATGAGCTTCACAGTTTATGAATACAGATAAAAGGGTCCTGTGAAATAGATTTTGATAATATCACCAACATTTCACTGGGAAATCCAATGATAAAATATTTGTGCAATTTCCTCAAAACCTAATACTTAGAAAAGACTTTGATAGAAAAGATAAACCCAGAAGCAAGGAAATAAAAAAGAACATATCATGTCTCAGTTTGTAAAATGCTGGAAATATAATTAGGGAATTATAACATGTATCCTTTATTTAGCTCCTGATTACAAATGATTTCCAATCTCGAATAATTAGTTAACTAGTTAATCTGTTATGTCTTCAAATTCAGAGATTGTGTATGGAATTACAATTGTTAACCTTATCTTATTGGAGTTACTAAACAAATTATACCAACTTGTAATATTAAAAATAGATATCTGCTTTATATGTTTATTCATATTTTCTTTTCTTGCATTCTAAAATCTTGCAAGCAACTTAAAAGAAGAGACTATATTTAACAAAGAAAAAAGCCAAAAAACATGGAAACATATTCATATACCTTTGTTTTACTAGAAGATTGCTAAATATCATAACTGTCAAATTTGAAGATAGTTTCCAGGAGAAGGAACTGATATTAAAAGAAATAACACTTTCTTAAATGCTCTGGTATTCATCCTTAATAACAATAGGAGAAAATGATTATTTACATTCAGAAATAGAAATAATGCTATTTTAGATGTTCTTAATGCTAAAAACAATAAATAACAATATTTATATAATGGAAGCTATAATCTATATATAATACTTTAATTAATTTATTTTATTTAAATTACGTTATTTGTGGTTTTGACTCAGTTCTGTTGTTGTTGTATCTTTATTCTGGATATTACTCCAATTAATGTAAAGCTAACAAAGACAGAAATAAAGATAACTAAGACAAATCTTTAAATGTTCAGCTACCAAAACCTATATACAAGTAACATTATATAGACTGATAATGTTATATATGTGCATTTAAAAGTATACAATATATTATATATCACAATTAATGTATTTATATGTGTACTTAGTAATGCACATTTCTCACTCACACATACATATATTTTTAATTTTTTTAATTTTAAAAAAGCCCTGAATATGAAAGAGCAAGAAAAAGTATATGAAAAAGTTTTCAGGGAGGAAAGAGAAGGGAAGGAGAAATGATAAAATTATAATTTAATCTAAAAAAATAAAAGAAATCAATTTTAAGGCATGGCACTGTTCTTAACAATTAGAGAAATTCAAATTAAATTATTTTGAGATTTCATTCTGGCCCAGTCAAAAAATGCCAAAAGTTAATAAAACAGGTGATGAAAAAAATTACTGGTGAAGATGTGAAAAAAAGGGGAATACTTTAGTGTCCTTGATCTGAGCACAAATTGATGCTGACACTGTGAAAATCAGTGAAGAGAATTTTCAAGTTCCAGGACTTTAGGTTGTCCCACCTCTACCCCACTGATGAGCTGCTAGAATTTGTAAAAGGGCCTGTCCTACAGGACCAAAGTTATCTGAGAGGAATCCCAGTGAGGATCCAGTATTGATAGTGTGGCAGAAGCCAAAGACCTTGAACTAGACCAAAGAATATTCCCAAGCAAAGAACTTTGAACAAAATAATATACCATAGAATACAATGTGACACACCACTGCTTCAGTAACTAGCCAGATTATTATTTTGTCCTTTAGGGAAGAGATTGCAAGGGCAGAGCACATATATGAAGGGACAGAGAGATGAGTGGAATTGGAGATGAGCTGATGTGAAATCCACAAAGGATCGATTAAATGTTAATTTTTTTTTTTTTTAAAAGTTAAAAATTTCAAAGGCTGGAGTGACAATCACAGAATCTGCATATGTTTGAGCTAGGGTCTCTGCATATATGTTGTGGTGCTTTAGCTTGGGTCTTGCGTGGGACTCCTTATAGTGAGAGTGGGGCCATTTCTGAGTCTTTTGCCTGTTCTTGAGGCCCATCTCCTCCTACCGGGTTGCCTTGTCCAGCCTTGATATGAGGGTTTGTGCCTAGACTTACTGCATCTTGTTATGCTTTGTTTAGTTGATATTCCTGGGAGGCCCACTCTTTTCTGAAGGGGAAGGGAAAAATCAGTAAAGCTTGTAGAAGGGGGAAATGGAAGATAGTGATGGAAAAATTTGGAAAAATGGAGGAGAGGAGGCTCTGTTCAGGATGTATTGTGTGGGAGAAAAATAGTTTTTAAAAGAAAAGAAAAAACTAAAGACCACCTCTAATGAACATTCAGTTAAAACCATATTATCAATATTACCTGTGTAATATTATTAAGTAAAAATGTTTCTAACTTGAAGAATCAAACTACAAAGTTTCTAATAAATAACGATTCTATAGAACTATCCAGTACTATTTATAAAATATCTTTTAAGCTGCTGAATGACTAAAAAAAATCTGAATAAGCATCATAACATAACCCATGATATAAGTATCATCAATTTTAAACTGAACATTATTAGACTCAATGGAAGGGTTTATCAAATAATATACATTATTTTATTTATTGCATATTATACATAAAATTATAAATTACATTTTGGTAGTGTTGTGATTGATTGAACCTTATATAAACACAATATGATGCTACAAATACAGAAACAGAAACAGGAGATACAATGAAATAACTTTGGAATTCCTAAAGGAAATAAAATGTGAATTTATTTTTAAGAGATAGAAAGAAATACAAGTGATGTAAAAAGAAAAAAGAGTTTTTGTGAAGGATGGTATATTGATATGTATTAAACATTTTACTTAAATGGAGAAAATGAGATATAAAAAGGTTCACATTTTATTTTTGTGTTTTGGTGTAGAAGTCACAAACTCTGCCTATACCATGAGTGGGAAAAATCAGCTGCTTAAACGTTGTTTCCATGTTGTTGATGAATTACATAGTCTAAAATGTCTTTTAATCTCTACATTTCTATGGCCATTAATTGTCAGTTATGAATTGGTTAATACTTGGAAGAAAGAACAAGGATATAAAACTTAAATGTTTCTTGCTATTACTGTAGACACACCCTGAAATCAATTGTTTGTCTTATGGGCAGAGACCAAGAGAAACCTTTAGTACAGGGACAAGAAACTGCAACTCTCCTTCCAGTTTATTCTTCACATAAAGATTCTAATTTAAAGTTACTTGAACAATGAATGAACATATTCATGAGATATCTTCAGTATAAAATTATTCACAAAAGTGATGCACAAATCTTTGAAATTTTATGACTTACAAGAAAGGATACGAACAGCAATTTAATAGTGCTGTGTGAAGTTTCAGATAATCAAAGTGGAATTTAGAGGTTTATAAAAAAACGACTCCACTCAACAGATATTCATGACACGACATAACAGATTGATTTTAAATGTAGTGTAGTGATTAGTCTCAGCCTGCAGACATTACTGTGTATAATTAGTTTTAGTGAGTCAGAAAAAAATATTATCTATAGTGATTGATGATACTCCAGCTATGAATGTGAGAGTCAATAATTAAATTAAATGACTTTGAAAGCATGGGAATAGTTTATGCAATTTTAGGAGCTTAAATAGTCCTTATCTCAACAACTGTCAGCAATGTTTTACCTCTTAAATTTTATTTAACTCTTATTTCCTCCCATGGATTTATATCCAAATTTTATTATGCAATAATTAGTGGTGAAACTTAAAGTATATTCTATCTGTTGCAATGCTTAAACCCTTGTGAAAGGCTTTATCCAACCAAAGAGGTGACTTTACCTCTTTGTCTTCTAAGACTGGGGTCATTTTAAAAACATATGTTTATTAAGTAATTCATTCATTTACTGTCTTCTGAGATTGGGATCATTAAAAAGTATTTATTTATTCATTCATTCATTTATTATCTGTAGTTCTGAATATGTGTGCACATATATATGCAAGGATGCACAGAGACCAGTTCCCCAGAAGATGTAGTTACTGGAGCTGAAGTTGTTTTGTTTTATTTTGCTCTATATTTCTTGGTATCACCTTGGGCTGCTTACCCTTCTTTCTTTTCATTTTTGTTTCTTTTCTTTTTTTGGTCTATTCCTCCTGCACCTTACTAGGACCATTGCCAATATGTTTTCCTTAATGGTCACTCACGTACCACAGGCAGAGTCATTTCTTTCTTCTTTTTTTTTTTAAAGTATATAACAAAACTTTATTTGATGAAAACATTTTCAAAGTTCCAGTGTGAAGTAACAAAAATCAACAACCTACAAATCTTTCTGTCCTTTACATTTTAAGCTAAATAATCTCTTCAGAAACAGGACCATTTTATAATTCTGTAGGCTAAAAATATATGAATGGATTAATGGATATAAAATTCAAGAGAAAAAAATGATTTTTTAAAGAAAAGTTAATCTGAAGCCTCCCTTTGAGCTGTATTGCAATATGGTTCCAACGTACTCAGCACCTTATAATCACCAAGTTACTGATCTGAATCCTGGAATGAACCTATGACAGGAAAGAACAGCATCATAGAAGTCTACAAGTCACATCTTGGCAGCAAAAGGAAAACGGTAGCTAAAGAGGAGCTCAAGTATTGAATTCACACTTCCAAAAAATTTAACAAGTCTGTGCCACAGATCTCCATAGCCAAATAGCACTGGGAGAAAGCTAGCATCCCAGGACTGTGGACAAGCCCATGAGTGGAGGTAAGACAAGCACCACTACTTAGCAGGACCTGCCTGGAATCCTCAGGACACAGGAACGGAGGAGCAGACTGGGACAGGAGCCTTCCGGTTTATGCCAGTGGTCTGTGCCACTCGGCTCCATACCCAAATGACACAGGGAAAGAGCTACACTCCCATGAGTGTGGACAAGCCTGTGAGCTGGGGTAAGGCCAGAACCTCTGCTCAGAGGGACCCCGCCCAGAACCCTCAGGACACAGGGACTTAGGAGTGGCCTTCCAGTTTCCTTCTGAGGCCAGAGAGCTAATCCTGTGGCACAGGGCTCCATACTCAAATAGTGCCAGGAGAGAGCTGGTCTCCCAGGAGTGCTGACACATCTTCGAGCACATGAAGACCACCACTTCTGTTCAACTTCCTCTATCAAGAGGGACCCTTGTAGAGCCATCAGGACACAAGAACGAAAGAACAGCTGGGGACAAGATTCTGCTGGTTTCTGTCTGCACCCCAGAGGTGACCCTGTACCACAGCTCTCCAAACCCAAATTCATCTCAGAGAGAGTTGGTCTCCTAGGAGTACTGACTCAACAGCTTGCAGGAGGGACAAGCCACAGACAGAGAGAGCAAGAACAACTAACACCAGAGATAACCAGATGGCTAAATGCAAGGGCAAAAACATAAGAAACAGAAACCAAGGTAACTAGTCATAATCAAAACCCAGTTTTCCCACCATATCGAGCCTTGGATGTCCCAACACACCAGAAAAGCAAGACTCATATTAAAAATCATTTCTCATGATGATGATAAACCTTAAGAAGGAAATAAATAACTCCCTTGAAGAAATACGAGAGAACGCAGGTAAATAGCTAGAAGCCCTTATAAAGAGGAAATACAGGAAAACACAATAAAAAAGGCAAAGGAAATGAACAAAACCATTCAAGATCTAAAAATGGAAATAGATAATGAATAGATAATGGAAACAATAATGAAATCACAAATGGAGACAACGCTGAGATAGAAACCCTAGAAAAGAAATCAGGAGTCATAGATGCAAGCATCACCAACAGAATTCAAGAGATAGAAGAAAGAATTTCAGGTACAGAAGATATCATAGAAAATATTGACACAACAGTCAAAGAAAATGCAAAATACAAAAGCTCCTAACCCAAATCACCCAGGAAATCCAGAACACAATGAGAAGACCAAACTTAAGGATAATAGGTATAGAAGAGAGTGAAGATTCCCAACTTAAAGGGCCAGTAAATATCTTCAACAAAGTTATAGAAGGATACTTCCCTAACCTAAAGAAAGAGATGAACATAAACATTCAAGAAGCATACAGAACTCCAAATAGATTGGACCAGAAAAGAAATACTTCCCGTCACATAATAGTCAAAACAAGGAAAGAATATTAAAAGCAGTAAGGGGAAAAGGTCAAGTAACATAAAGGCAGACCTATCAGAATTACACCAGATTTCTCACCAGAGACTTCTCACCAGAGATCTGCACAGATCTCATACAGACCCTAAGAGAACACAAGTGCCAGCCCAGTCTGCTATACCCAGCAATACTCTCAATTACCACAGATGGTGAAACCAAGATATTCCATGACAAAACCAAATTTACACAATATCTTTCCACAAACCCAGCCCTACAAAGGATAAGAGATGGAAAACACCAACACAAGGAGGGAAACTAACCCTAGAAAAAGGAAGAAAGTAATCTTTCAACAAACCAAAAAGAAGATAGCCACACAAACATAAAAATAACATCGAAAATATCAGGAAGCAACAATCACTATTCCTTAATATCTCTTAACATCAAAGGACTCAATTCCCCAGTAAAAAACTAACAGACTGGATACATAAACAGGACCCAGCATTGTGCTGCATACAGGAAATATACCTCAGGGTTAAAGACAAACACTACCTCAGAGAAAAGGGCTGGAAAACAATTTTCCAGGCAAATGGTCCCAACAAAAAGGAGAAGTAGCCATTCTATTAGCAGATAAAATAGATTTTCAACCAAAAGTCATCAAAAAAGATAAGGAAGGACACTTCATCCTCATCAAAGGAAAAATCTACCAAGAACAACTATCAGTTCTGAACATCTATGTTCCAAATGCAAGGGCACCCACATTCATAAAAGAAAGTTGATTAAAGCTCAAAAGGCTGGACCACCAACCAAAGAACACACATGGAGGGACCCATGGTTCAGACCACATATGTGGCAGAGGAGGGCTTTGTTGGCCATCAGGGGGAGGAGAGGCCCTAGTAAAGGGGAATGTCAAGGTGGGAATATGGGAGTGGGTGGGCCGGTGGGTGGGAGGTAGAATTCCCTCATAGAGGTGGGGGATGGAGAGATAGGTAGTTTCCAAAGAGCAGACCTAGAAAGGGGGAAACATTGGAAATGTAAATAAAGTATCAAAAAATAAAAAATAAAATGGACAAAAAAAAGCTCAAGCACACATTGCACCTCACACAATAATAGTGGGAGACTTTAACACCCCACTATCATCAATGGACAGATTTCGCAAACACAAACTAAACAGAGACACAGTGAAACTAACAGATGTTATGGACCAAATGGATTTAACAGATATCTACAGAACATTTCATCCTAAGTCAAAAGAATATACCTTCTTCTCAGCACCTCATGGTACTTTCTCCACAATCGACTATGTAATTGGTCACAAATCAAATCTCAACGGATATAAGAAGATTGAAACAATTCCTTGCCTCCTATCAGATCACTACAGATTAAGGCTGGTCTTCAATGGCAACAAAAACAACAGAAAGCAAACATACACATGGAAGCTGAACAACACTCTACTCAATTATAACTTGGTCAAGGGAGAAATAAAGAAAGAAATTAAAGACTTCCTAGAATTTAATGAAAATGAAAGTACAACATACCCAAACTTATGGGACACAATGAAAGCAGTGTTAAGAGGAAAACTCATAGCTCTGAGTGCCTCCAAAAAGAAACTGGAGAGAACATAAACTAGCAACTTAATAGCACACCTGAAAGCTCTGGAACAAAAAGAAGCTAATACACCCAAGAGGAGTAGAAGGCAAGAAATAATCAAACTCGGGCTGAAATCAACCAAGTAGAAACAAAAAGAATCAACAAAACCACAGGCTGGTTCTTTGAGAAAATCAACAAAATAAATAAATCCTTAGCCAGACTAACCAGAAGGCACAGAGACAGTATCCAAATTAACAAAATTAGAAATGAAAGGGGAGATATAAAGGGAGAATCTGAGGAAATTCAAAAAATCATCAGATCCTACTACAAAAGCCTATATTCAAGAAAATTGGAAAATCTGGATGAAATGGATAATTTCTAGACAGACACCAAACACCAAAAGTAAGTCAGGATGATATAAACCATCTAAGCAGTCCCATAACCCCTAGGAAATAGAAGCAGTCATTAAAAGTCTCCCAACCAAAAATAGCCCAGGACCAGATGGGTTTAGTGCAGAATTCTATCAGACCTTCAAAGAAGACCAAATACCGATACTCTTCAAACTATTCCACAAAATAGAAACAGAAGTAACACTACCCAATTTGTTCTATGAGGCCACAGTTACACTGATACCAAACTCACAAAGACCCAACAAAGAAAGAAAGCTTCAGACCAATTACCATTGTGATTATCGATGCAAAAATACTCAATAAAATTCTCGCAAACCGAATCCAAGAACGCATCAAAATGATCATTCATCACAATCAGGTAGGCTTCATCCCAGGGATGTAGGGATGGTTCACTACCTGGAAATGCATCAATGTAATCGACTACATAAACAAACTCAAAGAAAAAGCCACATGGTCATTTCATTAACTGCTGAAAAATCATTTGACAAAATTCAACATCCCTTCATTATAAAAGTCTTGGGAAGTCAGGAATTCAAGGCCTACACCTAAACATAGTAAAAGCAATATACACCAAACCAGTAGCCAACATCAAACTAAATGGAGAGAAACTTGAAGCACTCCCACTAAAATCAGGGACTATACAAGGCTCTCCACTATACCGTATCTATTCAATATAGTACTTGAAGTTCTAGCTAGAGCAATTATACAACAAAAGGAGATAAAAGGATACAAATTGGAAAGAAAGAATTCAAAATGTCACTATTTGAAGATGATATGATTTTATACTTAAGTGACTTGTAAAATTCCACCAGAGAACTGCTACAGATGATAAACCACTTCAGCAAAGTGGATAGATATAAAATTAACTCAAATAAATCAGTAGCCTTCCTATATTCGAAGGATAAACAGGCTGAGAAAGAAATTAGGAAAATGACACCCTTCACAATTGTCACAAGCAATATAAAGTATCTTGGTGTGACTCTAACTAAACAAGTGAAAGATCTGTATGACAAGAACTTCAAGTCTCTGAAAGAAGAAATCAAAGAATACCTCAAAAGATGGAAAGACCTCCCATGCTCATGGATTGGCAGGATTAATATAGTAAAAATGGCCATCTTGCTGAGAACAATCTACAGATTCAATGCAATTCCCATCAAAATTCCAGATCAATTCTTCAGAGACTTAAAAAAAGCAATTCTCAAATTCATTTGAAACAACAAAAAACCCAGGGTAGCAAAAACTATATTCAACAATAAAAGAACTTCTGGGGGGAATCAGATCCCTGACCTTAAGCTATACTACAGAGCAGTAGGGATAAAAACTGCATGATATTGGTACTGTGGCAGGCAGGTAGATCAATGGAATAGAACTGAAAACCCAGAAATGAACCCACACAGCTATGGTCACTTTATCTTTGACAAAGGAGCTAAAACCATTCAGTGGAAAAAAGACAGCATTTTCAACAAATGATACTGGCTCAACTGACAGTCAACTTGTAGAAGAATAAAAATAGATCCATTCCTATCTCCCTATACAAAGCTCAAGTCCAAGTGGATCAAGAATCTCCACATAAAACCAGATACACTGAATCTAATAGAGAAGAAAGTGGAGAAAAATCTTGAACGCATGGGCACAGGGAAAACATTCCTGCACAGAACACCAAAGGCTTATGCTCTAAGATCAAGAGTTGAAAAAATGGGACCTCATAAAATTGCAAAGCTTCTGTAAGGCAAAGGACACTATAAATAGGACAAACAGCAACCAACAGGTTGGAAAAAGACCTTTACCAATTCTACTTCCATTAGAGGGCTATTATCCAATATATACAAAGAACTCAAGAAGTTAGACTCCAGAGAACCAAATAACCCTATCAAAAGAATGGGGAACAGATCTAAAGAGAGAATTCTCAACTGAAGAAACACAAAGGGCTGAGAAGCACCTAAAGACATACTCAACATCCTTAGTCATCAGGGAAATGCAAATCAAAACAAGTCTGAGATTCCACCTCACACCAGTCAGAATGGCTAAAATCAAAAACTCAGGTGACAGCAGATGCTGGCAAGGATGTGGAGAAAGAAGTGGGATTGCAAGCTGGTACAACCACTCTGGAAATCAGTTTGGTGGACCCTCAGAAAATTGGGCATAATACTACCTGAGGACCCAGCTATTCTACTCCTGGGCATATACCCAGATGATACTCCAACATACAATAAGGACACATGTTCCACTATGTTCATAGCAGCCATATTTATAATAGACAGAAACTGGAAACAACCCAGATGTCCTTCAACAGAGAAATGGATACAGAAAACGTGGTACATTTACTCAATGGAATACTACTCAGCTATTAAAAACAATGACTTCATGAAATTTGCATGCAAATGGATGGAACTTGAAAATATTGTCCTGAGTGAGGTAACTCAGTCACAAAAGAACAAACAAGGTATGTACTCAATGATAAGAGGATATTAGCCCAAAAGTTTGGAACACCAAGGATTCAATTCACAGCAACTCTTGGACTGAGTGTGGGGTCCCAGATGGAGGAGTTGGAGAAAGGACTGGAGAAGCTGAGGGAGTTTGTAGCCCCATGGGGAGGGAGCAACAGTGTCAACTGATAAGGCCCACGGTGCTCCCAGAGACTTGAACTCCAACCAAAGAATGCATATGGAGGGTCCTATGGTGCTGGCCACATATGTGGCAGAGGAGGGCCTTGTTGGCCATCAGTGGGAGG
The DNA here is from genome assembly GCA_028551405.1 of Uromys caudimaculatus. Classification (NCBI taxonomy): domain Eukaryota; kingdom Metazoa; phylum Chordata; class Mammalia; order Rodentia; family Muridae; genus Uromys; species Uromys caudimaculatus. Next base: position 48,282,295 of record CM052711.1, read on the forward strand.
AAAGGCCCTTGCATCTGAGAGCGTTAGATGCCCCAGTATAGGGAAATGCTAGGGAGGGAAGCCTGGATTGGGTGGGTGGGTGGGTGGGGGAATACCCTCATATAGGCAAGGGGAGGGGGCATGGGATAGGGAGTTTTCAAAGGGGAGACCACAAAGGGGGAAACATTTGAAATGTAAAAAAGTATCAAAAATAAAAAATATATTCAAAACTGTTTATCAAAATTATTAATTTGATATTATTCTATAAAATGTATCCCAATTGCTATTTTATTATAATTTCAATATAATAAATGCTATACAAATGAAAAAAATATTTAACATATACTTCAAACACCTAATTGCTTGGATGTTTCACAAAAGGAAAAGGCTCACAGTTCAGGATACAAAGTTGTCCTCAGAGTGAGCTGGACATTGCCAACATGTCTTCAGTACTGTTGTTAATACATGGCTTGTTAAGAGACAAGTCTCTCCATTAAGAGACAAGTCAAATGTGACATCTCACTGCATATAAAGGTCACATAGAAACTTTGGATTCCAAGTGCTCTGTAACTATATCCCTAAAACATTATTCTTGTCCAATTGGCTTCGAAGCAACCCCTGTGAAAACTAATAAGGAATTCAGCAGTGGCCCCCTCTCATCACCAGAAGTAGAATACTGGATTTTAATTGTAAAGTCAAGTAGAAAACATCCTGTCATTTACTGTAAAAGATGGACAGATATTGTCACTGATCTAAATACTCTTACTTTTTCTTTTCTTTTAAAGATTTATTGATTTATTTTATGTATATGCGTACACCATTCCTCTCCTCAGACATACCAGAAGATAGCATCAGATCCCATTACAGATGGTTGTGAACAACCATGTGGTTGCTGGGAATTGAACTTAGGACCTCTGGAAGAGCAGTTAATGCTCTTAACTGCTGAGCCTTCTCTGCAGCCCCTGATCTAAACACTCAAAAGCCAGAATATTTAGATATCTGACGTCTAGAGAGGGGCTGCCATTCCGGAACACAAAGAAGGTTGGAGGAAATGTGCATTGCATCATCGCATTCCAGAGACTCTGTTGGCAAATATTTGGCTTTTGGAACTTTCCTTTTGAAACCATTACACAAGAATCACAACCTCCCACACATGTCCTACCAAATCTGAGAGTGAGGGCAATATCTCTAAGAAGCAGCATGGGGTCTGGGCATGTCCTTCAATGCTAGTTTCCACCAGGACTCAGCATGGAAGAAGATGTCTAGCATCTGTGAGAGAAGGAACAGTGGCTAAACACAGCTTTAGAGATTACAATGGCAACGACTGACCATGCCAAAACTTAACCACTGGTGTCACCCGCACAGCTGTTATGTACAGTACTGCATTAAGACATCAGATGGTTTTATTAAGTCTATCAATAGGAACAGATTTTGTGGTACAAAGCATACCCTGTAGTTCTTTAGTAAAAGGGTCTACATAGGATTACTATGGGTGACTTCAAATACACAGGCAGGTAAGCACAGAATTCTGCCCTTCTAAAGTTAAAAGTAGGTAAGCAGTTTGGACAATTGGTTTCACAAAATCCAATACAATCAAAATTGCTTCAAAGTAAAACAGAAATGCATTTAACAGCATCAAAACTTGAATTATTTAAGCATGAAGTGATCTATTGAAATTAGTCAGTTATTTAGATACTTTGATTCCTAAGGCACCATCTGTCCTTAAAACTGGGGGCAGTTAAGGTCTAGATTTTGCTCATGTTTAAAACTAATTTCAAATTATCTTTCTGGTCTAGTTGTTCTTTCAGTGCTAACAGTATTCACCTCACATCTTTGCTTTCCTGAATAACTGTCTCAGGATTCTCCAAAAAGAAGCAGAAAATACTCAAGAAACTGACCTTTTCTATAGGTGCAGATGAATAACTTAAGTCATTGATCCTGATACTCTTGACTTGGCCTGTGGCTGTGAAATAGTTACAAGAATAGGTTGGACGATGTCTGATGTTGTAGGGCAGAGTCTTTTCTTTCAGCAACTAACAGCCTCACTTTACAGCACAATTGAACTCTCAATTTTATGTGAATAGATATTTAAAGCTCTGGTTTCCTTAAAGTTCAGTAGGTTTTGGGAGCATTCATTTTTTTCATTTACCCACTTATACTGACTCCAACCTACTTAAGGGCAGTAATTCTGTCCTATTGAGTCCAGGATTTGAGTTCCTACTTTAATTTTGCATCACAAATTATCAATGATTATGAGAATGCTCGACTCTCCCATAGTTAATGTACATTCTTTTGGGTGACTTTTCCCCTCAAATATCCTCTTAGTATTATTATCTATACTTTTCTCTAAACAGTAGAGCCATTCATTTTTACCAAAAAGCAAACTATTCACTTCCCATGATGAGCTTATAGGGTAATACAATTAACTACAACATTGCAAAAGTAGGCAGAAGAAAGGGTATTGAGATCCCAGAAATAGTAACAGTAATTTTAAGAAGCAATTTGGAAATCTGTCCTTAATCTGCTAATTTTTTTCATAGCAGACTGTTGGCTCACCATCAATGTTTCTCTCACAGGCAGATAAAATGATTCTTTCTCTGTTTAATTAGTTCAATCTCATTCTGTGATTTTACCCTTTTATGATAACACATTCAAGTAACGATTTCTCTTGTCTACTTAATTAACCTCCCACACTCTCTTTACTTTTGGCTCTATTTATTCATTTACAAAGTTGTTCTGACAGAAGAATAAATATCACAAAATTAGGACCATTATGTCTAATTACAAGCCCTACTAGTAGGATAAGCTTTTGGGTGATTTCTACATTAAGAAATTATCATAGTTCACTTATATAGTCTACATGCATGTCAATCACCCAGTGAAATTTCTTGATCAAATCAAGAGCTAAATTTCATATAAGGTGCACGAGGCTATGGCTGGCATTAAAACATATATCATTTACAGGTTAAAAGAAAATATGTGTATTAAGAACCATAGTTTAATGTAATTACAAAATAGACATATGTGAACAAATACCAGTCATTTATTATCATTCATCATATACTATTCATAAGTATATATGCTATAACTGACTATGATAAGGACTGAAAAAGTTTGTTTAAACTGGCATCATCTCAAACGCAGTAATCCACTGTGCTGTTAGTTGTAAGGGCTGTCACATTACCTAGGAAAGAAGAACTTTTCAGTTCTATTACAAACTTATGGGAACTCAATAAATATGTTGTCTATTGCTCTTGAAGTATCATTACAGGGAGCATAGCTATGTGTTATATAATAATTCATATGTATAGAAAGAGATATAAGGTCCTGAATATCAACCATGAAAAAACAAATACCTCAAATTATTTAATCTAACTTTTACATATTAACAATTAAATCTGAACTAATTTGATACCAGTAAATTTTATTTATTTGGCTGTTTTACCTCAAAAATTTTTGTTTCAAAAATTTTAATATTCTGATTTGCTTAACCATTTTCTATTCTTCTTTATATTCTAAAATTTTTCTCCTTGGTTTTTTACATTAATGACTTAACTTTTTTTCTGAGAATGTTAATCTTCTACTGAACTCTTTTGAAAACAAGTAATAGGTCATATTCTATAGTCCATAGATGTCACCAAGCTATAAAACACATGTGACATATCTCCTAAGTATGGGTTCTACTGACTGAAAAACAAAGATAAATATAAAAGTCTAGGGCTTTGAGGAAGTCTGTGATATGAATTCTGGAGTAGTTGGCTGAGGTTGGCCCTACTGATAAGAAATGTAATTAACAACATCCACTCTCCAACTTTAAGGTAGAAAACAGGATACATTTTCTCCACTAAGGAGGCAAACTTATTTGATTAATATTGCTGGTTTCTCCAGTGCTTATCTATTAGCAATAGTACCCTCTACATAACGTGAATTATTTTCCTCTATCAAGAGTGTTTTCCATGTTAGGCTACCTTGTCACAGGCTCAACATACAAGAGATCATGGAACAGAACTTCAAAACCTAAGAACCAAAATTAAACTTTTCTCTTTTGAAATGATTCCTTCAGATATCTATCATGGTAAAGGACAATTGACTAACATATTACTATTCTAACCTTATTGGCCCTCTTATAGACTGGATAATGAGACATTTCTTAGATACTTTCATCTTACATTAGCATAAACAACATTAAAATTAAGCAATTACCTTTAAAAACTAGATTGATATTCTATTATTTGATAAAATACAAATAATCATTTTATTCCGCATAATATTTTCTAGAAGGTATAATATCAAATGTTATATGCAATGTGATATCAAAATTGAAGAATTTTCTACTTCACTGTGGACTAATGCTCCAACACAATAGAATACTACTGGTCCTTTGAATTGCCCTGACTAATGCTCAAGACTGAAAACTGAGGGCTCACTAGTCCAGAGGATTAGAGTCCGCTACCATCATGGTCAAGAAGATGGCAGCAAGCAGGAAGAAGTTGTTGAAGCAATTGGTGAGAACTTACAAGTGATCCATAAGCATGATAAATAAGAGATATAACTGCAAAAACTGTGACTCTTGAAAGCTCATCCATTCCTAGTTGTTATTAGAGAGTAAGGCCACACCTTCCAATTCTTTCATAGAGTTCCATCACCCAGGGACTAAGCTTTTAAATACATGGGACTATTGAAGCCATTTTCATTAAAACCATAACATTAATGTTTCTAGATTGTGCATTGAATTATGAAATGAAAAAGGGAAAATCTCTTTTCTTAATGTTTATCCATTCAATTAAAAACAAGGTTGACAGTGGAAAGCCCCAGAGACCTCAGTCTTACACAAAGAACCTTAGTGACTTAAGGAAGGATGAAAGTGGGAAAAATAAGTCTTCTCCAGAGAAAAGACCAATTGATTGTACAATATCAAATGGTCAACCAAAATTGAGGATGTAATATCCAGGACTGTATATTTATCTATACATACTTATATGTATATAATAACAATTAATGAAAAAGAAAGCAAGGATATGAAAGAGAGTAAGGAGAGGAATTGTAAGGAATAGGTAATATAATATACTATAATCTTAAAAATAAAGAAGGAAATATTAAAAAGTGAAGAACAGTTTTATGAGTTAGTGATCCAAAAAAGTTTTTAAGAGTTATTTGGGTTGGTTTTTTTTTGTTGTTGTTTTTTGTTTTTTTTGTTGTTGTTCAAATATCATTTTATTAATTAGTTAAGTGATACAACTTTTATCTCTTTTTTTATTTTTTTATTTTTTTATTTTTGATACTTTATTTACATTTCCGATGTTTCCCCTTTTCTGGGTCTCCTCTTTGGAAACCCCCTATCCCCTCCCCCTCCCCGCCTCTGTGAGGGAATTCCTCCTCCCACCTACCCGCCCACCCATCCCCATATTCCCACCTTGACATTCCCCTTTACTGGGGCCTCTACCACCCTCAGGCCCAAGGGCCTCTCCTTTCTCCCTGATGGCCATCTAGGTGATTCCTCTGCCACATATATAGTCCAAACCATGGGTCAAAAGATGTGTATTCTTTGGTTAGTGGTCTGAACTCCAGGATGACCAGGGGGAGGGTCAGGCCCATTGACGCTCTTGCTCCCTCCATGGGGCTGCCAATTCCCTCCGCTCCTTCAGACCTTTCTCTAACCCCTCCATCTGGTACCTCACTCTCAGTCCAGCGGTTACTGTTAAGTGAAACTTGGACATTCTAAACTTGTGGGCTAATATCCGCTTATCAGTGAGTACATACCATGTTCGTTCTTTTGTGACTGACTTACCTCGCACAGGATGATATTTTCAAGTTCCATCCATTTGCCTGCAAATTT
>CM052711.1:48288609-48311862 GCA_028551405.1 Uromys caudimaculatus
TTTTGCATTTCCTCTTGAAAGGCTTCACATTGTTTATCCCTGTTCACTTGCATTTCTTTAAGGGTGTTATTCATTTCTTTCTTAAAGTCTTCTATCATCCTCATGAGAAATGATTTTAAATCTGAGTCTTGCTTTTCTGGTGTGTTGGGGTATCCAGGGCTTGCTGTGGTAGGAGAGCTGGGTTCTGATGGTGCAGAGTACTCCTGGTTTCTGTTCTTTAAGTTCTTGCCCTTGCCTTTTGCCATGTTGTTGACTCTGTTGTTAGCTGATCTTCATCTGTCTGGTTGTGGCTTGCCCCTCCTGCTGGTCTCTGTGTCAGTACTCCTTGAAGACCAGCTCTCTCTGTGAGGTGTTTGTGTTTGGAGAGCTGTGGCACTGGGTCTGATCTCGGTCCCTGTGTCTCTCGGGTTCGGGGCAGTTCCTGGTGAGCTGTGGGGCGTGTCTTTGGCCCTCTCCTGGCTTTTCCGAGCTCCTGATAGGGATCTTTGTCCCGGCGCTAATTAGCTGTGGAGCCCTGTGGCCCAAGCTGAGGTTCCCGGCTGCCGCCAGAAGTTGCTGTCCGTCAGTCTCTGTGGCCCGCGGAAAGCGGGCGGAGTCAGTGAGCTCTGGGGCTCGTGTTGCCCCCACTAGGGGCTTTTCAGCGTTCCTGGGAGAGAGAATTTTCTCCCAGAGCTGCTTGACTATGGAATCCTAGTGTCCCAGGGAAAAGTTTCCTACCTCAGCCGCCTACTTTTGGGATCCAGGGGAGTTTCTAAGCCCGCCTACCTCGGTCCCTGTGTCTCGCGGGTTCGGGGCAGTTCCTGGTGAGCTGTGGGGCGTGTCTTTGGCTCTCTCCTGGCTTTTCCGAGCTCCTGAGAGGGATCTTTGTCCCGGCGCTAATTAGCTGTGGAGCCCTGTGGCCCAAGCTGAGGTTCCAGGCCGCCGCAGGAAGTTGCTGTCCCATGATTTGGGTTGTTATGTCCTACTTATACCCATTGTAGAATGTGTTGCTTTTTGATATTTTAATATTTAGAATCATTTAAAAGATCACTCAGAGAATCACAATGTGATTTTCAATGTTTTTGAGTGAGCAGAGTATAATTCCTGACACATAGTCTCTTAAAGAACAAAACACTTGACCAGTAGTTGTTATGTGTCAAATGAAAAATAAAGGTGTATGAGCTGACCATGACTTTCAGTTGTTTATAACTGGCAGCTGTCAATTACATTACCATGCTGGTTGTAAGACCAAACACCTCTAGAGGCATGATGTAATTACTTTGGCCATTCTTTCTTATAACTCTATACATAACTGATATTCTATAGTGAAACAAAGCTTGGGACAATTTCTTCTGAGAATGAAATAGAAGTCAGAAATAAGGGACAGTTACAAACCCTTTCATTAAGCTCCCTTCTTGTTTTAGACTTCTATGAGTAATTTTCCCTCTCCTATCAGAAATAGAAACACCATTGTGATCCTGCAGGCTCTCAACTAGCTTCAAAAGCACAACTGGCACTGAAATCTCCATGTAATGTACAAGTTCCATACAACTTCTACTTATGACTTAGGTTATAAAATTTTACCTTGCAATCTTCTATCATCAGTACAGTAAATTTGAAAGCAAATGTGTATTCATCAAGCATGACTTCTGACTTCAGCCATATTTGGGCCATGATTTTGTCTTGATTAAAATTCAAAAATTAATTTGTTTCCTCCACCAAAAGAGAGTACAATGAAATTGCCTCACCTAGTATGACACCTTAATTAACATCTCTTAAGTCATGAAAATTTTCCCAGAATTGTCACCAGCTCTTCATTTGAGGGGGCCTTTGAGTAGTGCTTCTCAGCTCATATTTTACTTTGTAAATAAAAATTTATTATGCTATTCTGCTATTTCCTTTAAGACATTTTCAACAATGAGATGAAGAATGTAAACAGAAAAGGATTTCACATTCCCTGTCACTTCCTACATCAGTGTTACTCATGAAAATGTTCATTTAGAACCTTTTCCCAAGTTATAAAGTTGTTGTAACTTTTCTATCAATAGGTGAATATTATCATTTAGTAATATGGTAGAAAGAGTCCTCCATAAAAGTGAGTGGAGGGAATTGGCAGCCCCATGGAGGGAGCAAGAGCGTCAATGGGCCTGACCCTCCCCCTGGTCGTCCTCTAGTTCAGACCACTAACCAAAGAATACACATCTATTGACCCATGATTTGGACTACATATGAGGCAGAAGAATCACCTCGATGGCCACCAGGGAGAAAGGAGTGGACTTTGGGCCTGAGGGTGCTAGTGGCCCCAGTAAAAGGGAATGTCAAGGTGAGAATATGGGGATGGGTGGGCGGGTAGGTGGGAGGAGGAATTCCCTCACAGAGGCGGGGAGGGGGAGGGGACACGGGGTTTCCAAAGAAAAGGGGAATCATCGGAAATGTAAATAAAGTATCAAAAAAAAAAAAAGTGAGTTGCTCACTGGAATAAAAAAGACCTGAATTAAGACTCCCACAAAAGAAGTTAGTCTGTGATTTCCCTAGACTTTGTGTGTTACCCATGAAGCTGCAAAAAAAAAAAAAAAAAAAAAAAAATGCGTTAAGTATTTCAGTGAGCAAATCAGAGAGAGACAGAGAAAATCAAAGAGAGAGAGAGAGAGAGAGAGAGATACAAAGACAGACAGACAAAGACAGAGACCAAGTCAGAGACAGACAGAGGGAGACTATCTGTTTTAATACCCACATGCGTCTGTCAGATTCTCTATTATATATTATACTTTAGAATACTTTCTCTGAATTTCAGATATTAAAAATTGTGTCAACTGATAAACTGATTCAAGTTATACATCAATATACTTACTAACATTTATCTATTACATGTAGTTTTTTCTTGACTGCTATTCTTCTCTAATGAGCTTTAAAATGACCCTCCTCAGGATTTTGGAGTGAGAAGATTGTATTTCAAGAAGTCTACCTGAAGAAATATTTAGACTCTAGGTAGGAATTTTAATAGTATTATAATTTCTATGTATTTTTAGTTTCATTTTCTGCTTGAAGTGGTTCCATCTTTCCACTAGTAAGCATGATTATATTCTTACTTATCATGTTTACAGTTCCAGGAAGTACTTGAAAATGTCAGCAGATTTGTAGGGAATGGGAAGTGATTTCAGAATAGAATACAATATTTGTGAAATATCATACATTGCACAGCCTTGATAAATTAGCATTAATTCTCTCCATTCTCAACACTGCTTTTGTTTGCATAGAGCTATCTACAGCAACCTGATGCTACCATGACTAACAGTTATAACCATTTGACGTTAGAATTAGAATGAATAGCTATAAATTGGGATAGCTAACTGACTTTACAAGTCCAAAAGCAAAGAATTACAGCTGATAAGATAGTTCAGTTGGTAGTGAATCTTGCTGCCAAAATTCTTGATAAGTTTGGTCCCTGCCTTCACCGCATACACATATGTAATTATATTTATTTTCTTTTTATTTATTTTTTACACTCCAGATTTTATCCCGCCAGACCCTCGTCTACCCTCTGACTGTTCCACATCCCATACCTCCTCCCCAAACCCCTGTGTCCCCTAGGATGTCCACAGCCTCCAGCTCTCCAACCCCCCCTACGCCACCTGACCTCTAAACTCCCTGGGGCCTCCAGTCTCTTGAGGATTAGGTGCATCATCTCTGATTGAACACAGACCCGGCAGTCCTCAGCTGTATATGTGTTGGGGGCCTCATATCAGATGGTGTATGCTGCCTGGTTGGTGGTTCAGTGTCTGAGGGATCTCTTGGTCCAGGTTAATTGAGATTGCTGGTCCTCCTACAGGATCGCCCTCCTCCTCAGCTTCTTACAGCTTTCCCCTAATTCAACCACAGGAGTCAGCAGCTTCTGCCATTGGTTAGGTACAAATATCTGCATCTCACTCTTTCAGCTGCCTGTTGGGTCTTTCCAAGGGCAGTCATTATAGTTCCCTTTTTTGTGAGCACTCCAAAGCCTCAATAATAGTGTCAGGCCGTGTATTTTTTTTAAAGCGAAGAATTACATGGCAGACCAATGCCGTTTCTTTCCAAGCTCCTCTCATAGTATGTTATAAGCTAACCAATGCTGTACTCCCTAACTTTGGTATTTATTATAATATCTGTAATGAGTCCAGATCTCTATAATCAGAGAGTTAAATGCCTTTCTGCCTAGGTAAAGTAACCTATAATTAGAGCAAGATACATTTCATACCGCTACACTTAAAATAAATATTCCTGAACTATAGAATCACATGTATTTCTTGTGGATAAATTGAGGAGAGAAACGATCACATAAATAATTAAGCAAAATCTAACACTGTTTTCAAATAGCACATGTTCCAGTGAAAATTGGAATGGGCATGGCTTTGGTTAAAAATAAAAGTTTTGTAAGGTTTCCTTAAAGCAACTATCAACCACAACCAAAGGAAGAATTGAAAAGCAGACAAGGATGAGCCACTCAACAACTTCATGGCAAACATGTATATTTGTGAATATATGCGGTGAAGAGTTATTTAAAGGAGTGATTTGTGAAGTCCTTATTTTTCTTTTGAAAAAGAACGAGTCTCTGAAGTTCTAAAGACTCTACATTTAAGAAATGTATTGATAAAATGTACCAATAAAGCGCCCTGTTATAGGAAATGCTGTTCTGGTAGAAATTGCTGAACAGGAAATAACGAACAGACAAACACAAGAATGTGCAGTGGCTATCTTAAGAATGTGTAATCATGTGAATTTTTTTATATAAAGACTTTGAGTTGATGATTGAAACTGTCTATGCTTATCATAAAATCAAACAAGTAAGTACTTGTATTAAAACGAGAGAAAAATCACTTTTTCTTATAGCCTAGAAAATTGCAATCAATACCCTGCTTTCCTTGTAGTTGAGATATTTTTATCAATTTTTATGCAATTACCAAAGAAATATCATGCTGAGGTAATTACATGCTGTTCCCACTTTTTGAAAAGTAGCATTTTGTAAAAGCATACTTGGATATATCTATTGGCCCTGCAGATATTCAAAGGGAAGCTGTAGAAACTGCTGAGGAAAATGCATTAAACTTTACTATTTAATTTCAAATTATAAAGTTTAGGATTAGTTGCAAGTTACAAAAGAGTTAAGCTTATTTATAAGTCTGAAGGTAATGATTTCAGCTGTATTTCTCTATAAAGACCTATAGTTAAACAATGCACCATATTGCTTATATTGTCTAAGATGTCTGCTGCTTGCTTTTGTTAATTATATTCTGTTCCATATGTTTTTTGCAATATACTAGTAGTACAAAAGAATAAATTATCATAGATACCTTTTTGTTCACTTTTATGAAATTTCAGATGCAGTTTGAATCATTTCATTTGACTTAGTAAATTTGTTTTACAACTCAGCTCTTAAGGGTAGATACTGTGCTATCATCTGATTGGTACAAAGGAGATATTACATAGACATTTTCTTCTTGTTTCATCTTGCTTGTAGAGCCCTTGAACTTCATATGAAGCCAATGGTCATCTCTGGAGTCCCAGTTCTTGACTGCAAGGCAATATTTCTTTTGATATAAAATGTTCAAATATTAAGAACAATAGTCAGCCAAAGGTGACTACCTTTCAGGGAAATCCAGCAAAACCTCCAAAGAGCATCATGTTTATGTTTACATATAAATAAAATATGAAAAATCTGTTTTATTCAGCTTGAGAAAAGGTAGAACAGATATAATAAACATATAGGTTCAATACAGGAAACTAATATAGTGCCAAAATCTCACTAATATTTTGTGTAGAAACTGTTGTTCAATGCAGCATGAAAGTAGCATGTTAGAGATCACTACTTTTTAAAATCAATAAAGTGTGAGATAATGACTTCATGTAAAGGAAACTAATTTTTGATGTCTAATGAGTTCATTGTTCCCATGTTGTGGCCTATGATCATTTTTTTTTTGATACTTTATTTACATTTCCGATGATTCCCCTTTTCTTTGGAAACCCCGTGTCCCCTCCCCCTCCCTGCCTCTGTGAGGGAATTCCTTCTCCCACCTACCTGCCCACCCATTCCCATATTCCCACCATGACATTCCCTTTTACTGGGGCCACTAGCACCCTCAGGCCCAAAGTCCTCTCCTTTCTCCCTTAAACAAAAATATACTACATTTAATACTGCTGAGAAAACCATCACAGTTGCATTTAGAGCATAATGGTTTGGGTTTATTGTAGCTCCATTGGTAAGAAGATATTATTATGATAAATAGAGGAAAACTGTAATGTCTGAATATTGCTGAATTTTTCAGATTCTAAATTTTTTATTGCAAATTTTCCACTGGGTCTTATTTTCTTACTACTTTTCTATTAATTATTATTAGCAACAAGATGTATACAATCTGGTATGTTTTATTTATTTATTATATTTTTATTGATTCTTTGACAATGTCTTACAAGGTACTTTGATCATAGTCAACTCCAGTTCCTCCCACAACTCCTCCCAGATTCACCTTCACCTCTCAAATCCCTCCCCATGTCCTGTGCTCTTCTTTTAATGAACCATTGACTTCAATTTGTGCTGCCAATGCACTCCTGTGTGTGAGGTACCACACTTGGAAATATCTTCTTAGAGTGATCTATCTTCTCTGTCTAACCAAAGCCATCTACTATCCATAGCTCCTTAGTTAGGGGTGAGAGCGCATAAAGCCCTTCACACTTAATGCTAGAATACTAACTAGTTTGATCATGTGCAGGCAATTATAGCTTCTGTGAGTTCATGAGTCTGGCAGCCATATCATGCTCAGTAGACAGTGTTTGGCTCTTGTCTTCCCAGCCTTCATCTCTTAAAATATTTATGCTCCTTATTTCAGGATTATCCCAGGTCCTTGGGTAAACGGTGTGATATAAATGTCTCATTATCGCTAAGCACTACACTGACACAGTTATTTTGCACTTTGACCAGTTGTGAATTTGTGCACTAACTACCATCTGCAAGTTAAGAAATTTCTCTGAGATTTGCACTAGTCAATGGGTGGAGAGATATGCACTTTAAAGGCAATTTGGTACTATATCCTTCAAGAAGAGTAATATCATTAGGTCAACCCCTAAGGCCTGTTATCTTCTCAACTACAGTGACATATCCAGCAGTATAACCTCTCACTTTGTAAGATGTATTTATCAGGTATAGTAGTTTCTTGATGGAGGCTTTAGTATCTCCTTTATAAAGAATCATTTAATCTGAAAATATGGATACTTTGACTTCTTCCAATCTTGTTTGTTCTCTTTGTGTAATCCTTTGCTTTACTCTAGGTAAGGTTTTAATCATATTGTATACAAGCGGGTGAAAATGGAAACCTTTGTGTTGTGATTGATCTTAGTGATAATGTTTTGAGTTTTTTTTTTTTCTTTTTTACCATAATGGTGGTGATTTTAGAAATGTCCTAATGTGATGAGAAAATATATATTGTTGGTTTTTTGTCAGAAATGGTCGTTAGGCATTCATTAGGACTTTTGATCAATCATCATATTTAATCCCAGTGTTTACTTATTTTTTACATGTTGTCTGTCTAAATGTTCAAGTAAAATATTGATATCATCCACCTCTACTGTAATTTTATGTTTAACATTACTTTCTTTTTGAAGTTGAACGTGTTTATCTATCCACACAATTGTAATTTCAGTTTCATCGATTGGCCCCTTGATCAAAATAACTCTCTTCATCTCTAATGACAAAATTTGGTTTTAAGCCTACTTTGTTGGATAATAGAATGATATTGCTTTCTTGTCTTCCGATTTCATTTGTTTAGAATATTTTTCCCAACTCTTAAATGTAAGACAATATTAATCTTTGCCAGTAAATTGGGGTTTTAGAAGCGATTAAAAGAAGGGTTCTGTTTTCTAATTTTCTCTGCTAGTCTGGGCCTTTTGGCACATAATCGGGATGCCATTGATACACAGTTATAAATGAAAGCAAGTGTTGCTCCCTGTCATTTTGCTGATTTTGCAGTGTTTTAAACTTTCTGGGTTTTCTTTTGATTAATGAGTGTCACAACAACATTTACTTTTTCTTCCTGTAGCTTCTTGAACATGTTTACCTTTCTCTTCAGATTGAAATGTCACTTTCAGCATTTTCTATAAGGCTAGATTCCACTTCTTAAATTTCTTTACCCTGCTTTTGTGGTAGAGAGATTTTCTTTCATCATCAATAACTGGGTTGTGCTGGTAGTTTTGGTCTTTCTGGGTTTAAAAGGCATCAGCTCAAGCTTCTCTTGATGTATATAGGCTTCTACTGCAACATCACCAGTTGTTCTAATAAATGACACTTTGTATGGGACTTGTTTGATCCTTACAGCTCTCGATATAATTTCCTTGCTCCGTACATGTACTGTTTTCTCTACACTATGGTGGGAAGAGTTTCTATTCGAGTCTTGTCTATTTGATGTTTTATAAACCTTATATTTGGAAGGGTTTCTCTTCATTAACCATAGATACTTTTCCAATGATTTTATCATAAACGTTTTTATCTAGTTTACATAAAACTATTCTCTTCCCTCTATTCTCTCGATATGTAGATTTTGATTTTTCTCAGAGTATCAGAGTTGTTAACATGTTCTGCTCATTGATATTTTTTAAAAATTATTATCATTGAAAATAATCAGGCTTGTAAATTTTATAAAGATAACATAATTAGAAAAATGTTAAATGTTCTTTTTCTACTCATTTATGAATTAACTTCTTAAATTAATTTAAAGCATATTTCAATGTTCTCATTAGTAGTTTGTACATTAATTCATGACATGGATAATCCCTTGGAAAATTTGAAAATAAAGATATACTTTAGTGTATACTTTAGGCCAAAAGAAATGAACTGGTTTTTTTAAGAGCATAAAGAGATTCTTTACCTGAATTTTTCAAAAAAGAAAACAAATGGGTAAGGGAGGGAGAGAAAGAAGGTCTGAAAATATAGTATATAGAGTTGAAAAAGACAAAAATGACAGATTCACTTAGATTTCTTTCAGTGCTGTCTTAATATGTAATGCTCATAATTCATAAATCAAAATTGTTTATATCTATTACTATTATTTAATGGTAAGAGTGAGATCTGGCTTTTAATAGAGAAATTTTACTTAGTATGCAATAGAGAAATGGCATTAATTTATTAGTGCACTTCTGCTTATAGCTTGAGTCCTTTGCCTAGCTTCCCCCTCTGTAATTAAATAGAAGGTTTATTCAAACATGTTTTTATGCAAGTTATCACCTTGTTAAAGCACAGTAAACTCACTAGGCTTTTGATTATTATTATGTATATGGCTATTATTACTTTCTAGTACAGCAGACGTTATTCTGTGTTTCTTAAAATGGCACTGATATAAATCTCTGGGATACCAAAGCAGTTCTTAAGGAAATTTTCTCCTTTTGTTAAAGTGTCAGTTCCCATTTTTCCCTGAAGTGCTTTCACTGCTTTCTATGAGGAGACAGAATGGAGTCTTCCCTTTCAGACAGCTTTGCTAGTATTTTTTCACACTGGTGAGCAGGGCTTTACAGGATGATTAAACTGGAGGTCTCCCGCTGGGCACAGTTAGCAGAAGCTGGTACAGCAGATGGTTCTCCTTCAGATCTTTAAGGACTATAATTGTGTGGAAAAACATTCATTCACTTAATTCAATTTACTACCTGCTTTCATTTGCTGGAAAATTTGTAGTTTACCTCCACATGAATATATTGTTTTGAACAAGTAGACTCATACAAAATATGATTCAATCATGTGCTGATAAAATATTATAAAGGATTGCCATCAGTAAAAAATAGATTTACAGAAATTCAAGAATCCCATTTGAACGTGTATTAACTCTTTTTATCACAATGTCTTAATTGGTTCTAGAATTTTTAAGGTCTAGAACGCTTCTTTCCAGATTACTACTATGTCTTTCAGCCTAGAATGCTAAGCATTGAGTATGTTTTCCTTTTGCTTATATAGATATTTGTTATTTATTTTTGAGCTAATAAAAGTTGAACACGGGACATCACAAATGCTACAAAAGCACTTAACACTTGAGTTATGGCTCTGCCTTTTTTATGTATTTTTGTGAGAATTTTAGTTTCTTTAAAGACCCAGTTATGTTATGTGAATATGTATTTGTTTTAATCCCAGGTGTGGGATATGGGGCTGCTTCAGACTGTTCACAGCCACTTTGGATGTCTCATACTCTTGGTGGAGTAAATATTTTTCCCAGCTGCACATAGTTTGTTTCAGATTCCAGTGCTGCTCGAGAGGCTATAAATGCAAGATGCTTGAGAAAGCCTGGAAGGCTGACCCCTGTCACTGTAGGTACCTACTGTTGCTGGTTCCTGTTGCTGCTTTCGCTATTGCTGGATGGCTGGATGGCTGGATGGCTGGATGGCTGGATGGCTGGATGGCTGGATGGCTGGATGGCTGGATGGCTGGATGGCTGGATGGCTGGATGGCTGGATGGCTGATTGGAGATATTCCGAGAACAAAGATTGCACTTGCCCCAAGAAACCTGATGCCCGCTAATAAGCAGAAAATAGTCTAACATGGTCTAAGCCTCCTTTCTAACCTTCTTTCTCTCCTGAGTGTTGGGGACAGTGCAGGGTGAAATGGATTTGGGTGGAATAAGGGTTTGAAGGGGGTATAATAGAACCCAATGAAGTAGCTCAAAAACTATGCCAGCAATACGTTTCATATTTAAATTTATATTATTTACACTCATATTGTGGCAATATCTCAACAAAATCTCCAAGCTGTCTTTGAACTTACTCTGTAACCTAGACCTACTTTGAACTCTGGATCTTTCTTCCTCAGTCTCCCATGTAACTGGCATAATAAGGTGTCATAAGGCCCAGGTAAGAATTTGATAATTTTGATCCCCCTTCTAAGTGGGATTGAAGCATGCTCACTTGGGCACTCCTTCTTCCTAAACTTCTTATGGTTTGTCGATGGTTTCGTAGGTATTCTGTACTTTTTGGCTAATATCCATTGATCAGTGAGTATATAGCATGCATGTTGGGTCTAGGTTAATATCACTCATGATGATATTTTCTAGTTCCATCCATTTGCCTGCAAAATTCATGATGTCTTTGTTTTTAATAGCTGAATAATATTCCATTGTAATGATCTATTGAATCCACAGTAAATGAGCCACATTTTCTGCATTCATTCTTTGGTTGACAGACATCTGGGTTGCTTCCAGTTTCTGCCTGCTATGAATAAGGCTGCTATGAACATAGTGGAGCACGCGTGCTTGTGGTGTGGTACAGCATCTTTTGGGTGTATGCCCAAGAGTGGTATAGCTGGGTTTTTAGGTAGAAAGAACCCTTTCTAACTTTCTGAGGGGCCATGAAATTGATTTCCAAAGTGGTTGTACTAGTTTTCAATCCCACCATCAGTGAAAGAATGTTCCTCTTTCTCTATATCCTCACCAGCCGTGAGGATTTCTCTTGTACATTAAGGCATAATTTTATTAATGTATAGCTTTAAAATTAGAAAATTCTATTAACATGTATTCATGTTCTTTACCAAATATGAGAAGGTGAGAAGCTTTGAAAATTAAAAGTAAAGAGTAATAAGTTAAAATATATCATGAACAAAAAATAAATAACATAATATGCTTAGTTACAAGGACTCATCACCACATTTGTCTTCTTACATGGATGTTGGGGCATTTTAACTGGAATACAATAGTGTGTTCAATGTCACTTGTTCACTTATATGTTATTTAAGATCATTTAACTAATAAATGATAAATATTTACCTATAATCTTTCGTATTGTCTACTTAATATAAAAATCATCAAAACTAAAACCTCAAGTTATAAAAGCACACTGTATCTAGTGAAATATTCTTATTAATATTACTTCAAAGATATGATAAGAATTGGTTGCATTTTGATATATGTCACAAGACTAATATACATTCTATAAGTACATATTGTATAGTCCCATTATTAGGATTTTTATAGTGATAACTTTTAATAAATTTTAGAATACCACTTATTATGTAGTTCATACTAACGTCAAATTGACAATCCTCTTCCCTCAATCTCCAGATTTCTGAGACTTTATGTTACTCTGTCTAGCTAAAAATCACATTCTCATAATGGTTTCAAATACATGAAAGCAGCCAAATGAACTTTATTAGCTTGTACTTATTATTTGGTAAATCCTTCAAATTCTTCTGTATAAACTATGAGATCAAGGACAAATATGTGGAAAGATAATAAAGGAGATACTATTAAATAGCTATGTCTTTGAAAAGGGAATAAACCATAATTAAAGATTATGAAAGAAGAAAATTAGTATTCAAGTATCATAGTAAATTCAGAGATATTTCACTAAATGAATAACAAACATATGAAAGATGTCAACAAGGAGATCAGTGAAAAATATGACATATCAAAAGTACTGTCATCATTTCTATTTGAATAGAAGTGAAGAGAATATGGAAAGAGAATATAAATAGTTGTTTCTTTTATGGATTCACCCATTAATCCTTGACTTAATAGTACATAGCAGACTTAATGGTCTGCTGCGGTACAGTGCTTTGCAATAATCACATCTTTGTATAAATATTTTAATATTACTTCCCATCAAAAATTTCATCCCCAAATACGCATTTGTATGTTTTTATGATCACATTATGAACTGGCTGGTTCCTTGAAATGAGATTATTTTATACATAGTAAATGCAGATACCCTTCTTTATTTTGTAAATGTCATTTTTCTTTCTTTAAAGACCCAGAAGTTCCATATTTGTTGCTAAGTGGTTATTATCTTTCCTTTAAAATGCAAAGTATTCTACTCTTCCAAGTATATGGTATAAACAGACATACTCAATGATATCTTTTAATGGGATCAAATAAACTCTATTAGATAGCAGAAATTATCATCTGCACTATGGTAAACTGTAACTGACTAGAGTGCTAAGGAGTTTGCACCTTGAAGCCTTTTGCTTGTCTCTAAGAACATGCAGTTGAAAGTCTGGAAAGGAATCAGAAAGAAGGCTATGGGGTTCCACGAACATAAATGTGTAAATGAAAATGGTTCAACAGAAAGCATCTATGTTTTTTAAATTACGGAATACTGTCTTAGCATAAGAAATTGTGCTTACATGCAGTTCACAGTGAGAAAGACGATATGAATGATATTTATTTTATGCCTATAATTAGTTCTTACAGGTATTTTATACTATGTCTAAATTGGTTTTCAGCTTTAAAATATCACTGTATGTGTATAGCAATGAAAGATAAATATATTCATAAGATGATATTCAGATATCAAGACAGACTGTGTTCAAGGTTCAGATATATAGTTGAACCTCTTTTGTTAGTATATTTTCTAACCTCTGAGTGAAACCATATGAGAGAAAATTGATTGTGACTTTCACTTGAGAGATCAAGAAACTCACACCGATATATCTGACAAAGCCCCCAAGCTTCATGCTAGCATTACCAATGACATTTTCTGTAGGAGCAAAAATCAGTGTTTGTAAAAAAAGACAAGTGTGTGGGACATCTTGTCTCTGAAACTTGCTGTTATGATACTGAAGAGACAAAAACTCCTGAGAGATGTTTCTGTTATCAATTCCATTCTCCAGGAGTCCACTGTGATCTAAGGATTCATTATATAACTCAGTTTCCTATTTAAGGCTATACAAAATTGATGCTTTACTTTAATGTCATTTGAATGATATTTTCAAAACATGTAATAGAATAAATCACAGCACAAATTAGAGAAAAGATAATGTTTTTATTTAATGTATGATTAAACCATATTATGAACATGTAAGTGAAAGATTACCAGTTAGGTAAATATTTTGTATAAACCTCTCATTGAAGTATTTGTTAAGTGAATGAGTAAGTTTAAGTATAAAAAATAGATGAACTGAAGACTTAATCGACTCCAGAATATTTTTGAAACTCCACTTGTTTATTCTGTTAAGCAAATATGTAAATGTGCACTGAAGCAGAAGAAAAGAAATAGAAAACAAGAGGGAGGAAAAGGAGATAAGAAGAAAAGTATGGGGACAGGTCAGATTAGACAAGTGGAAAAGAAGATGAGGAGAAAGAAGCATGTTAGCTATATATATTTCATCCTCTAAGTTGCTTCTGCATCTCCTTGTTATTACAATTGCTATTAAAAAATCAAATCTTCAATATCTCTGGCAGATTTTTATTGGATATTTTCTTTATTTACATTTCAAATGTTATCCCCTTTCCTGGTTCCCCCTACTCCTGGAAACCCACTATCCCATCCTCTCTCTCCCTGCTTCTATGAGAATGGCTAGGATCAAAAACTCAGGTAACAGCAGATGTTGGTGAGGATGTGGAGAGAGAGAAACACTCCTCCATTGTTGGTGAGATTGCAAGCTGGTACAACCACTCTGGAAATCAGTCTGGCGGTTCCTCAGAAAATTGGATATAATACTACCTGAGGACTCAGCTATACCACTCCTGGGCATATATCCAGGAGATGCTCCAACATGTAATAAAGACACATGCTCCACTATGTTCATAGCAGCCTTATTTATATTATCCAGAAGCTGGAGAGAACCCAGATGTCCTTCAACAGAGGAATGGATACAGAAAATGTGGTTCGTATACACAATGGAGTACTACTCGGCTATTAAAAACAAATGACTTCATGAAATTCTTAGGCAAATGGGTGGAACTAGAAAATATCATCCTGAGTGAGGTAACCCAATCACCAAAAGAGCCCACATTCATTCACTGATAAGTGGATATTAGCCCAAAACCTTCGAATACCCAAGATACAACTCTGGCATAATTTTGAACCTGGAGAGACCTAGTTGGTACCTAATCATGCTAACCATTACAGATATATTTAAAATATAATACCCAAGGTTCTCAATTGCTGGCAATCAACATGCTAATCTATAAGCTTCATAATCTCTTGATCAGATCATGGGCAATCTGCTTAGTGATAAGAAGCATGCTCACTTCACATCATAGTTTTATAATCACAAAAGAGAATATTTTTAAAAAGTAGATCCTGTTTCTTTCCTAAAATGTGAATTGATAAGGATCCTGTATTCTTCAATAGGTCAATGCTTTTTTTCAAATCTGTGCAGATTGACTGACTATTAATCTCTCCTCAGATTTTCCCATCAGAAACTTTACCCATCCCATCATATATAAAAATGCATAGTATTTAAATTATTTTAACTGTTTATACTTTTAGAAAATGCACAGAGCATTAACATTCACTTCATTTCAAAAGAGGGATTATATACATTTTTCTTAACAATTAATATATGCAAATAATTGTGATCAATATAGTTATCATCAACATCATAATTCATTTTGGGTAGCAACACTGAAATGAACATTAAAGTTGACATTCTTTTCATGTTTATTAAAAGAGTACAGGATGGCTCTTATCTCTTTCTCCTGCCTCTCCCCTACTTCTCTTGCCTCTCCTCATTCCCTTCCCCCCTCTCTCCACGTGGTCATGGCCGGCCTCCACTCCTCTACTTCTCTACTCTCTCCCTCTCTCTGCCTTTCTCTGCCTCTACTACCCTCTTAACTCCCCTTCCCATGCCCTAAATAAACTCTATTTCTATACTAAAAAAAAAAAAAAAGAGTACAGGATAATTTCCTTTATTATATAGTTAATAAGTCAAAGAACTAGGACCAGTATTTAAACTTTTCTTACTGAAGTCTTGCTTTCATTTACCTAAACTGGAATAAAATATTTTCTTTTTCACCATATTTAATACTCAGCCAGTTCCATAGACATTGTATTTGCAAGGGAATGATTAGAAAATAATTTGGAGAAGAGAATGTGGTAGATTTGTCAATTTTCTTTTCTTGCCTATATGAATGGCTCTTGCTTTACTATACTGTATATTATAATTATAATAGTGTTGTAAAAGTAACTCTTTTTTTCACCTGATATAACTGTTGTCTCAGAGGCTTACAACTGAATAAGCTTGCCCTTTTTAGTTCTCTCTGAACTCTGGCTGATTAGTTCAACTCAGCTGTTCTGGCTCAAACTACTCTCCAATCTGACTGATTGATTCTATCTGGTTTCTCCTAACTTCTCACTGGTCTCAAACTAACTCTGGCAATTTGTTCCAATCTCCTGGCTCCTTCTTATACTCTGGTTTCAACTACCTCTCCTAACCTGTACTGAACTGAATGAACTCACAAATGAACTCAGTTCCATAATACTGCACTCACTGAACTGACTACCAACTGACTGAATTGAACTCCACTGCAGTGAATTCAACTGACTGAGCAGAACTGACTGACTGGTTTTTCCTGCATTGCTCTTAAATAGCTTTTCTTTGGTCTGCTGTTCTCATGAGAGTTGGGTGTATCCTATCTCTGACTGTTTCTTTGAAAATTTTCTCTGATTTATCATCTTGTCTGCCCCTCAATTAAACATCACTTTCAAACATGGCTGCTTCCTTCACAAACTAACCATACCTACATAGTTTGCGATTAAAGATGTTCATGAAAGGTGTGTCTGTATTTCAGCAGAGTAGCTAGGTTGCTGTATTAAAATTCCTCTACATAGTATAAAATCATGTTGCTTGCTTTCTTCTCTTACACCCTTCCTTCCCTGCAAAGCTATCCCTCACAGCGTCCTATCACCTTTCAAATGTCTCACATCTGCTGTGTGCAAGGTCTGGGTTTATTCATTGCCTCTACTGTAAAGTTTGATACAATCTATCAAATGAAAATAACAAACTTTTCCCACAATTCTTTATAGAAATGCCCTCCTCCCTTATTGGACAACTTCCCTGAAATAAGAGCTATTCATGTAGTAAGTTGCATTAACTTCTATGCCTAAGCCTTCACTTTTTTGTTCTGATCGCAAACACTTGTCCCTTCTGTTCTTCACCTCCAGTGTCAATCTATTTGCCATAATTGATGATGAACATGTTTGTATCAGTAAATATGTTTCTTGACTAAAACTCACTGTCTTTCACAACCCATAAAGACAGTTTCTAAATTTCAGTTATTTCCATCATTTAACAGATAATGAAACTAGGAGATTTAGCATTAGTCATCCATCCTTACTCTATTAATTTCACTTGAGAAATGCATTATATATCCAATAACTTGAAATATATTAATTTATTTCAAATTAAATGTAGTTTTATTTCAATCCTCTGTTATCTTCATTTTCACATATGCAACATTAATTTAGTCCTAATGATCCTATATGCATCAGGTATAAAGTTAGGTTCATCTTTGCCCAAACTAAATTGACTTGTGATTTCCTCCCATAATAGCTGGATCGCACCCTCTCTCCCACACCCCAGGTCTACTTTTCCTCCCAGGTCCCTCCCTCCTTCTCCATATGTGTGGGGGGGGAGGAAACCTGATCTGGTATTCGATGAGGAAAAAGGACTGCAGCCCTGAAGGTCAACAGAATGAATGTAAACAGGCAACGTCAGGAGGTAGGAGGTTGGAGTGACCCTCCAGAGTGCACCAGAGACCTGGGAGGTGAGAGACTCTCAGGAGTCAAAGGAAGGGACCTTAAATAAAAATGATCTACAGTAGAGAAAGGGAATTTCTAGAGCCCACCTCCAGCAGGAAGACAGGGTACCAAGTGAGGGAGGAGGTTGCCATCCCACAGTCAAAAGTCTGACTCATAATTGTTCCTGTCTGAAAGAACTGCAGGGATGGAAATGGAGAGGAACTTGAGGAAAAGAAGGTCCAGTGACAGGTCCAAAGTGGGATCCAGCTCAAGGATAGGTCCCAAGGTCTGACACTATTACTGAGGCTGTGGAGCACTCACTGAAATGGACCTACCATGACTGCACTCCGGAAGACTCAAGAAGCAGCTGGAAGAGTCAGATGCACATATTGGCACCCAACCAATGGACAGAAGCTGCTGACCCCTGTGGTTGAGTTAGGGAAAGGCTGGAAGAAGCTGAGGAGAAGGGCGACCCTGTAGGAGGATCAGCAGTCTCAATTAACCTGGACCCCGGAGATCTCTCAAACACCGGACCACCAACCTAGCAGCATACATCAGCTGATATGAGGCTCCCAACACATATAAAGCAGAGGACTACCAGGTTTGGGTTCAGTCAGAGAAGATGCATCTAACCCTCAAGAGACTGGAGGTCCCAGGGAGTTTAGAGGTCTGGTTAGGTGGGGTTGGTTGGAGGGGACGACCTTGTGGAGACAGGGGTGTGGGGAGAAGGTATGGGATGTGGAAAAGTCAGAGGCTGGACGGGGGGGGGATAAAATCTGGAGTGTAAAAACAAGTAAATAAATAAATACTTAAATAGATAAAAAGATAGATAGATAGATAGATAGATAAATAAATAAATAGATAGATAAATAAATAAATAAATAAATAAATAAATAAATAAATAAATAAATAAATGACAAAAATAGCTGACCCCTCATAAGCTGGAAGTCAGGAAATTTGTAAGACGGGTAGATACTCTACTTCATTCTCATACATTTTATCTACACAAAAACAGAATCAGTTTACTCATCCATGGGTAGCACTGCTACCTTCTTAGTTTAGTACTTTGCCTTTTCCTTTGATTTAAGTGAGTTATTATTGAGATGACTTGAATTTTTACTAGCTATCATGAATTAGCCTTCATAGATACAAATGATCATTCTGCACTGCTCTTACCACCACTACTGCTTCCCATTATCTTAAAATCTAAAATTTATATTCTTACTTTACAAAATACTATTTATTTTTTAAAGAAAGATACATCACATTCTTATTCTACTAGGCTTATGACCTGTCTGTGTGTTTTACTTGTCCTTACTAACATGATCCTCTACAGAGGAAGTATTTAGTATCACCTGTCTCTAAAGACATGCTTCTTGGGATTTATCTCACGGCATTCATCCTCTTTAAAATACTTTCCTATGAAGTCAAGAAATCTCCCCAAGCTGAATACAGTGACACATTATTTGGAAACCTTGGAAAGGACTTACCACATTCTATCTCATTATTTGTTTCTTCTTCATCCTTAGAAATTGGCTCTTTGACCACCGTATCCACATCTTTATTCTTGTAGCTCCTGAAGTTAATACACCTCTGCGTGTGAAGATGATTTGTCTCTTCTTTTTTTCTACATTTTCCTGTTCTTCTCTCTCTTCATCTACTCCCTTCTTTTTCTCTACTAAATCTCCCTTCTTCTCTCTCCTTCATTATCTTTTCTTCCTTTTTAACTGTAAAATAGATCATATCACTTTAAAACGGAAATGATATCTTAATAAGAATTTTAATAGATTTTACAATTTAGAATATAATTTTAATTCTCAAATTCTAAAGCACTATAAAATTTATTCTGCTTTTTTCTACAAATAACTAGCTTTCTGAAATTGTTTGAGCCCCTAAGGATCATGAAATCATAGCATCTTATCTCAGGAAGGAACCTTGTAACCCTGGTTACAACATAAGTACAATGTCTGTGATTCCATTAATTTACATTTTCTTTATTTTCTCTTTGCACCTACAGGATTTGTAATCAAGATCTTTGAAGAAACCTGTATTTCAACGATATGAAAGCTAACATAAGTAATAGATACAAATTCAATTGAAATGAAATTAATATATCGACACAGCCACTAGAAATTTGTATTAGATTAAATGCAAAACTCCCACAAAAACTAAAATCCTATCTTATTATATTAAGTATTTTATAAGAAACAACTGCTTACTCTGTAGTATTTATGAGATTGCAATAATAAGCTACAACAATTTAATACATTATAAAATACATAAATTATAATAAGTTACCTATGGAAGAAAACAAACAGGTTTTATTTTTACCCCCATCAGGAAAATCATTCCTGTGATTTCTGCTATGACTGGCAAGGAAATTCTGCAGTAGTACTTAATAATTTCACACTAATATTTTCATCTTCCTTACATTAGTTCTTGTAATGATTTCTTGTTCAGGTTTGTTACCTGGGAGTATTAGATACAGGAAGAAGTTGAACTGAATTGTGGTCTTAGTTCTTAAGAAGGTTACGAGGAAAGTCAGAGACTAGAAAGAATGAAAATAATTTCTACACAAGAGAAATTGGCAGCCTACACATATTGAGAAAATATGGTATGACGAATTTCATTATACTCTATTAAAAAGTAAGGTCAAAAGATATCTATCCTTTAATTGAGATTATGATCTATCATTTTCTATCTCCTGGCATTAATTACTTGGCATACTACCCTTTCCCCTCATAATAAATACTACATTTTGTGTGAAAACTGAGAAGCATTAGTATCACCTGTGTATACATGTTGTCAGTCAATTCAGTTAATTCCTTTTTATAAAAATTGGTGTCTATATTCATGTCTAAGTGCTTAAAATAGATAAGGCATGTGATTATTATAAAAGAATAAGATATATATTCTTGAATCAAAATGGTTTCATTGCTAGCATATACATTTTTAGGTCAGTTCTAAAATATTGTTTTGAGACCTTTAAAATAAAAACCCTTCATAAACAATGATTTTGGATAAGGGGGAATGTATATAATAGAGTTCACATTTAGTGCGTCCCTAATTTAATAAACTCACTTCTTTTAAAAATATGAACTCTACAACTTTCTGTTTTCCATATACAATGACATGTAAGTATACAACTTTATGAATACCCAATCAAGTTGCATAAATCTTATGTGGAAAAATCACAAACATTTACTTTTTGTGTGCAGATGAATTTTTACATAACAAAAGCAAATTAAGGTCATTTTTCTACTCTTCATTGCAACATTACTCAATTCAGAAATTTGATATAACTGTGAATTTACTCTTTTCCACTCTGTTAGTCAAAATTGTTCATCTAAGATTACACATGATCACTTCAATTTCAGGAATATTGTAAATGTCATTTGTACGGCAAGCTGTGTCATGGTTATTACAATTATATCTCCTGGAGACATAGTTGTTATTATATTCTCTATATACATGAAATTATTGGTGGTGTTCTGCACACAGTCAAAAGTCAATTTTAAGCAAGATGTTAAAATGATTCATTATTAGTTGCAAATCCACATATAAATAAAAAAAGGTTAAAAATGTCATACCAGCATATGATGTTTACTGTAAACACATACACACATACACACACTATATTTATATATATACATATATATATATGTGTGTGTGTGTGTGTGTGTGTATATATATATATATATATATATATATATATATATATATATATATCAATGCAAACTTCTCTGGAATTTTTACTCTGTTTTTTAAAACTTAACTCTATTCACTTAATGCATTATTTTTTATTTTTGGTTATAAACTTTTAATCTTATAGTTCCAGCAGCATATTTTTATTTTTCTCTTTTATATCTCTATCATATTCAACTATTATATTTTTTTCGAGACAGGGTTTCTCTGTGTAGTCCTGGCTGTCCTGGAACTCACTCTGTAGACCAGGCTGGCCTCGAACTCAAAAATCCACCTGCCTCTGCCTCCCAAGTGCTGGGATTAAAGGTATACGCCACCACTGCCGAGCTTCAACTATTATTTTTATAAAATAATAAATATCATTTTTCATACAAAGCTTGTTATCAGTGTAAATATAGTTTCTTATCTCCTGATTATCAATATGAAAGAGTAAAGCCACTTTTCCAACTGGATATTACCCTAAAATGTTTGATATATTTTCTTTTTATTCTTTTTTTTAATTCTACTTTTGAGCTGGGCAGTGGGAGGCAGAGGCAGGTGGATTTCTGAGTTCGAGGCCAGCCTGGTCTACAGAGTGAGTTCCAGGACAGCCAGAGCTACATAGAGAAACCCTGTTTTGTAAAACCAAAAAAAAAAAAAAAAAAAAATTCTACTTTTTTCCCTTGGTTGCATGTTTATCTGTCTTGCAGTTATTTTAAACATTGAGTATTTTTACTCCAATTTTAAATCAACTAATATTTATGATTTTCTACCACATAACACCTTACTTATAAATGATAAAAATTAAAACCTACAAACACATTATCTGACCCTACATAAATCCATATACCAATGGACACATGATTTTTGACAAGGACTATTATTCAGTTGTTTAAAAAAAATTACATCATGAAATTGGAAGTCATATTGATGGAACTAAAAAAATATTATACTGAATTAGGTAGCCAAGATCCAGGAAGACAAAAGTGGGATTTATTTGGTTGTGTGTAAATATTAGTCAATGAATAAATAATAACAAGTTACAAGCCATGGACCCAAAGAGGTTAGGTATAGAAGAAGGGATTAAGGTAGAACACATGGCTCTCCATGGAAGGGGAAAATAGAATGGAACTTTGAGTGTACTGGGTGTGGGAAGAATGGGCAGTAGAAGGAGAACTTGGGTTGAGGGAGTGAACCTGAGGAAAGACAGCCAGAACTGATGGGCATTTGAGGCATGATATGAGAACCTAGTACAATGGACACTTCCTAAAATATATGAAAATGATCCTAATGAAATCTCCTAATGATGAAGGAGACAGTGTCTCTACTGGTTGTCTCCTATCACCAAACAAAGCTCCCAGCACTGGGGCTGGGTTATTCAATTGAGTGTTGGGAAAAGGGATCCCATAAAAATCCCAAAACCCTGCCCTATAAAGGATATTAAATGGTAAACGTCAACTCAACCAGGGAAACCACACTCTAGAAAACACAAGAAAGTAATCTTTCAATAAACTGAAAAGAAGATAGCCACACAAACCTAAAAGTAACATCGAAAATAACAGAAACCAACAGTCACTATTCCTTAATATCTCTTATCATCAATGGACTCAATTCCCCAATAAAAAGACATAGGCTGACAAACTGGATCCATAAAGAGGACCCAGCATTTTGCTGCATTCAGGAAACATACCTCCGGGATAAAGACAAACACTACCTCAGAGCAAAGGGCTGGAAAACAAGTTTCCAGGCAAATGGTCCTAAAAAAGAGGCCGGAGTAGCCATTCTAATATCGGATAAAATTGACTTTCATCCAAAAGTCATCAAAAAAGATAAGGAAGGACACTTCATACTCATCAAAGGAAAAATTTACCGAGAAGAACTCTCAATTCTGAACATCAATGCTCCAAATGCAAGAGCACCCACATTCATAAAAGAAACCTTACTAAAGCTCAAGGCACACATCGCACCTCACACAATAATAGTAGGAGACTTCAACACTCCACTATCATCAATGGACAGATCTTGGAATCACAAACTAAACAGACTCACAGTGAAACTAACAGAGGTAATGAACCAAATGGATTTAACAGATATCTATAGAACATTTGATCCTAAATCAAAAGAATATACCTT
>CM052711.1:48312362-48348911 GCA_028551405.1 Uromys caudimaculatus
CCACCAACCATAGAATACACATCTATGGACCCATGGTTTGGACCACATATGAGGCAGAGGATGACCTCAATGGCCATCAGGGAAAGAGGAGAGGCCCTTGGGCCTGAGGGAGTTAGAGGCCCCAGTAAAGGGGAATGTCAAGGTGGGAATATGGGGATGGGTTGGCAGATGGGTGGGAGGTGGAATTCCCTCACAGAGGCGGGGATGGGGAGGGGATAGGGGGTTTCCAAAGAGGAGACCCAGAAAAGGGGAAACATTGGAAATGTAAATAAAGTATCAAAAAAAAAACAAACAAACCCCAAAACAAGCCAAGCTGTTGCTAAGACAACAGGTTGCTCTTCGCAAACTGACAGAAAGGCTCCACTGCTAAAGACAACATCCAAATAACTCATTGAACATGAAACTATGAATCCGGCACCTATGCAAAACTTTCAACTCCATGTTCTAGTATCTTGGTTACCAGAAGGTACTCTGAAGGCTACCTAAAGAGAAACAAACATAAACACCTACCCAGGAACAAAAACTTTGATCTACAATCTGTCCTCCCAGAAAAAAAAAAAAAAATGTTCATGGGCAGTGGTGCCAAAATTCCTGTGCAATAACCAACAGATATCTAATTTGACTTAAGGTATTCCATAAGATGGAACCGATTCCTGACACTATTTCGGTAACTGTAGTGACTATTCCTCATTGTCAACTTGACTATATCTGGAGTGAACTATAATCCAGAATTAGAAGGCCTACCTGTGATCTAGATCTTGAGTCTAGAAGACACAAGTTTCAGGCGTGGTGGTACACACCTTTAATCTCGACCACACCTACTGCTGGAGGCCTACATAAGGACTTTGGAAGAAGGAAGATTCACTCTTCTTCGCCTGCGTGCCTTGTGGGACTAAGCAACTGCTAGATCCTCGGATTTTCAGTTACAGCTGCAGCTGACCATTGTTGGAAAGTTGGACTACAGACTGTAAGTCATTAACAAATTCCCTTACTATATAGAGACTACCTATAAGTTCTGTGACTCTGGAGAACCCTGACTAACACAGTAACTACAAACCAAAGTTAAATATGTTTTTACATTCACATAAAACTATCTTTTTCCCCATCCAAATTTACTGGGAAGTTTAATAGCTACTGTAACAATATAAAGAGGTTAGATGTTTAAAAAAGTGATTAGGCAATAGTACCCTTTCTCCAATGGACAAAATAGAAGCAATGTTTTTTTTATTTTTAAATTTTATTTAATTTTTAAAAAAATATTTATTTATGTATATGTCTTCAGACACACCCAGAAGAGGGCATTGGATCCCATTACAGATGGTTGTGAGCCACCATGTGGCTGCTGGGAATTGAACTCAGGACCTCTGGATGAGCAGTCAGTGCTCTTAACTGCTGAGCCATCTCTCCAGCCCTAATCTTTTTTTTTTTTTTTTTTTTTTTTACATTCCAGATTTTGTTCCCCTCTCAGTCTACCCTCTGAGTGTTCCCCATCCCATACCTCCTTCCCACATCCCTGTCTCCACGAGGATGTCCCCACTCCACCAGATCTCTAAAGTCCCTGGGGCCTCCAGTCTCTTGAGGGTTACGTGCATCTTCTCTGTCTGAACACAGACCCGGCAGTCCTCTGCTGTATGTGTTGGGAGACTCATATCAGCTGTTGTATGCTGCCTGGTTGGTGGCCCAGTGTCAGAGAGATCTCTGGGTCGAGAGACTGCTGGTCTTCCTACAGGGTTGCCCTCCTCCTCAGCTTCTTCCTCCTCCTTCCAGCTTTCCCCTAATTCAACCACAGGGGTCAGCAGCTTCTGCCCATTGGTTGGATGCAAACATCTGCATCTGACTCTTTCAGCTGCTTGTTGGGTCTTTCAGAGAGCAGTAGTGATAGGTCCCTTTTTATGAGCACTCCATAGCCTCAGGAATAGTGTCAGGCCTTGGGTCTTCCCCTTGAGCTTTATCCCACTTTGGGCCTGTCCCTGGACCTTCTCTTCTTCAGGATCCTCTCCATTTCCATCCCTTCAATTCTTTGAGACAGGAAAAATTATGGGTCAGAATTTTGACTGTGGGATGGCAACCCCATCACTCACTTGATGCCCTGACTTTCTGCTGGAGGTGGGCTCTACAAGTTCCCTGTCCCCAATGTAGGGCATTTCATCTAAGGTTCCTCCCTTTGAGTCCTGAGAGTCTCTCACTTCACAGGTCTCTGGCACATTCTGGAGGGTCACCCCACCTCCTGCCTCCTGAGGTTGCCTGTTTCCATTCTTTCTGCTGGTCCTCAGTGCTTCAGTCCTTTTCCTTCACTCAATACCAGAGCATGTTCCTCTCTTCCCCATCCCCCTGTCTCCTTTCCTCCCTGTGTCCCTCCCTCCATCCCCCTCTTGTGATTGCTTTCTTCTCCCTCCAAAGTGAGATTGAGTTGTCCTCACTTGGGCCCTTCAGCTTGTTGACCTTTTTGAGTTCTATGGACTGTATCTTGGGTATTCTGTACTTTTTCTTTTTGGCTAATGTCCAATTATTAGTGTGTACATACCATGCATGTCCTTTTGGGTCTCAGTTACCTCACTGAGGATGCTATTTTCTAGTTCCATCCATTTGCCTGCAAAATTCAGGATGTCCTCGTTCTTAATAGCTGAGTAGTATTCCATTGTGTAAATGAACTACGTTTTCTGTATCCATTTTTCTGTTGTGGGATATCTGGGCTATTTCCAGCTTCTGGCTATCACAAACAAGGCCACTATGAACATAGTGGAACACATACCCCTGTAGCCTGGTAGGGCATCTTTTGGATATATTCCCAAGAGTGGTACTGATGGGTCTTCAAGGGAGTTTTGGGGTTTTTGGTGCTTTTTGCTTTTGTTTTGTTTTTTTGTTTTTTTTTTTATTTCAGCCCAATAAGTTTCTGTTTCCTGTCAACTCATGTAGTCTTGTTTTTTATATTATGCAAAACAGAGTAAGGTTTATCATAATTTTGAATGTCAATCTCTCTTCTGTTCATTGAAAGTCCACTGTTTCATGTCTGCTGAATGAAGAAATAAAATAATATTTATTAATTACTTACATGTACCAGAAAATAGAAACTGGAAAATATAGGCATTGTATACTTCACTAGTATTTCCTCTTAAGTTTCCAACTTCAAATGTAAGGGCAATTATAGAAATATAAAGTAGAGTGGAAAGTTTGAGGTGACAACTATTTAACATTTCAATTCCTTGATGTCACTAAGGTAGAGAATTAAGAAATAGGAGAGAGGTGGAGATAGATAGATGATAGATAGATAGATAGATAGATAGATAGATAGATAGATAGATAGAATGTGATCCTATTAAAGTAAATACTAAGAATCATAGCATAGCTAAAGATAAAAAAAATTGGTCATCTTAAACAGAAATTAAAGGAAGAAGTGGTATTTAGTCTGCAATGCAGACTAAACATAGAGTTATACTGAAAAGAAAAATGAATTTGAAATAAGAGCAGCAAACATTGGCTTCATGCCCAAAACTAAAATGCATTATGCTGCCATGCAGGAAGATATTGCTTTTCATGTATTACAGATAAAAGCAGCACATGATAATCATTTTGCTCCTGTGGTGCAATGTAGTTTGAACTATGTAGAAAAACCCAATTAAATTAATCTGATGTGTGTTTCTGACTATTGGAAATAAATAGCTGAAGGTACAGGAAATAAACGTAGACAACAGACTCTTAGCTACTTTTTCTCAAAGATTCTTCTTTGAGAGCATCTTTTTAGTTCTTGAATTTTGTTCTCTGTAGAGACTCTGCACACCATTTACTTCCTCTCTTCTTTTTTCAGCTACATGACCCTGTTTTGGATAAATGGACAGTGCCTCATTTTTTATATTGTGTAGGCTAGAAAGTTATTGATTAAACTTGGATTTATTATTATAACTTTACTCCTGTTTATATCTGCTCAGCTTCAGGTATATATAATATCTGTGGTGAAACTATATAGATCATTTAGGGTATGGAACATCAGTTTAATCATTCTGATCTCAGTAACTGTTTAATATTGGCAGATAATGGAGCCTATAGTACTTTGTTCCTTATCTATTAAAATAGTGATGACAAAGACTGATAGCCTATAAAATTATAATTGGATTTTTAGAAAGTATATATTAAATCTGTGAGAAAAGATTTAAATGGTAGGTTTTATTCCCTTCTAATATAAAGATATTAGATTAGTAAAAAAAATTTATGGATAAGTTACATTTGTTTCACATGGCATTTTTTTAATACCTCTTTGTGCAGTTGAGAAAAGAAATGTTTTCATGTCATCCAAAATATAATTAAACTAATATTTTACCCTGAAAATCATGATCTCTAAAAGTAAGGAGATTAAAATTTGCATCCCATATCTAATGGGATAAAGTAAAATTTGAACTATCTTTTATCACCTGGTTGAGAACTTAAACCTGAAGTTTAAAATTGCATGCAAGGTTTCTCATCTCAAATATCTTGGCAAGATAGTAACATTAGTCTGTACAATCAAATGTAAAGTCTGTGTTTTAATTGTCCTCTTTTTTGGCAGAAATGTTTATTTCAGCTTATAGTTTGTAGTCTATCCAGAGAAGCCAGGGCAGAAACTCAAGGCAGGAACCTGGAGGCAGAAACTAACACAAAAGTCTTGGAGGAGTGTTGCTTACTGGATTGCTTACTCGTATCTTGTTCAGTTTGCTTTCTTATGTGTTTCTACAACTCAGGTCACTTGGCACAGCTTTCCATTTGAAGGACATTTTGTTGTTGTTGTTGTTGTTGTTATTGTTTGTGGTTCTTGTGTCAAACATTTATGTAAAAATGGATAAAGGAGTGATGATTACCCCAGTTGTCAATTAGACTAGATTGAAGGATGCTGAGTATACCCCTTGGAATATCTGTGGGAAAGTTTACAGACAGGACTATTATATGAGACAGTAAGTTGAGAAGAAAGACCCATCTAGAATGTGGGTAGCATTTTCTAACCAACTGGGAGCCCAGAAGAAAAACAGTTGGAGGAGAGAAAGTCAGCATATGCACACAACCTCCATTCTTCATCTGTGTTTCAACACTTTCTACCAATGATTATGGTGATAAACCCAGCTTCTCCATCCTTTCAGTATAGATAACTCAGACCCACAACTCTACAAGAAACTTCATGGAACTCAAAATAACACTAGGGCATTGATCACTCCCAACTCTAACTAACCTCAGGCAGAGGCGTCCACCTTCTTGGATTGAGCATCAGTCAATCTAGTTGTCTTACCTACCTAACAATGGCTATAATCCAATAAAACAAAAAAAATACAATAAAATCCCTTTTATTATATTTCTTTTCTATACTATACTATATTAACTCGGTTCCTCAGGAGAATTCTAACTCATATTGCAATTAGCATGGTTGTAAGCTCTTGACTTACAAGGTACTTTATAAACAAGGACTTGAACAGTAAATGTGTCTTTAGCAAAGTCATTAACAATTTGAATGTTCCAATATATAAGTTCCTTAATCATAGTAAATAAAAAGAAAGCACCTTCAATAAACAAGTTGTGAAATATTGATTTCTGTAAATTAAAAGTGGTAAAATATATTCCCAATACTTTTCATAAATTATGTGCCTAATTAGAACTTTTAGAAAATAACATTGAAAAATTATTTCATTTTCTGAAAACATTGATGTTAGAAACCAATTAAACAAGAAAGATGTCGCATGAGTCTGTGGTTTGTGCTAGACATCTCATCCCAAGGGTATCATGAACATCAAGCAATTCCACTCCTGTCATGCTAGAGTTACTTCTCACTGTAGTTGAGACATCTGACAAGCATCAGCTCCATGCTAGAATACACAAACTCCCCAGACACTCAGGCTTTCAACAGTCCCAATCTAGCTTGTTGCATTGCAAAGGAGTTTCAACAAATGAGACTATCTGAGGTGGAGAAGGTTGGCATGGTAGGTGGTTTTTTCCTTCAAATAGAATAAAAATCACAGAATCGCGTTATTGAAAATGGAGAAGATTAATGATTATGTTCCTGCCCTTACTTAGTTATTTTTGTTTGGACATACATTTTATTCTCAAGTGAAATAAGTTTGAGAATCTTATCTCAGAGTTGAAGTTTTACTCAACAAAGAAGAATTAGCTTTTCACTTATGGTTTATTGCATAGATATATTTGAGGGAATAGGTAAGTTGGTTTTATTAGATTTATTAGATCTTACTGTCATGGTTTGAATATGCTTGGCCCACAGAGTGGCACTATTTGGAGGTGTAGCTTTATTGGAATAGGTGTGTAACTGTGGGCATGGGTTTTTAGATCTTCATTCGAGCTGCCTGGAAGTCAGTATTCTGCTAGTAGCCTTCAGATGAAGATGTAGAACTCTCAACTCCTTCTGTACCATGCCTGCCTGGGTGCTGCCATGCTCTTGCCTTACGAGTAATGGACTGAACCTCTGAACCTGTAAACCAGGCTCACCCAAATGCTGTCCTTATAAGAGTTGCCTTGATCATGGTGTCTGTTCACAGCTGTAAAGCACTAACTAAGACAATTACAGTAGGGCTTTTTCCTTTGCTTTAATTTAATAAGTGATAAAAATTTGGAAAATAGGGCCCAGGGAGATGACTCAGTCAAAAAGATTTTCTACAGCTCATGCGAGGATCCAAATCTGGTTCCTAGCACCTGTATCAGGCAGCTTACAACCACGTAACTCCAACTCGAGGTGATCCACTGTTTTCTGTCCTCCTCAGTCACCTTCACATAGCAGACACTCAATAGGTGCCCACACATACACATGAATGCAAATAATATTAAAGCCTTTAAAGAAAATAACTTGAACAATATCTGAAAAAGTATTTCTGCAATGTATCAGCTACACAGCATTTTCAGTACCCTAACTGAGCTCAGCAGCACCTTTTAGACTAATAGAAACTTTTCAGACTCAGTCTTCTGTCAAATTTCAAATATATAGTCCATTTTTCATAAATATCTTTCTAAAATTCAACTTGCTACTGTCAATCTGTGGAGTCATCAAAAGCTTGATGGTCCTTTGGAATCTGAAATCTTTAAGTCTGTCTGTCTAGTTTCTACAGTACTGCTAAAACCGCTCATTTTTTATATAATTACCATACTTCTTCCACACATTAACCTACGTGCATCATAAACTGTACTTGGACAAGGTGATCCTCATTCATCCAGCACTATTCCTCTCGTCTTTTGAAACCTCATAGCAAATGTCTCATTAAAGACATTATTTAATAACCTCTGGGACCTAAACATGATTAAGGACTATTCTGTATTTTTCATTTTTAATAATTAGGAATAAACAACAAACTGTCTATCTATCTGACCAATGTCATTCTTCCTTGATAGGTCTTACTTTCTATGACTCTCCAGTTATTTCTAGTTCATTTAACACCATTACCATCCTGAATAGTAGATGCTCTATAAATATTTATGAATACGATAATATCCATGAATCCATCTTACACCCAGAGCAAGGCCAGAAAACAAAAATACTAAACTAACTTGAGTTCTGTTACACAGTCTGATAACGCACAATGATTACTATGCAAGATGGCTTTTGCTTCTTTCATCGTCTAAAATTAGACTTTGAGTAAAATGAGGAAGACTGGCATCACAACACAATTACTTAAGTATAAAACACTAAGAAAAAAACCAATAGTTTTCTTACTTATAAGGTATTTATAAAATGCTATTTTAAATGTTATCAATTACGCTACAAAATAGATGTAGGTTTCATGGTTAAAACATTTTATATTTCTTTTGGAATACTGAATTCCTAGATTTTTTTAAAATATTATTTAAATATTAAATATTTCAAATATTAAATTTTATACAATTAAGAACCACCATATCTATTTTTCAATTTTTGTAAGTTATTTGAATAAATAGAATATATTGTGATCATATTCATCCATACACCCCATTATCACCTCATCACCGTAGTACACCTGAGAACACTTCCTCTTCCCAACTAGGCCCCTTCATACTGACATGTGTTTCCCCCAACCCCTCTTCCTTTGGGTCTTATGCAGTTAACCTCATTTGCCACGACCATCCCTCAGAGGAGTTAAGGAGTTGGAGAGAGAGGAGTGTGTCAGGCACAGAGGTGGGGAGAAGGTTGCAGTTGAACTGATTTGCACTTAGATTTCTTTTGTATTTATACAGAACCCAGTCAGCAAGGATAGATTCATGTTGTTCTAAACATAGGTCACATCATTTTTCATTTGGATATGTGTTTAAACTCCTCTAGGTTGTTTCTAGTTTCTGGATGAAGAATGAATAAAGAAAATGTGCTACATCTACCTAGCAGAATACTATTTAGCTATTGAAAACAAAGACATCATGAATTTTGCAGACAAATGGATGGAACTTGAGAATACCATCTTGAATGAGGTAATCCAGACCCAACAGGACATGCATGGCATGTATTTACTGATAAGGGGATACTAGTCTTAAAATACAGGATAACCATGCTATACTACAAAGACCAAAGAAGCTAAACAAGAAGGAAGGTTCAAGTGATTATACTTTATTTTCACTTGGAAGGGGGAAATAGTCATAGGAGGCAGATGGAGGGAGAGAAGAGAGTGGGTGAGGGAAGTAGGAGGGGAATGGAGGAATTCAGGATCAGGTATTGGGAGGTTTAGGAGAGATGGCTAAATCGCCATGAAAGTGAATGGAAATATGCAACTAACATGGGGAAGGAGGTAGAGGGTATCTAGAGGACCTGAGAAAGACCAGAGAGAGGGGAGGTGTCCAAGAATCAATGGGGGTGACCTTAATTGTGACTCACAGAACTTGGGATATGGAACCTGAAGCAGCCATCTCCTGCAGCCAGACAGGAATCCCTGTGGAACAAAAGAGACACCAACCTACACACAATACCTTTTACCCAAAGTGTGTCCTGTCTACAAGAAATGCAAAGACTTGGGATGGAGCAGAAACTGAGGGAATGGTCGAGCAATAACTGGCCCCACATGAAAGCAAACCCATGAACAAGCACCAATCTCTGGTACTATTAACGGTAGTTTGCTATGCTTGCAAACAGTAGTCTACCATGGCTGTCTTCTGAGAGGCTCCACCCAGTATCTGACTGAAATGAATGTAGATACGAACAACCAAAATGTGGATGCAATTTGGGGACTCTTGGGGAAGAACTGAGAGAAGGACTGTGGGCCTGAAGGGGATAGGAACTCCACAGGAAGACAAACAAAGTCAACCTGGAACCTTGGGGCTCTCATAGAGTGAATCACCAAGCAAAGAGCATACACTGGGCTGGACCTAGGTCTTCCAGCACAGATGTAGCAGATGTGCAGCTTGGTCTTCATTTGGGTCCTAAACAACTGGCGCAGAAGCTATCCCAAAAGCTTTTGCTTGTCTGTGAGATAGGTTCTTCTAACTAGACTGCCTTGACTGTCCTCAGTTGGAGAGGATGTACCTAGCCTCCCAGAAACTTAATTTGCCAGTATGGGAGGATACCCAGGGGTGCCCCTGCCCACTCAAAAGAAAATGAGGAAGGGATGGGGGAGGGATTGTGGAAGGGGATGACTGGGAGGGGTATCAGCTATCAGGGCCTAAAGTGAAAAATAAAAATAAATAAAAATAAATGTGATCAAATAGCATTATCCTTTGTAATCATGTCTGAAGTTATAAATTTAGTCATCATTGATAAACTGTAACAGAATAGAGTTATTTTTTACAATCATTTTCTCTCATCAACCTCATAACTCAACTTTTAAGAATCTTGTATCATAGATATTGGACAGAAAGAAAATCTTCAAGCCAGCCTGCGCAGATTGCCATGTATTATCAAGTTTTAATGGTTAGAGTGACAACTGTCATTAAACCCAAGAATAACCTTCAGGACAAAGTGTCTGCACTTATTATTCAATTTCTGGTATAATATAATATTTATATTTTATGTATTTGTAGATTTTATTTATATGTCCAAATTTAGTATTCTTTTGTTCCTTGGTCATAAGACAGCACACTGCCTTGCATGAGCTCCCTTTTCTAGGGGAGGTCTTGATATCTCATTTTTTTATCATTTTTCCACGCTATTCTTTGTCCATCAGTATAAGGTCCTGTGCAGGGCAGAGTTAACTCAGCCAGTAAAATGTTGTTGCTGTATCTTTTCCTAGAGGGGCATTCCATATGCAGCCCCTAATCCTATGTGCCATGCAATTAACTGAGTATATACCAGAAAGAGGCTTTCAGTCTGATCTGCTGCTAAGCCCTCTAGCTTACCAAATCCTGTTTACCATTTAAAGTTTTCTTTGTTATGATTATTGTGTGCCTGAGTAAGTACAAGGGCAGATGTTCCAAGATTATCTTGGTCCAGAGTCTCATAATAAGATTTCTGTTGTTTTCATGTGAGTCAAAACCTTCAGAACACAAGGAAAATCTTCAAGTAGGGTTGATAAGGATATCTCCCTAAAAGCAGGAGGAGTCGTGCGCTGAGGACGTTCCTGGGGAAGTTCAGCAGCAGTACTTTTGAAAGAAGGCATAAACAATTCGTAAGAGTTTTTCATCAATTCAATATCTCCAAGTTGTATAAGTATTAAAAGCTTGCCAAACTTGCAACGTGTGGTGATCCAGACCAAAAATGAAAGATGACATGACAGATTGCTTCATGTGGCTCCAGCAGCTGTTGTGACTTTCATTGTTCTAATTAGACATGCTGGACTATTTATCTGCTATGTGATTTTTTTTATTCACTTTATACCCCAATCTCATTCACTTTCCCACCTTGTCACCCCCTCCCACAATCCTTCCCCTCCTCACCTCTCCTCTTCTCTTCCGAGTGGGTGGGCTCCCCACACTGTTACACCCTGCTACAACAAGTCTCTGTAAGGCTAGCTGAATCTTCTCCCACTGAGATCAGACAAAGCATTCCAGCTAGAAGAACATATCCCATGGACAGGTAACAGCTTTTGGGATAACTCAGGATCCAGTTGTTCAGAACTCACATTATGACCAAGCTGCATATCTGCTATATTTGTACAGGGAGGCCTAGGGTTCAGTTCGTTTATGTTCTTCCTCTTGTTCTTCCATAAGAGTTTCCAAGCTCCATCCACTGTTTGGCTATGTGTGTTTGCATCTGTCTGAGTCAGCTGTTGTGTGGAACCTCTCAGAGACTACCCATGCTAGACTCCTGTCTGTATGGTTCAAGATCCACAGGTCTGATGAAGGTGGACAGAGGTGGGGGCAGAATCTGCTATGTGTTCTTGATTGAAAGAGACAGAAGACAATAATATTTCATAACTTTACCTCTGTCTCTTAATGATCTTCCTGTGCTCGGTTCCATAATGTTCCCTTCACCTTTTGAATGGTGTTATGAACACCTTGTAAGTTCTTACAATCTTGTATTATAACTAGGAGTCCCTAGGAAATAAAAAAAACAACCAGTGTAATTTTCAAGTCAAAATAGAGGCATCATTATTGACCAGAATTAATGGCTTGAGCAAAGAATTTTGCCCCAGTTACAGTTTTTCATGTAAAATTAAGTCAAGGTGGGAATATGGGAGTGGGCGGGCAGGTGGGTGGGAGGTGGAATTCCCTCATAGA
This sequence comes from Uromys caudimaculatus, assembly GCA_028551405.1. Taxonomy (NCBI): domain Eukaryota; kingdom Metazoa; phylum Chordata; class Mammalia; order Rodentia; family Muridae; genus Uromys; species Uromys caudimaculatus. The sequence goes on from CM052711.1 coordinate 48,323,934, forward strand.
GATGGGGGAGGGGGAAGGGATAGGTGGTCTTCAAAGAGGAGACCTAGAAAGGGGGAAACATTGGAAATGTAAATAAAGTATCAAAAAAAAAAAAAAGAAAGAAAGAAATACAACACAGAAAAAAGAAATTATCACAATAGGAACAAAATTAGGGGTACTTTTATAGAATTAAACTGGAACCAATACAATTTGACTTATGTGCTAAAGAAAACAATTATTAGCAGTTGGATTCTTAGATACATACATTCACAAAAATCACTTTCTTGTTTATAGAACATAAGGAACATTACCTGACATTTATGTCTATGAACATGAAATAACATAAGAGAAAACCAACAAAACAAAGTTGATACAGCCAAGTCTTTTTGTGGGGGTTCCAACAAGAGTTTAACTCTTGATGCTTTGAAGGCACAACCCCATACAAAGAAATAGCTGCAAAGGAGTCCAAAGGCAGGATAGAGCAATCCAGTTGCAGTCCAAATTAAAAAAAAAAAAAAAAAAAAAAAAACCACATCCTTCAGTTCACACATCACCACTTATCTGGTCAGTCTTTGGATGTCATCTCTGATGATGCCGCAGGGAAAATGGTACCAGCATCATTTAAGCCTATACTAAGATATGCAGTGAGGCTAATTTCTCCTTGTTGATGTAAGAAATTATACTAATTTGTCTGCTAAAAGTAATATGATCCATCAAGAGAATGATTATCATTTTGCTTCAACCTATCTTTTATCCTTCCTTCTAAAAGCACATGGAATGAAGTATATGGTTTTCATTCTAAAATAAAATACATGTATACAATTGATAAGATAGTAAAGGAAATTTCCTGGGTATACTATTGAAATTAAATAGGCAAAAGATAGTCAAAATCTACATGTTAGACAATAAGAACAAATAGAGAGAAAGATGATATAATGATATTGTTTTGTGTTAGTACTTTTTAAATGGCCATACTACCATATACTTAAAAAACCATATGCTCTATGAATTAGTATATAACTAAATGATAGAAATAATTATTTACTCTATCACATTAAGCACTATTACATTAATACACATATAAAACTATATTTGGATATAGATATGTAATATCAAAAACCATCATCTCCATTACATCCAATGAAGTTCATTTACAAGGCTCTAATATGTAATACAATACTTGTGTTCAAAAATCATACTGTCATGTTGCTTCTTATCTACTGATAATAATATTACTTAATATATTCTAGAAAATTTATTTTGTGTTTAAAATGCTCAGGAAGAAGAGACACAAACAAAAATTTGGACGCTAAACTTAAAAAGATGAATTTCTCTCTGAACTTATCATATGCTAAAATTATGCCATGCATACATTAGGTTTTGAAGTTTATTAATATTCAGGAAGCCTAAAGAGACATAATCATGCCTTCTCATATTTAAAAATGGGAGATTTATAACAGGACAATACCCCAGGGGCTTGGCACAGATTCACATTTTGCTCTTGACCAAAATGAATTAACATGAGCTTGCCTGAGAATCATAATCAATTAATCCAAAATCATTTTAAGCAAGATACATTTCAAAGAACATCACAGGAATATATTATGAAAATACGATTTGCATAAATGGTTTTTGATAGTCATTACTGCATGTTTTGCCAACTTTTTGAAACAATATTTTCCTGAACATTAGTGGAGAAAAAAACCTGAAAAATCTGACTGCAATAAATGTTTAAAATACATCAATGTCTGTCATAACTAATTTATAAATAATCAGGTAAATATATTTATAATGAAATGAAATTCAAATAAATTAAATCATTGTTTTCACTATTTATATAAGACCATCAAAATTTGATTTCTTTCCACAAAATGCTCAGCTTCATTTCTAAGGCTCCAGATAATATTCAGTGCCAGATTTCCCAACAATACTGCATATTCTTTGCTAAGTGTTTCTTTGGCCTCTGTAGATTTTTAGTGCTGTCTTATTATAAATGATAATTTGAAAAGGTTCACAAATTATTTATTTAAAAAATAGTCAGAAAGTCTGAAGATCCCAAAAATATATTTCCAGATCCTGGTAGTAGGATTAAAAAAAGAATGGTCTTAATGATTTCATAATTCATTAATAAGTTGTACTCTTTTAAACAAGTATCTGGGTAGAGCCTGAATCTGTATTATACACTAGGAGTCCAAAATTATAAGGAACATCCTTAGCAAAGAGCAGACTAAGAATCATCAGAAAGGGTCTAGAAATGAATCGTGTCTGTTACAAAGGGCCATGATTTTGCAAACCTGGCTTCAATCAGGAAGGTCTATAGAAACAAAAACTAGAAAATGCAGTAAGAAATCATTGCAAGCTGATATTAAGGTCATCGGTTCTTAGTCACATATGTTTAAATATAAAAAGTAAGCCTTCTCTAGAAAGACATAGAACTATAGAAAAGATTTTCTGGGTGGACTTGGCTGGAGGAATGAAATGGGATGTTAAGATATGGAGAGAGAGTTGAAATAGGGTTGAAGAAATGAATGTTCAAAACCATAGCTAAAATTGAGGGACATTTGAGTGGTAGAAACCTAGTGCAGTCAAACTTTCCTAAAATATATGAATATGATTCTAATGAATTCTCCAAAAATGAGGGAGACAGAGTCCTAGTTAGCCATGTTTTGTGACCTAATAAATCTTCCAGTACTGGGAAGTTGGTCAAAAGAATCCCATGAAAATTCCCAAACAACCCAGGCTGTTGCCAAGACAATAAGTTGCTCTATGCAAATGAACACCCAGGCCCCATTGATGAAGACCAATCTATACAACTCATTAAACAAGGTGTTGTTAAGATGGTTCCTACATAGAAGCTTCAGCCCCATATTCTAATGCTTTTGGTATAGGAAGATACCATGCAGGCTACTAAAACAGAAAGGCAAACAACCCAACCATAAAACAATCTGTCATCCTTGTCAAATATACTAGGGCAATGGTGGCACAAAGCTTGTGGGAGTAACCAAATGTGATTCAACATCCAGCAGCCACATGAAGTAACTTAAAAACAAGAAAAAGAAAAAAAAAAAAAAAAAAAGGAAAGAGAGGACTCAGGTACCTCAGAGAGCAGTCTGGGACACAATATTATCAGTTTCCATCTGTGTCCCAAAACTGACCCTGTGCCACAACTATCCACACACAAATACCAGCCAGAGAGAGCTGGTCTCTCAGAAGTACTGACACACCTAAGACCACAGGCTCCCAGAGTCACAGGTTCACAGGCTCCAGGGCTTACAAGAGGGATAAGCTCCAGTCAGAGACAGCAAGACCAGCTAAAACCAGAGATAACCAGATGGCAAGAGGTAAGCTCAAGAATATAAGCAAAACAAACCTAAAACAACAACAACAACAAAAAAAACAAAAACAAAAACCCAATGCTACTCGGCATTATCAGGACCCAGTTCTCCCACCACAGCAAACCATGGATAGTCCAACACACTGGAAAAGCAAGATTCTGATTTAAAATCACATCTCATGCTGATGATAGAGGATTTTAAGAAGGATATAAAAAACCTCTCTTAAAGAAATACAGGAGTACACAGGTATACATGTAGAAGTCCTTAAGGAGGAAACACTTAAGTCTGTTAAAGAAATTCAGGAAAATACAACCAAACAGGTGAAGGAATTGAACAGAACCATACAGGGTCTAAAAATGGAAATAGAAACAATAAAGAAATCACAAAGGGAGACAATGCTGTAGATAGAAAAGCTAGGAAAGAGATCAGGAGTCATAGATGCAAGCATCACAAACAGAATACAAGAGATAAAAGGGAGAATCCCAAGCATAGAAGATACAATAGAAAACATTGACACAACAGTCAAAGAATATAAAATGTAAAAAGCTCCTTACCCAAATATCTAGAACATCCAGGACACAATGAAAAGATCAAATCTAAGGATAATAGGTATAGAAGAGAGCAAAGATTCCCAACTGAAAGGGCCAGTAAACATCTTCAACAAAATTATAGAGAAATTTTCCCTAACCTAAAGAAAGAGATGACCATAAACAAACAAGACAACTACAGAACCCCAAATAGATTGGACTAGAAATAAATTCCTCCTGTCACATAATAATCAAAATACCAAATGCACTAAACAAAGAAAGAATATTAAAAGCAATAAGGAAAAAAGTCAAGAAACATATAAAGGCAGACCTATCAGAATTATACCAGACTTCTCAACAGAGACTTTAAAAGCCAGAAGATCCTGGGCAGATGTCATACAGACCCTAAGAGAACACAAATTCCAGACCAGACTACTACACTCAACAAAACTTTCAATTAGCATATATTGCAGGATTTTCCCTGTCCAATTACATTAGGGCAATAGGAGCCCTGTGATTGGACAGGGAACAGGGTGGTGAAGCTAAGAGTTACTCAGGTGAGAGCATCTGGGGAGAGGAGAGGAAGATGGCAGCAGACATGAACTGGCATAGCACCACCAATGGTTATGTTATCATAGAGGCTAGAATTTTGGGATAATTTGTCTAATGTAGGTGTGCAGCTTTTATCATTATCAATTGACTCTGAAATTATTCTATTGACATCTTGTAAATTGTGTTTTTATTGATATATAAATCTGATTGGTTAACTATATGCTTAAGAGTTTTAATTCTACTGGGTAATTGGGTGTTGAAATGGCTGATCAACAGGGTGCATGGGGTGTTGCATGGCAGTGAGAGGAACTCAGGGTCCCCTGGCAGAAAAATGGCAGGCAGAGAGACCACCAAATGAGATGCACCAGGCAGGAGCCCTGTGGTTCAGCTTGAGCTTTCTGACCTGAGCACAGAAGTGTGCCAACTCCATTCACTTTTAATATTTCCTGGGACAGGCATAGATGGGGAAACCAAAATATTCCATGACAAAACAAAATTTAAACAATATCTTTCCACAAATCCAGCTCTACAAAGGATAATAGATAGAAAATTCCAACACAACAAGGAAAACTACACCCAAGAAAAGGCAAAAAAGTAATCTTCGGTCAGCAAACCCAAAAGAAGATAGTCACACAAACATAATTTCACCTCTAACAACAAAAATAACAGGAAGCAACAATCACTTTTCCTTCATATCTCTTAACATCAGTAAACTCAATTCTTTAATAAAAATACATAGACTAACAGACTGGGTTCATAAACAGGAGCCAGCGTTTTGCTACATATAGGAAAGGTACCTTAGTGATAAATACAGACACTACCTCAGAGTAAAAGGCTGGAAAAAATTTTCCAAGCAAATAGTCCCAAGAAACAAGCTGGAGTAGCCATTTTAATATCGAATAAAATTGACTTCCAAACGAAAGTTAGCAAAATAAGATGAAGAAGGATATTTCATACACATAAAAGGAAACTTCTGACAAGATGAACTCTCAATTCTCAACATCTATGCCCCAAATACTAAAACACTCATATTCATAAAAGAAATGTTGCTAAAGCTCAAAGCACACATTGCACCTCACACAATAATAGTGGGAGATTTCACCACCCTACTCTCACCAATGGACAGATCATGGAAACAGAAACTAACAGAGACACAGTGAAACTAAAAGAAGTTTTTAACCAAAGGGATTTAACAGATATTTATAGAATATTTCATCCAAGAAAAATAAAGGAGAATATACCTCCTTCTCAGCACCTCATGGTACCCTCTCCAAAACTGACTATATAAATGGTCAAAAAACAAAAGCTTCAAAAAAAACAAGGAGATTGAAATAATCCTGTGCATCTATCAGATCACCATGGAGTAAGACTGGTCTTCAATAACAACAGAAAAAAACAGAAAGCCCACATAAACATGGAGAGAGTTGTTCAGCTCTCTACTCAATAATAATTTGTTCAGAAACAAAATAAAGAAAAAATTAAAGACTTTTTATAATTTAATGAAAATCTAGACACAACATGCTCAAACTTATGGGACACAATGAAAGCAGTGCTAAGAAAAATACACATAGCTCTGAGTGCCCCCACAAATAACTTGGAGATAGCATACACTAGTAGCTTAACAGCAAATCTGAAAGCTTTAGAACAAAAAGCAGCAAATACACCCAAGATGAGTAGATACTAGGAAATAATCAAACTCAGGACTGAAATCAACCAAGTAGAAACAAAGAGAACTATACAAAGAATCATCAAAACCAGGAGCTGGTTCTTTGAGAAAATGAACATGAAAGATAAACCCTTAGCCATACTAACCACAGGGCACAGAGGATGTATCCAAGTAGACCAAATCATTTATTAAAAGGAAGACATAAGAACAGAAACTGAAGAAATTCAAAAAATTATCAAATCATACTACAAAAGCCTATACTCAGCAAAACTGGAACATCTCTATGTTGGATAATTTTCTCGACACATAACAGGTACCAAAGTTGAATCAGGATCAAATAAACCATCTAAACAGTCCCATAACCCCTAAAGAAATAGAAATCACTAAATGTCTCTCGCAACCAAAAAAAAAAAAAAAAAAAAAAAAAATGCACAGGACCATATGGTTTTAGTGCAGAAATCTATCAGACATTCAAAGAAGACCTAATGCCAATACTCTTCAAACTATTCCACAAAATAGAAACAAAAGGAACACTATCTAATTCCTTCTATGAGGCCACAGTTAAGCTGATACCAAAAGCATGTAGACCCAACAAAGCAAGAGAACTTGAGACCAATTTCCCTTATGAATATCGATGCAAATATACTCAGTAAAATTATCACAAACCAAATTCAAGAACACATCAAAATTAGCATTCACCAGGATCAAGTAGACTTTATTCCAAGGATGCAGAGATAGTACAATATCCAGAAATCCATCAGAATAATCCACTATACAAACTCAAAGGAAAAACAACAAATGATTACCTCATTAGATGGTGAAAAAGCATTGGACTAAATTCAGTACACCTTCATGGAACAAATCTTAGAAAGATCAGGAATTCAAGGCCCATACCTAAACATAGTATAAGCAATATACAGCAAACCAGTAGCCAACATCAAACTAAATGGACAGAAACTTGAAGCAATTTCACTAAAATAAGGGACTAGACAATGCTGCCCACTCTCTCTCTCTACCTATTCAATATAGTACTTGAAGTCCTTTCCAGAGCGATTAGACAACAAAAGGAGGTCAAAGGGATACAAATTGGAAAGGAAGAAGTCAAAATATCACTATTTGCATATGATATAATTGTATACTTAAGTGACCCCAAAAATTCTACCAGAGAACTCCTTCAGCTGATAAACAACTTCAGCAAAGTGACTGGATATAAAATTAACTCAAACGAATCAGTAGCCTTCTTCTATTCAAAGGTTAAATGGGTTGAGGAAGAAATTAAGGAAGTGACACCCTTCACAATAGTCACGAATAATATAAAATATCTTTCTGTGACTCTAACCAAGCAAGTGAAAGACTTGTAGAACAAGAACTTGAAGTATCTGAAGAAAGAAATTGAAGAAGTCCTCAGAAGATAGAAACATCTCCCATGCTCATGGATCAGCAGGATTAACATAGTAAAAATGGCCATCTTACCAAAAGCAATCTACAGATTCAATACATTCCTCATCAAAATTCCTTCTCAATTCCTCACAGAGATAGAAAGAGAAATTCTCACATTCTTTTGGAAGAACAAAAAATCCAGGATAGCGAAATCTATTCTCAACAATAAGAAAATTTCTGGGGGAAATCACCATCCCCGAACTCAAGCTGCACTACAGAGCAATAGTGATAAAAACCACATGGTATTAGTACAGAGACAGACAGGTAGATCAATGGAAATAGAATTGAAGACCTAGAAATGAACCCACACATCTATGGTCACTTGATCTTTGACAAAGAAAGTAAAACCATCCAGTGGAAAAAAGACTTCATATTCAAAAAATGGTGCTGGCTTAAACTAGTTTAACTGGCTTAAGTTCCAGAACAGAATACCAAAGACCCAGGCTTTAATATCAACTATAGACTACTGGGATCTAATAAAATTGAAAATCTTCTGTAAGTCAAAGGACACTGTCATCAGGACAAAATGGCAACCTACAGATAGGGGAAAGGTCTTTACCAATCCTACATCAAATAGAATGCTAATATCCAATAAATACAAAGACCTCAAGAAGTTAGACTCCAGAGAACCAAATAACCCTATTAAAATGAGGTACAGAACTAAACAATGAATTGTCAACTCAGGAATCTCAAAATGTTCAACATCCTTAGTCATCAGGGAAATGCAAATCAAAATGACCTTGAGATTCTACTTTACACCTGTCAGAATGGCTAAGATCAAAAAACTCAGGTGACAGCAGATGCTGGCAAGGATGTAGACAAAGAAGAATACTCCTTCATTGCTGGTAGAATTGCAAGCTGATGCAACTACTCTGGAAATCAGTCTGCTGGTTCTTCAGAAAATTGGACATAGTACTACATGAGGACCCAGGTATACCACACCTGGGCATATAGCCAAAAGGTGTTCCAACATAAACAAGAACACATGCTCCACTAGGTTTATAGTAGCCTTATTTATCATAACCAGAAGCTTGAAACATCACAGATGTTCCTCAATAGAGGAAGGGGTACAGAAAATATAGTACATTTAGACAGTGAAGTACTACTCAGCTATTTAAAACAATGACTTCATGAAATTCTTAGGCAAATGGATGGAACTAGAAAATATCATCCTGAGTGAGGTAATACAGTCATAAAAGAACACATGGTATGCACTCACTGATAAGTGGATATTATTTAAAAAACTCAGAATACCCACAATACAACTTACAGACCATATGAAGCTAAAGAAGGGAGACCAAAGGGTAGATGCTTCAGTCCTTCTTAGAAGTGGGAGCAAAATAATCATAGGAGGTAAAGGGTGGAAGGGTCTTGGGAGGAAGAGAGGAGAGGAAGAGGAAAAAAAGGCGGACAGGATCAGGGGTGAGGAGATGGGCGAGATGTTCAGAGGATCTGGAAATTTAACAGAGGTGTGTAACAAAGGGGGAGTGGGGAACAGAGGTAGACAGCAGAAAGTCCCAGTCAAGCAAGAGGCTCCCAGGACCCAACGGGGATGAAATTAGCTGAAATACCCAACAGAGGGGAGAAAGAACCTGTAGAGACCATATCCAGTGGATAGGCAAGGCCCTGGTTGAGGGATGGAGCCACCCACTCTCCTCAAAAATCTTGACCCAGAATTGATCCTGTCGAAATGAAATACAGGGATAAAGAGTGGAAAAGAGACTGAAGGAGAGGCCAACCAGAGACTGCCCCACCTGAGGATCCATCCCATATGCAGCCACCAAACCCAGACACTATTGCTCATGTCATGAAGTACTTGCTGACAGGAGCCTGATATAGTTGTCTCCTGAGAGGTTCAATCAGAGACTGACAAATATAGATGTGGATGCTTACGGCCAACCATTGGACTGAGCACAGGGTCCCCAATGGAGGAGTTAGAGAAAAGACTGAAGGAGCTGAAGGCGTTTGCAGCCCCCTAGGAAGAACAGCAATATCAACCAACCAGACCTGCCAGGGACTAAACCACCAACCAAAGAGTACACATAGACGGACCCGGGGCTCCAGCTGCATATGTAGCAGAGGATGGCCTTGGTCCTTTGAAGACTTGATGCCCCAGCATAGTGGAATGATAGGGCAGTGAGGCAGGAGTGGGTGGGTGCTTTGGGGAGAACCCTCATAGAAGCAGGAGGAAGGGGGCATGGGATAGGGGGTTTTTGGAGAGGAAACTGGAAATGGGATAATACTTGAAATGTAAATAAATAAAATAACCAATAAAAAAATTAAAAGACAGGGCATCAAGTGAAAGGGGGTCTTGCCATCCCACAGTCAAAAACTCTGACCCCATAATTGTGTCTGTCAAAAAGAACTGCAGGGACAATATTGGAGAAGGGCTTGTGGAAAAGGAGGTCCAGAAACAGGCCCAAAGTGGAATCCAGCTCAAAGGTAGGCCCCAAGGCCTGACATTATTACTGAGGCTATGGAGTGCTCACAAAAAGGGAGCTATCATGACTGCCCTCCGAAAGACCCAACAAGCAGCTCAAAGAGTCAGATGCAGATATTTACATCCAACCAACGGAAAGAAGCTGCTGAACCTTGTGGTTGAATTAGGGGAAAGCTGGAAGATGCTGAGGAGGAGGGCGACCCTGTAGGACGATCAGCAGTCCAAATTAACCTGGATCACCGAGATTTCTCAGACACTGGAACACCAACCAGGCGGCATATTCTACCTGATATGAGGTCTCCAACACATATACAGCAGAGAACTGTGGGGTCGGGGTTCAGTCAGAGAAAATGCACCTAAGCCTCAAGAGACTGGAAGCTCCAGGGAGTGGAGAAGTCTGGTGGGGTAGGGTTTCAGGGGTGGTAGCATCCTCGTAGAGACGTGGGTATATTGTGGTGGGGGGAGGAAGTATGGGATGTGGAACAGTCAGAGGGTTGACCTGGAGGGGGATAAAATCTGGAGTGTAAAAAAAAAGTTAAATAAAATTTAAAAATAGTGTACAATGAATAATATTTTTAAAATTAGGAGAAAGGAAGGAAGGAAGAAATCCTGAGACTGAATTTGCATATAACATCCTGAAGAATTACGCTTGTCTATCTCCAGGGAAACAGGTAAAATTACTGTTTTTTTTTTTTTTTTTTTTTTTCAGTCTTAAAATTAGCATGCAAATTATACTCTTTGTTTTTGGCAATTGCATAAATGCATTATCTTTGTTGTTCTTACTCCACATCTTGCTTCATGATTATTCCACCAAGCTCCTCTTAGTACTTCCCTTACCACCCACCATTTTGCAATTGTGTAATATGTATTCATTAAGTCTCTTCCAACTCCCTAAGATCTCTTCACCATACAGTTTCAATTATCTTGTTTTTACTTTAGTGATCTCAACCTCACACACATACACATATTTATAAAGGTTTAAAACTAGGTTGCATATAGGAGAAAACATGAAGTCTTTCTGAGTTGTTTTGAAGTGTAATCATTTCACCCTCATTCATTTTATTATAAAAATTACACTACTTCATTTTTCTTTATGGCTGAATCAAATTCAATTGTTAATAATTACCAGATTTTCATTATTCATTCAGGTATCAATACACATCTAAGATACACATCTAGGCTATTTGTTTGCCAGTGAATATGAGTAAGACATCAGAGTTCATGGATGTGTGTCTCTGTGATAAAACTCATAAAGTCCTCTCATTATATGCTCAGGAGTATTATAGCTGGATTATATAGTAGTTCACCTTTTACGTTTTCTGAATAATCCATGTTGAGTTCCATTGTACCCTTACCAGATAATACTCCCTCCTTCAATGAATAATTGTTTCTCATTTATGAGATCATTACCAGAATTAGATGTCTTGATTTTGATCCTTCTGACTTAGATGTGATGGAATCCCAAAGTAGTTTTCACTTGCAGTTCCATGATGATTAAAGATACTAAACAATATTAAGATATTTATTGGTCACATGTGTTTCTTCAGAAAGCTGTCTATTTGGGTCCTTATACAATTTATTGGTTAGAAAGATGATTTTTGTCTAGCATAAATTTTAAGAAATATATCTAACATACACAGTCAATTCCTGAATTAGTTATAGGTTCACAAATGTATACAGATGTCATATCTTTTAAATATTGTATATTTTTAAAATACAATATTTGTACAATACAATAAAATTTATAAAATACAATAAATGTACAATTCATTTATAAGAATGTTAAAAAAAAACTATTTTAAACCAAATGTTTATAAACTGAAGAAAAGAAGGGAGATGATGAGAGAGAGAGAGACAGAGACAGAGACAGAGACAGAGAGACAGAGACAGAGGGACAGAGAGACAGAGAGGGAGAAAGAGCTCCTTAGCAAACAAGTCTGTTGCTTCTGGAACAGTATTAGGGAACATTTATCACTGAAGAACACATTCATTCTGTGTCCTAGCTTCCAGACCAAATTGTGGATAGAGCTGTGACCTTTGAAATCTTCAATTACCTCTAAGAACTAAATCTAAACCTCCAAGTTTCTTTATAAGGCCTGTCCAACAACACATATCAATTTCTGAGGAAAAGGTCAGTATGTTCTGCAGAGTAATACAGGTTTTCATTATTTCCTATAAACTATAAAATTTTGTAAATGTCAGCATTTGAGAAATGACTATTTCTCTGCCTTTATTCTGGATATGTACTAGGAAATATATAATTTGAATCCAATGGGAAATAATTGTTGTATTTTACAGGTGTATAGTAAGCTCTGATACAAAATAATTATAGAATTTAAAGATAGTTTTATTTAATTTAAGTCAAATTGAATGTTTCAAACAACAGAAGACTATAAATTGTTTTTATCATTCATATTTTCCACAGTAATTTTTTCTCAAATTTCTCTTTCCTTTTGAAGCTTCATAAAAATCATTAAAATACATATAATCTTAATATGGAAGCAATGTGAAATAAAAAATACACAAAAGAATTTAGAACAATTAAATTATGAACAATACTCATACTGTAAAAAATACTTAATTTCTCAAAAAATTTAAATTACTTTATATATTTGTTTTGATGTGCACTCACAAATGGTTTCTAAGATTCTTATTTTAATTAATTTAACATACATTCTAAAGGAACTAGAAGAATTATACTTCACACAAGTTCATTTACCTACTATATGCATTGTCCTACGTACCTGTTTTCTATTCAGTTGAAGCATTTGCTACAGTATAAGCTACTTAGTTTTACTTAATTCCTAACACTCAGTTTTAGGAAGATTATGGTGAAAGGCAAAAACATAATCTATTACTTTTTTTCAGCATTTCCTTGCAGGAAATGTAAAACCATATGTGTAAATTTAAAATGGCTTTGTTCCTATCATATTTCTGTAAGAATGAGCCTAGAGAAGATGCCATGTAAAATCAGTTATTGAAGGTACCAAAATAATACAGCTAAATCCTCAAAAATCAAGGTTGGACTAAGCTTTAAAAAAATTGTAGTGTTTATTATGCTTGGTATGTGCTGTTGTGTATTTCACACTGAAAAAGGCACAGTGAAACTTTGCTGAATAAGTATAGTTAGAATATAACGCAAAAGACGACCAGATAATTTTGTGGACTGTTTTAAATCCTAGAAAGAAAACTCCAACACAAGGAAGGTACCTATACCCCCCCCCCCCAAAAAAAGATTACCTTTCAAATTTTATTTCCTTTTTCATTACTTAGAAGACATTCTATCAATGTTCAATGAATCACTATAGGTCATTCCTTGCATGTTGACTCATGTTTTTCTTTGCACACAATGTATTTCCACTAAATACTACACAAAACTCCAAGCAGACAGCTGACTTTATATATTTACTCTGAGCGTGGAACTAAAAGGATATTTATAATTATTGATGATTTGATTGGAATTCAAAAGTATACAATCTTAAAATAAGAATAGGTTTGTTCTCATTAAAATAAAAATGAATTATATCCATTTGCCTAAGAATTTCATGAAATCATTGTTTTTAATAGCTGAGTAGTACTCTATTGTATAAATATGTCACATTTTCTATATCCATTCCTCTGTTGAAGGATATCTGGTTTCTTTCCAGCTTTTGACGATTATAAAAACGGCTGCTATGAACATAGTGGACCATGTGCCTTTGTTATATGTTTGAGAATCTTTTGGGTATATGCCTAGGAGTGGTATAGCTGGGTCCTCAGGTAGTACTATGTTCAATTTTCTGAGGAACTGCCAAATTAGGCAAATGGACAAAACTAGAAAATGTCATCCTGAGTGAGGTAACCCAATCACAAAAGAACACACATGGTATACACTCATTGATAAGTAGATATTAGTCCAAAATCTTAGAATACCCAAGATAAAATTCACAGACCACATGAAGCTCAAGTAGAAGGAAGACCAAAGTGTGGATGCTTTAGTCCTTCTTAGAAAGGGGAACAAAATACTCAAGGGAGGAAATATGGAGACAAAGTGTAGAGCAAAGGCAGAAGGAAAGACCATCCAGAGACTGCCCTACCTGGAGATCTATCCCATATATAGTCACCAAACCCAGACACTATTGTGGATGCTAAGAAGTGCTTGCTGATAGGAGCCTTACATAGCTGTGTCCTGAGAGGCTCTGCCAGAGACTGACAAGTACAGAAGCAGATTCTCACAACTAACCATTTGGCTGAGCACGGAGTCCCCAATGGAGGAGTTAGAGAAAGTACTGAAGGAGCTGACAGGGTTTGCGACCCCATAGGAAGAACAATATCAACCAACCAGACCTCTCAGAGCTCCCAGGGACTAAACCACTAACAAAAGAGTACACATGGAGGGACCCATGGCTCCAGCCCCATATGTAGCAGAGGATAGCCTTCAATGGGGCATCAATAGGAGGAGATGCCCTTGGTCCTGGGAAGGTTTCATGCCCCAGTGTAAGGGAATGCCAGGATGGGGAGGCAGAAGTGGCTGTGTGAGTGGAGGAACACCCTCATAGAAGCAGGGGGAGGAGGGATGGGATAGGGGCTTTCCGGAGGGGAAATGAGGAAAGGGGAAAACATTTGAAATGTAAATAAAATATCCAATAAAAAAAGAAAAATAAGAAATATAAAAATGGATTATCAATGGTTAGATAATATAATGAGAAATGCATTTACGTACTCTGAAAATTAACTTCACATTCTAGCTTTCTTAATGATTTTATTTCCTTAGACAATTCACTTAATGTTTCTAAGTTTCTTCAGAATATAACATCAGTTAATAGATAATATATATTGGCCTCCACTATAAACAAATTACTCTAGAATTTGCAATATTCATCATCTCAGTTTCTGTATAGTAAAAACAACTGCCTTGTGGTACCAGTTCAGTACTATGAATGAAAGAAACTAGTCTAGAAAATGTTTCCTTCTCTTTTTCACAAAGAACATCAATCATATCTATCTCAGGCCCAGGGAAAAGATAAATTTACCCCATGGCATGGACAGAAATACCTGTAGAACAGAGCATGTGTCTAATACTATAGTATAACAGATTTACAAGGAAGTCTCCATTTCTAAGAAAGTAACTTACTCAAAATGACACACAGTGTTCTCTGGCCAGGCCTCCTAATAAAGAGCTGTCTACAGCACAGATAGCTGTAAGAACATATGGTACATGGATCTTAAAATAAAGCAAATCTAAAATTAAGTAGAAGGTACAATTTTAGAAAAATATGTACCAAATCAAAGTGAGTGACACTAAAGGTACTGATGAGTTATGTTAGATACACTACAGCACTAAGTGACAATCACAGAGCCTGCATGGATCTTCACTTAGCCCTCTGCATATATGTTATGGTTATTGGCTTGGTCTTTTGGAGGACTCCTGACAGTGGGAGTAGGTGTGTGTCTGACTCATTTGCTTCTGCCCAGGTATAGGTTGTAGGCATCTTTTCTTTTTAATTTTATTATAAATAACTTTCCAACCATTGTCCTCCTTCCAGTCCCCCCTCAGTTTCTCATCTCAGTCCTCCTCTCCTTGCCTCAGAGAGGATGCTCACAGCCCCCTACCAGGCCTCTCCCTTCCTTGGAGTCTCAAGTCCCCTTGAGGATTAGGTGTATCTTCTTCCACTGAAGCCAAACCAGGCAGTCCTCTGCTATATATGTGGTGGGAGTGGGGGTTCAGTCCCTGGGGTCTTCCTGTGGTCCAGTTTTAGGCAACTAATAGTTTTAAATTAAGGAGCAAGGTTATATAGCTTTACTTGGTATATGTGAGGATTTCCTTGTTTCTGACTAAACCAGATCTTGGAGGCCAGTATTTAGCATTACAATACATAGCAAAAGACCAAACCTCAACAGAGAGAACTGGGTGAAGAGAAGGGAGGGAAGCTGAGGTCTGGATGTATTGAAAGAACAAAAAAAAGTATATGTATTTATAGCAAAGAAGAATAAATATTTTTTAAAGCAATAAATCCCATCCCACTCTGATGTCCTACTAGACTGACTCATCACTTTGTCCCTACAGTAAAGGTCCAGTGAAAAAGGAAGGACAGGGAAAAATGAAGAAAAGAAAGAGAAGAAAGAAAGAAAGATAATTAAAGGCAACCAAATTTAAAGGTATCAGTGTGTATGTTGTGACTCTATGTATCCAAGAAAACCAAAAGATTTTGAATAAATATTTGAACGAGACAAACATTCAACAAGATAAATTATTTAACTCAGATGCTACAATATGAATTTATGAATTTAAAATGTGCTACAATGTGAAACTATGAATATAAAATTTTAAATTTATCTCATAGGGCTTATAGCGAGCAGTAGGCACAATCCGATTTTAGGAAACACTAAGCAACTTGAAAGTGTCAAATGAAAATTCAAGAAATAAATATATTTATAATATCAGGTAAAAGTATATCTTCAATAATTTCATCATTAATTCAACATGTCTTAGAAAAAGGTTAATTTCTTGAAAGAACATCGAGATGTTAGATAGATGATTGCTAAGCAGACAGACATACAGACGATAGATACATACATACATATATATATATATATATATATATATATTCTCCTGTTTACCAGAGTTGTTCTTTGTGCTTAAACATCATTGAATCATAATATACATACATACATACATACATACATACATACATACATACATACATATGTATACTGGAACATGAAGAAAAACAAATAGTTAAATGGTACTGGGAGAATATCTTGCATAGAAAAATATGCAAAGTGACAGAAATTAAAAACAACCAAAAGGCTCTTGGTCTCTTGTTCCTCTCTTGCTCTTTCCCTGCTTCCTTCCCCCCCTTCTCATTCCTGCCCCACCCGCCAACCAGGTGCTTATGGCTGCCCTCTACTCCTCTACTCTTCTACTTCTCTTCTCTTCTCTTCTCTTCTCTTCTCTTCTCTTCTCTTCTCTTCTCTTCTCTTCTCTTCTCTTCTCTTCTCTTCTCTTCTCTTCTCCTCTCCTCTCCTCTCCTCTCCTCTTCTCTCTCTCTCTCTCTCTCTCTCTCTCTCTCTCTCTCTCTCTCTCTCTGCCTTTCTCTGCCTCTACTACTCTCCTAACTTCTCTCCCCTTGCCATGAATAAACTGTTCTATATTAAAAAACAAACAAACAAACAAACACTACCAAAAGACACCGTCTCACCTTTGTTTCATCCTAATTGATTAGAACAGTCATAATTTATACCCATACTCTAAACTGCATAGAGGCCTTCTATAACTTATTGACAAATAGTAAATGTTTTGTGGCATAAGAACATAAAGAGTAAAAGATTTTGTTGTAACAAGTTTGGAAAAGATAATCTGTCACACAATTATAGATTGGAGTTCTAGTTAATGGTTGCTATGTGGTTTAGAATATGTAGGTAGAGACTATGAGAATAATGTATAGTTTATAGAAAACATTCAAATAAAAAAAAACTATACTATGCCAAATAGTATACCATAATATCAAGGACAAGGCCAAAGAAGTAGTGAACATTCTAGTGGTAACAATCTGAAAATTGATGCATGAAAGGGTGAGCTGACTCTTGAACATAAGATATAAGATTTTTACAAATGAGTAAACAGGATTGAAGTAATGGCTAATTAATATGGAACACAGTAGTCTGTGGCAACAAAAACATAAAAGGAATAAAAGAAAAAAGCAAGGAATATGTAAATCTAGAATCTTAGCAGGCAATAATGACTGGTGTACAGAAGAGCAATCTTTATCTTTAAGAAACAGAAACATGTGGATTTTGTTCTTTTTTACTGAGGGTGATGGGGAGACACAGTAATGTGAGTGCAAGTGGAGCATCACGAAATGCTCTTGATAGTTTGCCAATTAACTGTACTATTCATATCTCTCCAGGTCCTTATCACAGGACTCTTACGAGAAGGTCTAATATGGCAAGTAATAGTATAGACTAGTATAAGAGTGTTCAACATACACACACACACACACACACACACACACACACACACACACATATATATATGTGTGTGTGTGTGTGTGTATATGTATATATGTTATATACATATATATATGGTATATATATATATATATATATATATATATATATATATATAACAAAAAATGGGTGACTTTAAGGCAATGCATTCAAGAGAACAGAAAAGACACAGACAAAAAAAATTGACAGCTTGGTTGGTATCTGTTTCTCCTGATGGCCAGAATGGCTCTTTGTGTTTAAACATCACTGAAACTGCACTTAGGTTCTTTCTGTTATAATTGGATGTTATAAAGATCTATTTTCAATACACTATCATTGACTTTATTGCTTTGATGCCCTCTTCCTTCCAAGGAGATTTTCAAGACAATTTCCTAAAACAGAAAGATGGACCATGATGATTTGAAAACAGTATCTCCTTAAAACTGTGACTATGCCTCATACCTCATAAATATTTATTGAAAAATATTAAAATTTTACAACAAAGAGCCCAATGATCTACTACACACCCTTTGGTCTAGCCACTACAATCTCTCCAAGTATATTATTTGTTTTGTTTTGCTTTGTTAAAAACTATTATTTATGTTATATATTTCTTTTCACAAGACAATAGGTAAGAAAATCATCTTAACTCAGAAACATCTTTAAGATGACATGATTCATATGAACAGGTATGGTTTGTGAACCCCTCAGCTCTGTGAATGTCTTCTGAATAAGTCTAAAGGTATTCTATTACACTAATCTGTTTCTGAGGCACTTTTAAGGACACAGATTCATCTAAACGGATGTCCTTGAGAGCTACTACTCAGAAATGACAGTGTGTGTTCCAAATGCCACTGGCTACTTATGTGGTCACCATTAATATACTTTCATGCATTATTTTATTTTCATTACTCCTTTGTGTCTAGGCAGAGAGCCAACAAATATTAAATGGTTACCTTGGGTTCCTAAAATATAGAAGTGTGGATATTTCCATATATATTCCTGCATTATATGGAAATATAATGGTTTATCTGCATAGATATCACCCTAAAAAATTAAATCTCTTTGATTTTCTTATTTATTTACATTTACAGACTCCTCCAGAAACCCCTATCCATCGCTCCCTCTCCCTGCTTCTATAAGGATATTCCCCTACCCACTGGCCCACTCTCTACTCCTGCCTCCCCTTTCTTGAATTCCCCTACACTGGGGCATCCATTCAGCCTTCACAGTACCAAGGGCCTCTCCTCCCATTCATGCCCCAGAAGGCCATCCTCTGCTATGTACAGCTGGAGCCATGAGTCCCTCCATGTATACTTACTTCTTGGTTAGTGGTTTAGTCCCTGGGAGCTCTGGGGGGTCTGGTTGGTTGACATGGTTTTTCTTCCTATGGAGTTGCAAACCCCTTCAGCTCCTTCAGCCCTTTCTCTAATTCTTCCTCTGCGGACCCTGTGCTCAGTCCAATGGATGACTGCAAGCATCCGCTTCTGTACTTGTCAAGCTCTGGCACAGCCTCTCAGGAGACAGCTTTATCAGGCTCCTATCAGCAAGCACTTCTTGGCATCTACAATAGTGTCTGGGTTTGGTGACTATACGGGATCGGATGGATCCCGAGGTGGGACAGTCTCTGAACGGCATTTCCATCAGTCTCTGGTCTACACTTTGTCTCCTGATTTGCTCCCATGAGTATTTTGTTCCCGTTTCTAAGAAGGACAGAAGCACCCACTTTTTGGTCTTCCTTCTTCTTGAGCTTCATCTGGTCTGTAAATTATATCGTGGGTATTCTGAGCTTTTGAGCTAATATCCATTTATCCGTGAGTGCATACCATGTGTGTTCATGATTGGGCTACCTCACTCAGGATGATATTTTCTAGTTCCATCCATTTGCTTAAGAGTTTCATGAAGTTATTGTTTTTAATAGCTGTGTAAATATACCACATTTTATGTATCCATTGTTCTGTTGAAGGACTTCTGGATTCTTTCCAGCTTCTGGTTATTATAAATAATGCTGCTAAGAACATAGTGGAGCTTGTGTCCTTGTTATATGTTGGAGAATCTTTTGGGTATATGCCCAGGAGTGGAATAGCTCGGTTCTTAGGTAGAACTTCTTAATTTTCTGAGGAACCGCCAGACTGATTTCCAGAGTGGTTATACCAGCTTGCAATATCACCAATTTTCATGTCATCCATTAGTCTCCATACATTTGATTATAAAAATACTGTAAGTGGCCAGTCTCTCTCTTCATATATTCACTTGCAACTCTCTAACAGGAGAGCTGTACTCTCTCCCCTACACTTCTGCTATGGTCTCTCTCTCTAACAGGAGAGCTTACTCTCTCCCCTACACTTCTGCTATGCTCTGTCTAACAGGAGAGCTGTACTCTCTCCCTTACACTTCTGCTATGCTCTCTCTAACCATATTTTACCTCTTTTACCACATGGCATCACAATATCTCTTTCTTTTCTCCTTGTTACCAGGACCTGAGAACTATCAAATGTTCAAGTAGTTTCCCAAATCCTCTTGAAAATTTGGGATATCAGCTCTACAGGGGATTTGACTAGACAGGTTCTCTGCCCACTGTCGATGCAGACGGGAAATCCTGAATAGTCAGATTGTCTAGTCATTGCATGTTTAGTCAGACACCAATGAATTAGCAAGTTGTGACTATAGTACATATTGAAGGCGAGTCTACATTGTTTAGTTCAACCCAAACAGCCTCTAAGTTAATGGATTTTGAAGTCTTTCATAAAAACAAACTGTCAACCTTAGCTAGTCACTGTGTTTTCTACTGAATTTCATGTTTTGTTTACCTTAAGGGCAATTGGGATAATTAAATTGGGATAAAGCAGATAAGATTCCCAGCTCCAGGATCATAAGCATGGGTCCTCTTCCCTCAAGGTAGAAAATATAGGTGAGGAAGAGTAAAGTTGATCCCGCTAACAGGGATCAAAGTCCTAAGAACAGGATAAGGAAGTGCAGCACCGTAAAGGATGATTACATATGAAGCATACCAGGTGTAGAGACATTCCAACCAAAGAAACAAGGAAAGAAAATAAGCCTTGTCTCTTTGCATATGTCCTGTCATTTTTACAGATGGATAATTACCCATCCACCCACTGGGATTCAGCCCTTGACTACATCTTGAAAAATGAATCAAATTCAGCTTCAAGAAAGTAAAAATTTTAAATGAAATTAACCTTATTCTACTATAGTACAGCATGGCTATAATATGAGCTAGGTGGTAAGATAAACTCATCTGAAAATGGAAGTTAACGTTTTAAAACCATCTCTCACAATCTTTGATAAACTTATACAAAGAGTCTGTTGCCTTATGAGCAGCAACAACCTATATAAATGTTGTAAATTGAACTTCATTTCACCTTACTTATTACCAAAGACACACCTTCTTTACTATTTATATTCATTTCCTTGGGTCAAAATGTGATGAGGAAATAGATTAAATGTAGCCTGATCTTGTCATAAAATGAAGACTACTGGACACCTTTAAAAATGTTAGAAGGAAGCTCTTCAAGACAAAGTCTCTTCTGGATTTTTTTTCTTCTCTCTTGTTGGAAAGAATGGCCACACAAACGGAGATGAAACTAGTGAAGGACAAATAGTTAGATGGTGGCTACATTCTGGGACCTCACATTCCTAGAAAAGTCATATTATAATGTCACTAATGCTAGAGTATTACGAATCAGTATTCCAAGTTTTATGGATTATTCTTAGATAGATACGTTGTATAAAGAAAATACTAGAAGGAAGACAAATGCTCTGAAACTTTTACCACAGTGACTTTCCTGCCCAGACTACATTGCTGCTCTCATTTACGTGTTGGCATTTCTTTCTTTCTTTATTTTTTTGGTATACCAGGAAAAGACTATTTACTTATCCCTCATGCTTTTTTTCAGAAGATCAGATGCCTTTGTACTCTACACGTATTTCAGGATTAACAGATAGTTTTTTTTGACTCTTTGTGTATTCTTTTCTCCCCTTTGCCATTTCTTGCTTGTATATAGATAGTTTTACTGTTCAGAACCATGAGGTCTTGGTACCTCGGCAAGCTCTGGCAGAACTGTTACATTCTCTACTTCTTAGACTCATATGAGGCTAAAAGAAAAAAAATATGTTTTAGAAATACTTTCATAAATCCAGGCAGCAATAAATTCTGAGTAGGTCCTATTTCAAACAACAAAACTGTAGTTTAATATTGTTTAAACAGGAAACCTTAATTTCTTATATTATGTTGTAAAATAAAATTGAGTTCAATTTTCTTCTAATAAATTGGTAAATTTGCTTGTTATGTTGCTGGTTCTTTGGAATAAATGTTTAACGTGAGTTTTGCTGTTGCTGCTGTTGTTGTTGCTGCTGTTGTTGTTGTTGCTGTTGTTGCTGCTGTTGCTGTTGTTGCTGCTGTTGCTGCTGTTGCTGCTGTTGCTGCTGTTGCTGCTGTTGCTGCTGTTGCTGCTGTTGCTGCTGTTGCTGCTATTGCTGCCGTTGTTGCTGTTGTTGCTGTTGTTGCTGCTGTTGTTACTGTTGTTGCTGTTGTTGCTGTTTCTGTTGTTGCTGTTGTTGCTGTTGCTGTTGCTGTTGTTGCTGTTGTTGCTGTTGTTGCTGTTGTTGCTGTTGTTGTTGTTGTTTGTGTTGTCATATTAAGGAAACAGGAAGAGTAAAGAAACCACTGAGTGTTAAAAGTGAAGACAGAAGGAGAAGAGAAGTATCATTTTATAATTATGTAAGAAAGGCTAATTAAAATGAAATGGGTTTATATATGAAAATAGTTTTGATTGAGAAAATAAAATATGACCCAAATTATACTGATTGGGTTTCTCTAAAATAAAATGGAAAAATTAGGAAAAAACAGGAAAGTGGAAGCATTTCACAGAAGATCTGAAGGCGTTGTTATAGAGTTACAGTCTTCTCTATTAAAATAATATTTTGTAGGAGATGAAAATATAGTATAGCAATTAAGACCACTATAGCTTTTGAAATGATCCTATTTCTACTCTCAGTAACCACATGACAGCTCAAAACTATAACTCCAGTTATAGGAGATCTGACTTCTTCTGGCTTCCATAGGCACATGGTACAAAAACAATTCAGGAAAACAATTATATGTATGCAATAAGATAAAAATAATTTTTAAAAATTTAAAACAATACCTTGTTAAAGACAGTTTTAATTACTAGTAATATTACAAGAACTGGATGAAGAACAACATTTTTGTTTTAACAACAAAATTACATACATTTCTATTCTTTTCCAGATTTTTAAGTACTTACTTATCTGTTTTAAGAAAATTGAAATTTATTTAAAAATTTGCTAATTTCTTCTAAGGCTTACTTAAATGATACACAAAAGCTAAAGTTAAAAAGTATTACTTCATCCTCAAAACTCATAAAACTGTCATTCTATATACTCAACAAGCAACGTCTGGAAGCCAAAGAAGAAAAAGAAAAGGCATAGTCAGACAGCCAGAATTTTTGGTCCAAATCATCTAAAAACATCAAGGACTGAGGCAATGATATAAATCTATATAAATGCCCTACGAGTCTGACAGTGCTCACGAATTCAAGAGCTTCAACAGCAATTGCAAAATAATGATATTAGGCAATAAAGATATTTTATGCTATATTTGGTGGTATGAAATTTTTGTGTGTCCTCCCAGTAATAGAATTCACTGGTTATTATAGCAGTGGAACCCTATCTATACCATAACCAAGTTTTGTTTCCAAACCAACACATACAGCAAGGACTTTGGACAAATAGCCTGAATTGACTACAGAAGGAGTCTTCTGGACTTCCTCTTCATGCTGTTATTAGGGTCTATATTCTGTGAGAGGAGAATTAGACTAGGTACATAGATTATGTTTGAAAGGATAAAAGGAAGAGAAATTAATATCCTTTTTAATGGTTATGTTTTTATTTACATTTCAAATGTTGTTCCCTGCCATGGTTTGAAAATGCTTGGGCTAATAAATGGCACTACTAAGAGGTGTGGCCTTGTTGGAGTAGGTGTGTCACTGTGGGCTTTACGACCCTTATCCTAGCTACCTCGAAATGAATATTTTGCTAGCAGCCTTCAGATGAAGATGTAGAGCTCTCATGCCCTCCTGCATGTTTGCTGCCATGTTCCTATCTCAGTGATAATGGACTGAACTTCTGAACCTGTAAGCCAGTCCCAATTAAGTGTTGTCCTTATAAGAGTTGCCTGGGTCATGGTCCCTGTTCACAGCAGTAAAACCCTAACTAATACATCCCCCTTCCAGGTCTCTCCTCTACAACCCCCTATCTCATTCCCCCTCTCCTTTGCCTCTATGAGGGTACTCCTCCATCCACACACCCACTCATGCATCCTCCTATGCTGGGGCATCAGGCCTTCACAGGACCAAAGTCCTCCCCTCCCATTGATGCCAGATAAGACCATCCTCTGCTACATATGTAGATGGAGTTATGGGTCAAACCATGTATACTCTTTGGTTGGGGGTTTAGCCCCTGGGGAGCTCTGGTGAGTCCAATTAATTGATGTTGTCCCATCTCAAAATTTTACCCCAGAATTGTTCCTGTCTAAATTAAACACAGAGAGACGGTTTCCGCGGGCCACAGAGACTGACGGAGAGCAACTTCCAGGGGTGGCCAGGAACCTCAGCTTGGGCCACAGGGCTCCATAGCAAATTAGCGCCAGGACAAAGATCCCTCTCAGGAGCTAGGAAAAGCCGGGAGAGGGCCAAAGACACGCCCCAAAGCTCACCAGGAACTGCCCTGAACCCGCGAGAAACAGGGACCGAGATCAGACCCGGTGCCACAGCTCTCCAAACACAAACACCTCTCAAAGAGAGCTGGTCTTCAAGGAGTACTGACACAGAGGCCTGCAGGAGGGGCAAGCCACAACCAGACAGAGTAAGATCAGCTAACAACAGAGTCAACAAGATGGCAAAAGGCAAGGGCAAGAACATAAAGAACAGAAACCAAGAGTACTCTGCACCATCAGAACCCAGTTCTCCCACCACAGCAAGCCCTGGATACCCCAACACACCAGAAAAGCAAGACTCAGATTTAAAATCATTT
>CM052711.1:48349411-48367757 GCA_028551405.1 Uromys caudimaculatus
AAAACAATGACTTAATGAAATTTGCAGGCAAATGGATGGAACTTGAAAATATCATCCTGAGCGAGGTAACTCAGTCACAAAAGAACGAACATGGTATGTACTCAGTGATAAGCGGATATTAGCCCAAAAGTTCAGAATGTCCAAGTTTCACTTAACAGTAACCGCTGGACTGAGTGTGAGGTACCAGATGGAGGGGTTGGAGAAAGGTCTGAAGGAGCAGAGGGAATTGGTAGCCCCATGGAGGGAGCAAGAGCGTCAATGGGCCTGATCCTCCCCCTGGTTGTCCTGGATTTCAGACTACCAACCAAAGAATACACATCTACTGACCCATGGTTTGGACTACATATGTGGCAGACGAATCACCTCGATGGCCATCAGGGAGAAAGGAGAGGACTTTGGGCCTGAGGGTGCTAGAGGCCCCAGTAAAGGGGAATGTCAAGGTGGGAATATGGGGATGGGTGGGCGGGTAGGTGGGAGGAGGAATTCCCTCACAGAGGCGGGGAGGGGGAGGGGATGGGGGTTTCCAAAGAGGAGACCCAGAAAAGGGGAAACATTGGAAATGTAAATAAAGTACCAAAAATAAATTAAAAAAAAACAACAAAAAAAGAATCCATAAATAAATAAATAAATAAATAAATAAATAAATAAATGAAAAAAAATAAATTAAACACAGAGACAAAAAATAGAGCAGAGACTGAAGAAAAGGCTGCCCCACCTTGGGATCCATCCCATCAGCAGACACCAAATCCGGACACTTTTGCTGATGCCAAGAAGTGCTTGCTGACAGGAGTCTGGTATAGTTGTCTTCTGAGAAATTAGTATCTTAAAAGCTTTGTTTCTGATGGTCAGAATATCTCTGCTTAATTAAACAACTTTAAGATTACAATCATCATTTTACTATGACAGAAGTGCAGGTATCAGACACTCAATTGGAACACCAGGTCAATGATGAAGGGTTAGAATCCTGACAAGAGCCCAGCTTCATAATACTATTCTTAATAATGGTTTGGTTGGTTGGTTGGTTTGGTTTATTGGTTTTTTTTCCCCCTTTGATATATTTTCAGGGGGATTGTGGGATGAAATTTCCTAAAAGGAGACCTACTCTTCCATGAATTGCAAGGGAATAAAGGTCATTTTCTGACAGTCAATATACTATAAATCTCATAAATAATGTTAAAATGTTCCAAAAACCTACAGCAGAGAATATGTTTCAGTCAGCCCAGTATAGTATTTTTTCTGAAGGATTCTGTATTTTGCTTTATAAAATAAATTCTGCAGAAGTTGCTTTGTTTCTCAGAAACTTGAGGAGGCTGTAACCAATAAAGAAACCTTTCCCTGTAACAATGTAAACATGTAGGCTAAAGAAGAAGAGATCAAAAAAGTAAGTCAATGCAGTGTTTAATTGGGAGAGCAGTAGGGCCCTTGTCTGTATTCAGAAGCTCTTACCAGATCTTAAAGGGACTTACAACATTAACATACAACTTGACAACTGTTTAAACATGTGTGCATAAGAACTGAGGGTCTTTGGTTAAACTGAATTAAACTGAGAATAGATTTATCAACTTGAAGACAGTTGATCTGAGCTACTAATGCATTTTTAAAATTCATCCAAAATAACCTACAGTACTACATTATCTAGGGAGATTTATAATAACATCCCCAAAAAGGCACTTGCAATAGCCTGGAATATTAAAAGAGAAGTTAAAAATCCCTCAAATTACTGTAAGTTTTAGACTAAAAATATAAATGTGTGATTACCTCTCTTGGTCTCTTGTTTCTCTCTTGCTCATTCTCTGCTTCCCTTCCCCCCTTTCTCCCCTCCCTTCCCCCTTCTCTCTCCACATGCTCATGGCCGGCCTCTTCTACTCTTCTACTCTTCTTCTTCTTTTCTTCTTCTTCTTCTTTTCTTCTTCTTCTTCTTCTTCTTCTTCTTCTTCTTCTTCTTCTTCTTCTTCTTCTTCTTCTTCTTCTTCTTCTTCTTCTTCTTTTCTTCTTCTTCTTCTTCTTCTTCTTCTTCTTCTTCTTCTTCTTCTTCTTCTTCTTCTTCTTCTTTTCTCTCTCTCTCTCTCTCTCTCTCTCTCTGCCTTTCTCTGCCTCTTCTATGCCCTGAATAAACTGTATTCTATACTAGAAAACAATGTATGATTACTGGGTGGATTTTCAACTGACCTTACATATATTTTTATTATACACCAAAATGTTGGTGTATTTATAAATGAGCCAGCTATAAACCCTTCAGCGTTATATTGCTGTTTCTCATCTAGTAACACAACGTTGATAACAGAAATATTAAAAGTGAACCTGTATCACTATAGCAATTCTACTACTCTGTTTATCCAAAAAAAAAAAAAAAAAAAGATCCAATATTTTTATCTCAGGTACATGATCATTTATCAGTAAAACATTACCTCTAGTTGGTAAAGTATGAAATAAATGAGGTCACATTTCTTGCAAGTATATCAAGGTGCTCTTTTCCCTTGTGAACTATAGATTCTTAAAGTAATATCCTGTTCCTATCATAATATTAACTAAGGTCAGTATTGTATGCTACCTTAATATTATTATAGTTTCCATAATAGGAGAAATTATTAAATTATAAATATATCTCCATTAAATAATTGTGGAACATATCACCCAAAAGAATTAATTAATTAATTAATTAATTAACCTAAAGTTTTATAATAGTTGTAAAGTAAGACCTGTGAGTAGAAGAACCCAGAATCTTGATAGACAGTTTTGATGCCATTTCTATTAAACTCAGTACTTACTTTTATAAAATAAGATTTCATTAACTTATAATTAAGACTATTTTTATCAGTTTTTCTGGTTTAAAATATCTGTAATTCTATGACATGTCCCATACATGAATATGTCTGTTAACAATAATGTATCACCACATGTAGTAATCATTTGTTTATCAACACCCTACATAGTGAGTGAATCATTGTATGTCCAAAAATATTACTTCCAAATTGATATTTAGGATGCTTTAAATGAAATATAATTAGAAATTCAATGTCAAAGATTATACCATATTTCATCTTCTGTTGCTTAATGCTGAGGAAACACGTGTAAAATGAAACACAGGGTAAAAGTACCCTGTGCCCTGAAATCATCCAGTAAGCCAAGTCATTAACATCAAGAAAAGACAATGACCTCATCTAGAGTTCTAGAGTAAGTAGTCTAAAGAATATAAAAAATGTTTAAGCCTTGTTTAGGCTGGATTAAAAGCCAGAATATTCTTTTTTCATTCTCTAACTGATTTAATGGCATAATGCAAAAGCATAATATCTACAAATTATTAGATTTGTTTCAACATTTTGAACTTTAAATATAGAATCAGTTATAGACCAAAATCTCTTACTTAATAAAATCATATGAAATTATTAAAGGTCAGCAATCATCAGCTATGTAACTCACACTCAAAACTTACAGAAAAACCAGACACTTGTATATTTTCACATGGCCACACACAATTGCATGCACACAGACTTACACATACATGCTCTCAAAGACATACAGACATGTGCTAATATACACACATGTGCTATCACACACTCCCTCCCCACATGCTCACACACATACCTAATCACACAAATACAAACAGAAAGCAATGAAGTAGATGTGGTGCAAAGTTTAACTTTGGACAGTATCAGTGATTCACATGGGTCTCCTTTGCATGATTATGGCTACATTTAACTAAGTGTCATATTTCCAAAATAAATGTTTAAAATTCTTATGAATTATTTGTCTGTATATAAATCTAAATTTATTATTAATTAGCACATAAATATATCATTTCCCCATTCCTCCTTTCATGAACCTACACCTGCACTTCTCGCAATATCATGGCCTCTGTTGGAAAGAGGTGAATCTTTGATGAGGGATGAGGGCCACATCACATAGGTAAATGTATTACACACACACACACACACACACACACACACACACACACACCCCGCCTGCTGATCCTGCTTAGTGTTGCAAGTTTGTATAAAGTTTCAAAGCTGATCAGTTGTTACTGAAAAGACAATTACAGGGCTCATCTCTGGGATAGACTAATTCTCCCTTTTGAAACATCCTTAGAGGCCTGTAGTTGTTTATCTAGGAACAAGACCCAGTGAAACATTCTCTTTCCTTGTTCGCATGTCTGTTAGTGTTGTCTTCCTTCAGTTCTTGTTTATGCAGCTATATTGTTGCAGTATCATAAGTGAAGCTTCCTTATCATTTCTAGAAGACACTATTTAATAGCAGATTTCCTGATCCATTGACTGTAGCAAGCTCAGTCCCTTCTTGATTGATGTGCCTGATACTTTGCTGTCAGAATTGGTGTACACATATACATATATACATAAATACATACATACATACATACATACATACATACATACATACATACATACTCAACAATGAGCTGTTCTCTCAATTTTGACCAGTTTCAGTTTTCTGTATTAATCTGTCTGTTGCAAAAAGATGCATCTTTGATGAGGGATGAGTGCTACATTTATTGTAAATGGTTATACATTTATGTTTTTGTTATCCTGAAATGTCATGCCTTGAAAAGAAAAAAACCCATTGTTCCAATCTACAAAAGAAAGTCCTACAAAGAATAATATATCATAGGGAAGTATGACTCAAGGTAGATACTTATTGTTGAAGAATAGCATAAACAAATCAATTAGAGAATAAAGTGGACATGAAAAAGATATATTTTGAAGTGACTTATAAATGATAACTTGATTTATTTTTCATTCAATTTCTACTCTTAGAGTTTCTATTTCTATTAGTGAATAATGAAAATGAATGTTGTGTTTCTATTAGACATTATTTCAAGTAAGACTAATTCTGTAAAGAAGCAAAACTTGGCTGCTGAATAAAAATATATCACCATAGGAATCTATATAAATTTTAAATATAATGCCTTATGTAACTATTGAGTAACATTTTCATTACTTTCTTCTATCTACAGGAGTTTAGTATTTTTTAAGTTTCTATTAAAAGATATGCCATGCCTGCATAATAATTACAAGAGGAGTATACACAGCACCGACAGCAGGGAGGCCAGGCCTCACAGCCTTGGACTCTATGAAGACTCTAGAGGAGGCACTGATCCTGAGAACACGCCCATCCTTCCCATTCAGCTATGAAATTCTCCTTTCTCTATAATCCATGTGATTTTTATTTATGCTTTAGGTATAGAATGTTATTGTTCAGTATGAATAATACTTTTTGTAACCTGGATTACAACGCTTTCAGAGGTTGTGTTTCCTATTTTCTTTGACTTTCTAAATTATCACAGTGCTGTCACATAAAAAAAAAAAGTTCATTGGTTGTGTGTTATTTACTATGAAAAATATGGATTTTGACATTGTAGGTGCCTCTTAGGACATCCTGAGACTACTTAGCTTCTTTTGGTACACTGAGCTTCTTTGGGTACAATGATAATGAAGACTCGCTCATGCAATACAAGTGAACTCTCTATTAATAAGTCAAATTCCTTGTGCAAAGATGGTTTTTATTATGCCATGTAGGAACAACTGTTATATCAAAGAGTGATATAAAAAAATCATATACTTAGGGAATGCCTGCTGGAGTTGGAGGTTAAGACAAAGACATGAGTGATGAAAAGAAAGTTTGGAGGGGAAAGTTTATGTGATCCCCTGAAGATGGGGATATGCGAGTGGGAAGACAAGTTGCAAAGGTGAGCAACCCTGGGGATAACACTGGAGAGTAGATTTTGAGGAGTAGAAGAAAAGATGAAGCTCTATAACTAGTCTAAATGCTTCATGAGTGACTAAGAACATGTGACTAGAGAGTCCAGAGACCCTGGAGAAAACCAAATATCATTCACTGTTCTACTTAAAAGACATATTAATAAAGTGACTCCTAATGGC
This sequence comes from Uromys caudimaculatus, assembly GCA_028551405.1. NCBI lineage: Eukaryota > Metazoa > Chordata > Mammalia > Rodentia > Muridae > Uromys > Uromys caudimaculatus. The sequence goes on from CM052711.1 coordinate 48,355,306, forward strand.
ATCCTGCTATAATCATAGACCAGTACCTTGTTCAACCATCAACAGAGAAGCTTCCTCCTGCAGCAGATGGGAACAAATACAGAGATCTGCAACTACAGATATTATTTAGAGAGGGAGAGACCTTGAAACACTTAGCCCTGAAAGAGATTTACTCATCAAATCCCTCCCCTCGGGGCTCAGAGAACCCTAGGGAGGAAGGCTATGAGAAAAGCCTGAAAAGTTAAAAGAGCCAGAAGAGATGGAGGACACTAAAGAACAAGACACTCTAAATGAATATGATAAATACAGAGACTGAGACAGCATGCAAAAGGGCTTCATGGGTCTGCAGATGAAGGGTTCTAGAGCTCAAGGTTAAGCAGAAACATTTTCCCATCCGTAGCCCAGAAAAATCTCCAATTGATAATCGAAGATGTAAACATAGCTTTCTCCAAGAGAGTCTTGTTTTTTACATTTTTCTTGGATATTTTATGTATTTACAGTACAAATGTTATCCCCTGACAGGAGGCATAATGGTACAAGCTAAAAACTAGAAGATGGTCATCCTGAGATGGCCTGTTTCAGATTATTATATAATCTGCGACAGGTTCACCCTTATAAAGCAAAGCTGTAAGGGATTCATTTTAGGAAAGATTCCTGCTATTAATATTGTTTTTCCTGTTATTATTAAACATATATAACAATCACTAAGTAGTAGCACACCCCTTTGGAGCAGATCTCTGCAGATCCACAGAGATATACTGTCTTGTAGTGATGCTACATAGACAAATAGATGACTTAAGTCTTAACGATGATCCTATAAGAATTTCTAAAATTATATCTGTGATTATTAAGCTCTTTTATAGTGGGAATATTAGGTGCCTTTCTGATAGTCAAAACTGCAATGAGAACTCTGCCAGTCTCCCAAGTGTCACAGTTAATTGCACTTAGATAGTAACCAGACTTTCTCCTATTCAGAGCACATTCTAAGAGGTTGTAAAACAATTAACTATAGGTCATAAAAAGGGAACTAATGATTTATTATAAGTGCTAGTACAGAATATACAATATTGACTGGTTTTATCTATACAAAACTTCACTAATAACTCAGTTATGGTTTTAAACCTTCAGTGAAGCTGTAGAGCTGAGACAGGTGTTGTTGTTTAGCCAGATAATTACTCCTAAAGGATAAGCACGTAAGCATTCTCTGTTGTTACCTTCTATTTCAATTTATGATTTGATTTTTTGTGTGAATTTGTGGTGAACTTTGTAATAGGTGATCATGTATTCTGAAAGATGTATAAGTACTGAAGGCAAAGAGAAGAGAGAAGAATTTTGTGCTTTTCCCCACTTAGAGTAGAATTTTTTTCCCTTTCCCCACTTAGAAGAACCCCCTTCCCCCTTAGGATTTTTCCACTTTTCTCCTTAGATAGCTATCAGAGGAAACTTTTTACAATGTCATAATAAACTCTATAATCACTTCTCTTTTTTGATACTTTATTTACCTTTCAAATGTTTTCCCCTTTCCGGATCTCCCTTTTGGAAACCTCCTATCCCATCCCCACTCCCCCTGCCTCTATGAGGCTATTCCCCCACCCACCCACCCTCTCCAGTCTTCCCTCCCTGGCATTCCCCTATACTGGGGCATCTAACACCCACAGGCCCAAGGGCCTCTACTCCCCTGATGGCCAACAAGGCTCTCTTCTGCTACAAATGTGCCCAGCACCATGGGTCCCTCCATGTGTATTCTTTGGTTGGTGATCCAGTCTCCAGGAGCATGGGAAAGGGGCTTGGGGGGGGAGTTCAGGCCAGTTGACACTGTTGCTCCCTCCATGGGGCTGCAAACACCCTCAGTTCCTTCAGTCCCTTCTCCAACTCCTCCATCTGGGACCCCACACCAGTCCAATGGCTGCTGTGAATTGAATATTGGGTATTCTGAACTTTTGGGTTAATATCCACTTACTAGTGAGTACATACCATATTCGTACTTTTGTGAGTGAGTTACCTCACTCAGGATGATATTTTCAAGTTCCATCCATTTGCCTGCAAATTTCATGATGTCGTTGTTTTTAATAGCTGAGTAGTATTTCATTGTGTAAATGTACCACACTTTCTCTATCTATTCTTCCGTTGAGGGACATCTGGATTGTTTCCATCTCTGACTATTATAAATATGGCTGCTATGAACATAGTGGAGCATGTGTCCTTATTACATGTTAGAGCATCTTCTGGGTATATGCCCAAGGGTGGTATAGCTGGATCCTCAGGTAGTATTGTGTCTATTTTTCTGAGGGCCTGCCAAACTGATTTCCAGAGTGGTTGTACCAGCTTCCAATTCCTGCAACTTCTTGCTAGCAGGTTGAAAGTTAGAGCAGAGCAGTTCCTGCTGAGATAGTACAAAGGCTATTTATTTAACCCTTTGTGGTTTGAGGAAGAGTGCTAAGTGCCCAGAGTGCAGTTTCTGGCCTCAGTGGATCACAAAAGGCAAATCAGCTACAATAGCAAGGTAACTTAGACTTAGATAAGTAAACATTTTTATTATCATACAGCAACCTAAGTATCTCTTAAGACCAAGTCTTACCCTCTTTTGAAGCTCTTCCCCTTCCACTGCCTCAAGAAGAACCAATAAGAAAGAAGAACCCATGCCAGGGCTGGAACCCTGCAATTCTTTTTCCCGATTTCCCCTCCAGAATCCCCTTAGCCCATGACACCCTACTTCTACGAGGGTGCTCCTGCACCTACTCACTCACTCCTACTACCCTGGCCTGGCACTCCCCTACACTGGAGCATCAAGCCTTACAGGACCAAGGGCCTCTCCTCCTATTGATGCCCTACAAGGCTATCTATCCTCTGTTGCATTAGCGGCTGGAGCCATGAATTGCTCCATGTTTACACTGGTTGGTGATTTAGTCCCTGGGAGCTTTGGAGAGGTCTGGTTGGTTGATATTGTTCTTCTTCCTATGGGGTTGTAAACCCCTTCAGTTCCATCAATCTTTTCTCTAACTCCTCCATTGGGACCCTGTGCTTAGTCCAATAGTTGGCTGCAAGCATCCACCTCTGTATTTGTCAGGCTCTGGCAGAGCCTCTCAGGAGACAGCTATATCAGGCTCCTGTCAGCATGCACTTTTTGGCATACACAATAGTGTCTGAGTTTGGTGACTGTATATGGGATGGATCCCCAGGTGGGGATGTCTCTGGATTTCCCTTCCTTCAGTCTCTGCTCCACACTTTGTCTCCATATTTCCTTCCTTGAATATTTTGTTCCCCCTTCTAAGGAGGACTAAATCATCCACACTTCGGTCTTCTTTTCTTCTTGAGTTTATGTGGTCTGTGAATTGTATCTTGAGTATTCTGGTTTTTGGGCTAATACCCACCTATCAGTGAGTGCTTACCATGTGTGTTCTTTTGTGACTGGGTTACCTCACTCAGGATGATACTTTTTAATTCCATCCATTTGCCTAAGAATTTCATGAAGTCATTGTTTTTAATAGCTGAGTAGTACTCCATTTGTAAATGTACCACATTTTCTGTATCCATTCCTCAGCTGAAGGACGTCTGACTCCAGAAAATCAAATAATCCTATTAAAAAATGGGATACAGAGCTAAACAAAGAATTCTCAACTGAGGAATATCGAATGGCCAAGAAATACCTAAAGAAATGTTCACATCCTTAGTCATCAGAAAGTGTATATCAAAACAACCCTGAGATTCCACCTCACACCAGTCAGAATGGCTAAGATCAAAGTCTCAGGTGACAGCAGATTCTGGTGAGGATGTGGAGAAAGAGGAACATGCCTTCATTTTTGGTAGGATTGCAAGCTGGTACAACCACTCTGGAAATCAATCTGGCGGTTACTCAGAAAATTGAACATAGTACTACCTGAGGACCCAGTTATACCCTGGGTCCTGAGCATATACCCAAAAGTTGTTCCAACATATAACAAGGACACATGCTCCACGGTGTTCATAGCAGCCTTATTTATAATAGCCAGAAGTTGGAAATAACCTCCAAGAGAGTCTTACTGGGGCAACCCACTGCTAGTCTTTTTTAAAGAACAATTTATTTTATGTGCATGAGTATACTGTAGCAGTATTCAGACATACCAGAAGTGAACCTCAGATTCTAATACAGGTGGTTATGAGCCATCCCATGTGATTTCTGGGAATTGAACTGTCCATCTCTGGAAGAGCAGACAGTGCTCTTAACCTCTGAGCTATCTCTCCGGCCCCAAACTTCAGGGTAAACTGCATGGCCAGCAGAAAATGAGCTTAATGTCACCTTAGTATGTTCCTTTTCCTGTCTCATGTCGTATGAGGACTCACCCCCCCACCCCTTTTTCCCATTCTAAATATTTTTTTTTTGTTTTTATTTATTTATTTTCTCTCCTTTTACCTTACAAGTCTTACAGGATTCCTGAGAATGTAATTGATTGGACTCTGTTTCTTGTGCCTTCTCTTCAGACTCTTTTACTTCTTTTTGTTTTGTTTAATTCTGATAAGTTAGTTTTGTTTTGTCTAGTATAATCCCATAAAAGCCTGCTTTTTTTCTAACTACAAACAGAAAGGGGTGAACCAAGGAAGGAATGGAGGTAAAGAGGAGCTAGGATAAGTAGAAGGATGGAAAACTGTAATCAGTATATATTAGTGAGAAAAGATATTTTCAATAAAATAAAAAAGCATTTGACACATTTTCTGTGATAGTGTCTCATGTAACTTGGGATGACTTCCAATTCTTTGTGTAGCTGGGAGTGCTCTTGAAATTCTGATCCTCCTGCTTCAACTTTGTGAGGAAATGGATTATAGGCATGCATCACCATTAGCATGGGGGTTGGAGAACAAACACAGGGCTTCTTTCTGGTATGCTGGTAAAGCACTTACTAACTCTACTACATCCTGAAAGCATCATTTAACCCAGCACATTTCAAAATTTGCCTGCATATTGCTTTTATTAATAGATTTTTAATTCTAAAAATGATTCTGATATCTTCATTAATGAAGTAGGGAGATTATGGTAAATAACATAAAAAGACATTTTTTTTATTGCCAATCTGGTTATTATTTTCTTTACAATCTTGTGGGGGTATTGGAGGACATCACCTTACTATGTAGTATGTTTATTTTTTTTATTGTATATTTTCTTTATTTACATTTCAAATGTCATCCCTTTTCATGGTCCCCCCTCCTGGAAACCACCTATCCCATTTCCTTTCCCCCTAAAAAAAGGTATTTTTAAATTGACGTTCTATCTATATCATCATAAATGGACAGTTTCATTTTTATGTTGAACTATAATGCCATGAATCTCTGAGCACTTGATATATTATCTGGATGAGTCAGAGTTCAGCTGGTAGGTAAAAATTATATCAGCTAGTTCAACACGGAAAATTTAATAAATGAAACATAACTTATTAACTTGGTATAGTGTTCCTTAGTAACTAGAAGACAAAAGTGAGGTCAACATGAAGACAGCAACTAAAGGAGGCCAGTTTGACATTTACATCTTTGCAAAGGTGAAGAAGACTAAAGCTTTTATTAATCTTAGGAGCATGGAATAAATACTCCCAAGAGCTAAAAAATCAAGACCTTGGAGAAGAAAATAATGCCAGTGCTGGTATGTCTGTGTTTGGAGAGAGGCCTTATTGGACTGAAAATGAAAATTCTGAGTTGGAAACTCTGAAGTTAAAGTGAGCCTGGTCCTGCAACCATAAGGAAACTGCAAACTGGATTCACATGTTACTCTGAGAAGATGCTTCTGCTACTGCCAAAAAATGAGGACTGCTACAATTCCTCCCACAGGACCTTGGAAAACAAGCAATGTGTCACTAACCCAGTCTTGCTGCAGTTGCATCCCTTGGTGGGTGCTAATGGAGAAATTCATAACAAAGCATAAGTTTGAGTTGGATGGTCATAGACTCATGATCACAAAGCCAAACACCAAGTCAGATCTGAAGCCCACTAACATGGTGAAAATAACAGTCTGCATTTTCTGTAGTGTATAAAGTATACCTGAATATATAACTCAGGAAAAATGTCATTTGATACATATGTGTGTGTGTGTGTGTGTGTGTGTGTGTGTGTGTGTGTGTGTGTGTGTGTGTGTGTGTTACTGAATTCAATATATACTGCAGGAAAGATATGTGAATATGCATATGTTATATATATAAATATGTTACATATATATAAATATTTATTATAAAAATCTCTTGGGACATAATTTCAAAAGTCAATGTCTTTTAACTTTCTTTCATAGAACTTTCTTTTAAAGAAATATGAGTTCATTTTAATTTTCGTTTTCCTGGTAATACCACATTAACTTCAGCAATATTGTTTACTATTTGAATAAATAGATATCTTAGGGAAGCTAGAAATTCTACTCATTAGAGCAATGGAACCTTACTGTCCTTAGTAAATGAAAACTGCATTAATATTTGACTCAGAGCTGTTGCTGAGCATCCTGCTTCATTATGGGACAGGGGAATCTGTGGATTGGCCCTCTGCCAGCATTTTCCCCAGCACAGATACCTCCTCCAGTTAGAAGCTGCATACTCATCAACACAGTTTTCTGAGATTAGGGTGTTATGTGAGGCTCCTTTGACATCAGCGTGTGGAAATCCATATTCTGGCTATCCTAAATCATACTAATACTTTTTCTTATTGTTTTATTTATCTTGCATGGAATACATTTTATCAACTCAAATAAGCATTACATTTTTTCTTCAAATCATATTTCCATTTGCTGAGATTGAAATAAAGTACAATATTTATGTGTATATAATAAAGTTATTAGTAGATCTGCAAAGGAAAATGTATAGAGATTTAAGTAATTTGAACAGCATTATTCCACAAAAGTGTAAGTGTTACGGGCATAAAACAACCTGAATTCTAATGAAATTTTGGTCAAGGAAAGGAAAAATGTAACAAAAGTCTTAAATTAAGTAAAGAGCTAAAAAATAATGATAGCCTAGGATAGATTTATATTTTTAAGAATGAAAATATTCTTAGGAACTAAGTAATTAAGCTGTTATTGGAAAACTGGCTAGCAAAAGGAATTATTTAAAATTTAATTAAAGGGTCATTGAGACAGCTCAGTGGAAAAGACACTAGCTGACAAATAAGTAGTAGTTGTTTGTTCTTCCAACTCTTCAAATCTTTCATATTTATTAGTTTATGTTAGTTTGTGTTTATGTGTCATGAAGACATCAATTAAACCCTCTGGAATGACCTTAAAAATTGTGCAAAATGGATGGAATCTGAACGGCCACATTATTTTTAAATACGGTAAAATATGCCTGAGTGTGTCTATGAGGATATTTCTGTAAGAGATTAACTTCGAATCAATAACAGGTAAAACATCAGCCATCATCAAAGCTGATGAGATCCATACAGGTTTTTGAGAGCGTCACTAGAATGGAAGTTCTATGAGTGGACTGATTGTCCCGGTGAAATAGGGCATCTTTTTTTGTTTGTTTGTTTTCCTAAAGTACCAGATATGGTAGTTGCTTGAACTTCAAGTGACAAATTATAAACCTATGGTTTTATGGTTTCAAATTTTTAGCCTCCAAAAGGAGCAACACCCCAAGCTTTCCTGATGTTCTGGACTTGACTCCACCTGGTCTGTACCTGTGTCGTTCTGGTCTGGCACCTTTCAGACGGCATGACTACAGCATCTCAAAGCTGCCATAACCATGTGAAGAAATTCTCACAACAATTCCCCTTTTATATTATAGTGTATAACGTATTAGATGTTGATATTGTGTAACATTAAAAAAATATGCTATAAAACTATTCTAAAAAATACTTTAGACAAAATAATAACTTTATTTAAATGGATAGCTATACATTTGATTTTTGCCGTTAAAAGAAGGACTGAACAAGCATAAGAAAAACCATATTGTCAAAAATTAGAGTCCACTATCAACTGAAAACTATTTTAGAGGCTTATTTTGACTACTATAAAGAAATGTGATAGCTTGCTAACATTATAAAGATAGGCAACTAAATTAGAAAAGTTGATTTTCATTTTTAAGGTTTGGTTATATTTAAAAATTCTGTAAACATGGACACTACTTTTTTTCTCAAAAGAATTTATTGTGAAATACAGGTATATTGATTGACAGATATATTAATTTGTTTTTCAGTATTTTAACAAAACTTTGAAATGAGTCTAAGTCAGTATAATTTATAAGCAGCTGTCAAAGTGATTTAAAATCAAATACAGATGTGGAAAAGGAGTGGCAATATATGATATATATATATATGTGTATATATATATATATAATTGTCTGCTCCCATGTTCTCCCCACCTGCACTGAACCCCATTATGGATTTATTTATATGTTTTAAATGCCTGAGTACTAGCATGCTTACAATTCTAAAGTCAGTTCATAGCTCCGGGGTCTAAATGCATGGCATTTGGAACTTACCTTTGTTAAGCAGTGTAGAACTTGCTCATCAATCTACCTTGTGCATAACTAAATATCACACCCGGAAGGGTGAAGAACCACATGGATTCTACCTGCTTATCTATCTTGTCCCTCCAGAGAGCTAGAAAGGAGGAAATTTAGAGAGAAGTGAACTTCACGAACCAATAGAATACATTTTTAAAGGTTGAAATAAAGGGCTTGTTAAATGCTAGTAGAAAGTGAGAGAATATAGGGACAAAGAGTTAGTCATTAGACTTAGAAATATTGGAGTTATTTATGATACACAGAGGCAATAAAATGGAGTGCCTGAATTTGAACACTTTGGAGGTGTTCACTTGGGTGTTAATCTTGTTCTCACCCTTAAATATGTGTTAAAGCATTAGAATAATTTGATTAGACACAGATCTTCTAACTCAGCATTTCTCCTTCACCCTAATCACTCTATCTCAGCCACCAAACCCCCAGGCATAGTATACCTGGAAACCCACAGACCTCAGGGACAGATAGGCAAACTTTAATTTCCTGTCCTCCATTAACAAGCCCCGTCTTACCCCTAGCCCTACAGCAGGCCACCTGCAGGGGCCATTCCCAGGAAACTGTACAGATCCTTAAGACTGATGTAGCTTTTCTCCCTCCAATGGAGCCTCTCGACTCTGATTCCCCAACCCCTTATAACTAATCCCCATTCCTTAGTGTAATCTCCCAATACAGAGAAACACATTTACCTTACCTGAACCTACAGTAGTTACACTTGGCAGGATATCATTGCAGTGACACAATGAGTTTATCCAGTATTATCTGGGAGAGTCAAATAAAATCATAAGGGTCATAATGATTTTGAAGCTGGAAACAAGAGGATGCGTGAGAATGGACACTACCAGCAGGACAGTGGAACTAGCAAAGCAGGACAAGGACATAATCAAAAGACATAGACAGCATCTAGGAATTGCAAAATCATCTGTTAGAGCCCAGGGAGGAACATGGGTTTGTTTGCTTGCTGCCTGGCTTTAGCCTCAAATGATTCATTTTAGATTTCAGACTTTGAAAACTGAAAGATTAAAAAGAAAATATTTTAAACCAATATATTTCTGTAAATTTGTTTCATTATCTCTAGGAAATCAATATTTACAGCAATTATACTGATTTTTCCTTGGACTATGAGCATACACTCTTTACTTTTGAGGGAGAGCTGAAATGTGCCTAGCTGACTTTCCTGATAGTCTTAATTTTTTTCTGTTGCTGTGATAAAAAAAAAAAATTACAACCAATTTGGGGAAAGAAAAACATTTACTTGATTTACAGCTTATAGTTTATCATTAAGGGACCTAGAGGAGTCAGAAACTGAAACGAGGACCACAAAGGAATATTACTTATTGGACTGCTCTCCAAAATTCTTTCAGTCTGTTTCCTTATGTAACCCAGCACCTGCTCAGTTGTGACAATACCCATAATCAGCTGGGCCCTCCAACATCAACCATTGATCCAAAAAAAAAAAAGAGCCCCCACATATTTTAATACTGGACAATCTGATGGAGACATATTCTCAACTGTACTTTTCTTTGCTCAGAAAACAATAGCTGTGTCAAGATGACAAAGAAATAACTAAACAAGACATTGACATATGGCAGAATTTGTGTTCATTTATTTATAACCACTGATTTAACTTTCCCATTTTTTATTCCCTCACCACTTGATCTTCAAGACAGAGAGAACTGAGATTTCTGATGGTAGCTAAATATGACTTAGTTACATATGTGAGTCATGGTGATTATAAAACTGTACCAGAAGCTCCAACATCATGGACATACTGTACTTCAGTTACAGATAACATTAGATATGCTTCTGTTCATATATACATTATAGCAATTTTTATGCAATTTAATTTCAGAGATCATTTGGCAAATGGCATGCAGATAGATGCAAAATTAAATAAATATTGGCAACTGCCTAACAACTTTTTGAAGTCAGTTGTGAAAGTGACTTACAGTGACAAAATGTATTAGGCATAAAGGAATAGTTAAGCTCTCTGGACATATCATGAATTGTAAGCCAATGAGTATTTTAAATTTGATGCAGCTAAATGCATCTGCAGCTTGATGGCCCTCATAAGTAATAATCCAAATTGCCTATCAGAGGAAAGTGCTAGAGGGATTTACAAAGGAAAAGCTAGCCCAGTAACCCAAGGTGTCACAATTTTATGCAGAAATAAAGTGAATCTGGCAGCAAGAATAATAAAATGATATAAGACACACACTTAAAATCTTATGCTCCATATAAGAGAAATCCTCTATACCAACTATTTCAATGCATCTCAACATCTACAAAAATAGAAGCCACATAAATTGTGTAGATGATCAGCCAAAAGGCTGCCACAAAAAGTTATATGACTCCCCGTCATAGCAATCCAAAATGTTTCTATGCTCTCAAATATTCTCACTCTCTTCCCTCGAGCTAATCATTTCCTATAAACAAAACTAATCTATTTTGTGGAATATCTCTTATGCCTAACATCCTTTCATTGTTTCTTCAAACCACACATTCCAAAAGACACTCTGTGAGCATTCTATTTTTGAGGAGGATGACACATTTTGTTATAATTATTATTAGATTAACCAAACAAAAATAATTTCACTTATGTTCCACATACAGTTTCTGTTTATTTTCAATATCTTTGCAAAAAAATTTAAGTTATTTCATTTATTCTATCATTTATTCTATATTCATAGCAAATCATCATTTCTTCCAAAAATTTAACTATTGCTACATTGAATTAAATATTTTTTAAAGTGAGAACTTCTGAAAATGATAAAGTCTTGAGCAATGATCTTTACTTTTCCTTACCCAAGCAATACAGTCTGTTTCCCTCCTGAAATTCATTATCCCCTGCATAAAAGAGGCATTACCAATTCTATTAAAGGAAAAGAAATAAGTAATTGAAATAATCTAACACTACATCTTATGGTGCTTTTATAAGAATTCTCCACACATATAAAAATATCATAATTGTTTCTACAAATGCCTAACCTATTTGTTACAAGCATTAATTCTGATAGTCACATTACACTATATTTATGGTTCTTGCATTCAGACTTAGGAACCAATAAAGGCACTTAGAAGTGGCATTATGTGTCCCAAGCTGCTTGCTGTACCTACAACCCTACCCAAGCTCCATGTCCAACCAGCTCTCCATTTGAATTACCAGGTCTGTTGCACTAAGAAGAGCCAGGTTAAATCTTTTTGTTCATACATACACTCCTCTGTTGGCCAAGTTCACTGGGTTATACCCAGTTACCACAAGCTGTGTGCTGTCCCTCTGAGCTTCATTGTTATGCTAGTGGTTCACCAGTACATAAAAACCTGCTGTACCAGGAACATCAAGGTTTGATTCCTTCCCACCCCAGTCCCCAGCTAGTCAATACCCCTCAGACACACCCAGATGTTCTGAGTATACTGCCCAGGAGTACCATTGTCCAGCTCAAGGCTGCCCACCTGAGGCCTGCTGCACTGGAAATATCTTTGTTAGGCCCACCTTCCTTCCGAGAGACCTACTACACCAAGAACATCCAGCGACAACCAAACAGCCAAAGGCCATTATAAGAACACAACCAGAGCTTGGGCCACAGGGCTCCACAGCTAATCAGCACCAGGACAAAGATCCCACTCAGATCGTAAGAGCCAGGAGTGGGCCGGGGACGCGCCCCACAGCTCACCAGGTACTGCCCTGAACCCACAAGACACAGGGACGAGGTAGGCGGGCCTAGAAACACCCCCGGATCCCAAAAGCGGGCGGCTGTGGCAGGAAACCTCTGCCCGGGACACTAGGATTCCATAGACAGGCAGCTCCGGGAGAAAATCCTCTCTCGAAGGCACGCAGAAAAGCCCCTAGCGGGGGCAAGGCGTCCCCAGAGCTCGCTGACTCCTCCTGCTTTCCGCGGGCCACAGAGACTGTCAGTCAGCAGCTTCCGGTGACGGCCGGAAACGTCAGCTTGGGCCACAGGGCTCCACAGCTGATCAGCACCGGGATCGCAAGAGCCAGGAGAGGGCCAAAGACAC
>CM052711.1:48368257-48386476 GCA_028551405.1 Uromys caudimaculatus
AAAAAAAAAAAAAAAAAAAGAAAGGGCAATCATGCATGCTTAATATCCCTGGCTTCTTTGATGATCCCTGGGCACCTTCACATTCCCAGTACATCTAGCCCAGGGGATGGTATTTCACAGTCCCTTCCTCTAATTTCCACTTCTTCTTGGACAATGTTCTATGTGATTTACAGAGGAAGCTCAGAACGTCAACGTTTATGACTGAGCATTTAATAGTCACTTATTCTCAGCATGTTGATCAATCTTAAGTCTCTGCATTTGTTGACATTCTTTGAAAGGAAGAAAGGCTTATTTGATTATAGCTAAGAGTAAAATTTGTTTAAAGGTATATTATTAAGTGTTTATAAGGCAGATGGACATCGTGTCAATTTAGCTAACCAACAAGTTCTCCTTTTTAGGACCTCAATAGCCATGTTGTTTTCATTAGTTAATCTATTTATTCACTTTACATGCCAACTTCAGTCCTGTTTCCAAGCCCCACCCCCTCCATAGTACCTATCTCCTCTTCTCCTCTGAGATGGGGGAGCTTCCTCCCCCACTTATCATCTCACTCTGGCACATCAAGTCCCTTCAGATTAGGCACATGCTATCCAACTGAGGCCAGACAAGGTGCCCTAGTTAAGAAAATGGGATCCTCAGGTGGGCAACAGAGTCAGAGACAGCCCTAACTCCAGCTGTTGGGGAATCTGCATAAAGACCAAGTTGCATATCTGCTACATATATGTGGGAAACCAAGGTCAATCCTATGCTTGCTCTTTGTTTGGTGGTTCATTCTCTGGGAGCCCCCAAGGATACAGGTTAGTTGACTCTATTGGTCTTCCTGTGGAATCTCTATCCCCTCCAGGTCCCTCAATCCATCCTTCAACTTCTCCATAAGACTCCCTGAGCTCCACCTCAAGTTTTGACTGTGGGTTTCTCCAACTATTTCCATTGGCTACAGGATGGAGCCTCTCCAAAGACAGTTATGCTAGTCTCCTGTCTATAAGGATAACAGTATTGTTAATAGTGACAGAGATTGGTTCTTGCCAATAGGATGGGTCTCAAGTTAGGCTAGTCATTGATTAGCCTCTCCTTCATCTGTATTCTATCTTTGTCCCTGCATATCTTGTAGGCTGGGCACATTTTGGGTCAAAGATTTTGTGGATGGGTTGGAGTCTTAATCCCTTCACTGGGAGTCCTAAATGGCTACTAGAGGTCTCCACTTCAGACTTCATATCTCCCACTGCTATAAGACTCAGCTAGAAACCCCTATAGACTCCCTGGATCCTCTCCTTTCCTCTCTACCACCTATTTCCATTCTCTCTCCACTTCTTTTCCTATACCTGTTTGCCTCTCCTCTCCCTGTTCCCTTTCCCAGCCCCTTTTCTATCCAGTTCCTTCCCTCCATCCACCTCTGACATGTATTTTATTTATCCTTCTGAGTAAGATCCAAGCATCCTAGCTTGGGCTTACCTTGTCTAGCTCCTTTAGGTGTGTGGATTATAGCATAGTTATCCTGTAGTTTATGACTGATATCCACTTATAAGTAAGTACATACCATGCACATCCTCTTCTCTGTGGGTTACCTCACTCAAGTAGCTATGCTTTTAAATTAGCTTACAGTCCACAAATAAAACTCCCTGCAAATTCAACTGTAAATACAATCAGAGAGCAGTCAGTTACCCAGTGACAGTCATGTGGCTATTGAATAAATGTGTACACCATGCCTAGCAGAATGATATAGTAATTCATTGGTAAACACAGTGAATTTTTCTTCTAAGAAGTCTACATTGCAAATTGTAGTAGCTAGAAAACTAGCCTCCACAGGAAAAGTTTTCAGTCAGTGCCATCTTAACATCTCTATACCTTACAATCATGATACACAGTGTTTTCAGCAGGAGGTTTTCATCGTCTAGTTCTGGTGAGCAACTAAGTACAATAACAAGAAACTGCACTATTTGTGGGACCTCTCTGGCCTCCCTAAATAAAATCTTAGTACATTTCTGTAGGATATTTGATATAACTTTGAATAATGTTAACTGCTCCTGTCTCTTTGTCCCTTCCCTTATGAAATGTTCCAGTTACAATACAATTTATTATTGGAATTTCTATTTAAATGGTTCTATACATAAAAAATAAAAATAGCATTTTCTGTCATTGTATCACCCTTACTTCATAAAATAGCTTGAAAATAGCAACTATCTTTTCAATAATATGCCCATTTTTTTTCTGTAAACACTCAAAGTAAAGAAAATATAAACATATAAAATTATGCATGAACATTTTCTTGAGAGAATGAAGAAATTTAGAGTATTGTGCTTTTATTACATGGAATTGATAATTTGTAAGCATTTCATTTTCTGTGTTGTTAGAAAAAGATATTTACTTCTCACTAAAGGTTTTTACATTTACACTAATCTCTCTCTCTCTCTTTCTCTCTCTCTCTCTCTCTCTCTCTCTCTCTCTTTCTCTCTCTCTCTCTGAATATGTGTGTGTGTGTGTGTGTGTGTGTGTGTGTGTGTGTGTGTTTATGCATGCACATTATATATACATGTAGGTTTCACATCACAACTTCTGGGAGTGATATTCCTCCTCCCACATGTGGGATCCAGGTATTTAACTCAGGTTACCAGGCTTATCTGCGAGTATCCTCACCCATTATGGCATCTAAACATTCCAAAGCATTCCTTATTTTAAAACTTCTCCCCTAAGATAATTTCTCATTTGTAAATTCTCTATATATTCAATTCATGAATTCAGACTAAGCTCATAAACATTAAAATACATATAACTCTTATAGTAAACTATTTTCTTAAGTTTCAAAGGTTCTGACTGATATATTTCTTCAGATCTTTGTAGAATGCAAAAACATGAGAATATAAAAATAATCAATATGTCTAGACAAGTTACGGATCAATGGTGTCTGCTATTTGTACTCTGAAAAGTGTTTTTAATTGGGCCTATTCTAACTTCTACCATTTTTACAATATGTTTTTCTGTTCATTAGGTCAGTTCTTCTGAATGCATAAGAATTTGGAGAGAGTACACATCAAGGTGCACTTTTAATGAAAATGGTGAATGGCTTAATATCATCTACACAAATCTGTGTATTTTTCCAGCAATAAAAAATATCAAATAATTTTAAAAGAATAATTGAGAATTGAGACAAGCTGATTTTTTTCATCCAGAATCTGACTTAGTAGATTCTATAAGGAAATTTTTCTCTGCACGTTCATTTTCAGAAAACAAAACAAAGGAAAAAGCATATGTTTTTGTAACATGAAATGAACAACAGACAAATATAAACATTACAATTTAAAGCCAAGTAGTAGATTCTATGAGGAAATTTTTCTCTGTACATTCATTTTCAGAAAACAAAACAAAAAGAAAAAGCATACAATTTTGTAACATGAAATAAGCAACAGACAAATATAAATATTAAATTTAAGCTTGGTTAGCTTTGAACAAAACTTCAGCGATGTCTGATGCTTAAGTGAACTTTCAGCTTTAAAGTAGCTGAGAAATATTTTATTAAGGTTCTGTATACTTTTTCATCCCTACTTTTATAATACTGATGGCAAGACCCAATTGCATAAGCAATGCTTCTTTAAAGCAAATTTGTTTTCTCTTTCCTCTACTTTCTATTTTTAGTTTTATTGACTGCTCTAATCTTAAATTTGTGTGATAAATAATAGATATTTAAATTATTTATACAAGGGCTATTTGTACATTAGTAGCCAAATAAAGTATATAAAGCACTCTTTATTTATCAAAAGGTATTTATCGAGTTATCCACAATGCACTACCATGCTTACTACATAATGTAGATATGGTAGGAAACAAAGCAAACACAAATTCTTGCATTTTAGATATAGCATTGAGGGACTAGAGAGACAGCTACGTGGTTCAGAGCAGTCACTGGTCTTGAAGATGACTTGGGTTCAGTATCATACAGTAGCTCACAACCATCCATAACCACAGTGCTTTCATCACAAAAGTCAAGAAAAATCTAAGAAACATGGGAAAGGTTAAGAGATTTGCAATGTATAACATTAATAATATTTCAAACCTGATGATTATTTAGAAAACATAACTATTAGTACTACAATATACTTAACTGGAATTTATCCAGAGAAACATTGATTATTCACCTAATGCTTAAGAGATAAGTCTAAATGAGCATAATGAATTTGAAATTCATTAAAAAAAAAAGAGCCAAAGATTTAATTGGGAACACTAAGTAGTATGTTGTCACTTTGGATACAAGAGAGTTCCAAGTCTCATTGGAAACTAATTGTCAGAGATGAAAGAGATGAAGGGTGAAAAGCAAAAGAAATTACAAAGGAACCATCAAGAAGGCAAGACAAGCTGCAGAATTCTACTGTTCTCACCCTAAGACAATGAGTCTCTTACAATCAAAGTACTTCTCAAACTGCTGCAAAAAGTCACCAATGACATATGAACAGCTAAGGTGTCCATTCAGTCTGTGGCTCTCATCATCTTTGAGGTGGCATTTGTCATAACTAATATTTGTTTTCTGGCCAAGAGTTCTTCTTAGTCTCAAATAAAGAAATATTAGAGCTGGTAAAGTAAAACTGGGTGAATGTAAATTCACAAAGGCATTCTTTTATTTTAGTAAAAGTGAGACAGATTAATACCCAAATCTCTGTAACTGCTTGGTCAAATTCTTTCCTCTCCCTGTTCTGATAATACTAGATTAGTGATATTTCCCACTGACATATTCAATGAAAATAACATAAATAACTTACCTATTATATCAGAGTGCAGAGAAAGTATCACTAAATTTACCAACATTAAATTTGAGCAAAAAGAAAATAAATACAATAATAACTATGCAAATGTGAAATTAAAGGAAACAGAAATAGGAACCCATTGAAGGCAGAAAAAGAAATGCAAACAAAATAAAGATATACCTAAAAAGAACTTTAAAAGATAGTTTTGAAGACAATAGTGAATACAAGTGAGAAAGAAATGATGAGAAAATAGAGACTCCAATACTGTAAAAACTTCATCCAGAAGGAAAGAAGACAGAACGAAAAAAAAAAGAAAGAAAGGAAAAGATCAAAGAGGGCTTGCTGGCCCCACTGTTGCTGATCACTGGGAGCTCTAGGTTCACAAAGAGACCCCAAAATGATGAGGTGGAGCTTGCTGCATTCTCTTCTGGACTGTGCACTGCAACTACACACATACACACACACACACACACACACACACACACACACACACACACACACACACTAGGCCATGCAATGCACACATATGCCATATTTATACAAATATGCAAATAATTGTACAATACACCACACGCGTGAACATGCGTGTGCGCACACACACACACACACACACACACACACACACACACACACACACACACACACACGTTGAGAGGCCAAAACTACTCCATCTTGGGACCAGCCTCCATTATAAAAGAATAGGGGCCTGAGAACTTGACCTACATCTGGACCCAAGCTGCACCTAAGTTCTAGAAAGAACCAATAGCTTGTCTCTGGCCCATACCCCAGAGTTACTCCCTAGCTACTCCCTAGCAACAGCCAATCAAGATTGATGGTAGTTCCAGACTGTTTGTGATTATTGTTCGTGGGTTTGCTTCAGAACACCCACCTGTCAGCTTCCAGGCAACATATGTCATACTAGTCATCCAGTTAGATACTTGCCAGGGTGAACCCTCTCACTTACTCTCCGTTTCCTCTAACAGCTTGTCCGGCTGAGGGTTGGGGCTTCACACTCCAGTTCTACTGCATCAGTGACAGTGGAGACTCTACGCTCAAGCTTGTGTAGTTGCATCGGAATCGGCGGGTCCTTGGTAGTATTTTGGGGTCCCCAAATGCTTCCTGAATGGGCACAAGGAAGTAATCGTCTCTTTAGAAAGGGTTCTTTGTATGAAACATTTTTTGTGACATTAGGTAAATGCTAGAGCCTAAGAGTACAGGTTGTGATCATGTTAGAAGTCCAGTTAGGAGGTCAGCACTCCCCAGTACTGTGAGGAAGTCGAAGCAGAGGATTGATGAGCTTTTCTGACTACCAGCCTAGCTAAAAGTTCACATGGAGACTCAACATGAAGAGAACAAGGCAGAGAGCAACGAAACTAAACATAACATCGAACTCTGGCCTATTCACGCACCCGTAAGTTTGAACACCAGCACAGACATATGTGCATACAACAAAACCCATACACGAACACCCACAAACAGAATGCCGATCGGGGAGAGAACTTTTTTTTTTTTTTTTTTTTTTTTTGGTTTTTTGAGACAGGGTTTCTCTGTGTAGCCCTGGCTGTCCTGGAACTCACTCTGTAGACCAGGCTGGCCTCAAACTCAGAAATCTGCCTGCCTCTGCCTCCCAAGTGCTGGAATTAAAGGCGTGAGCCACCACTGCCCGGCTAGGGAGAGAACTTCAATAGGTAGTTAAATAATTAGTAACATGTAACATGACTGTATGGCATAAGATACTTATTATTATTATTATTATTTTTTTACTGTTTTGTTTTGGATTTTTCTTCCCCCCCCTTGATTTCTCTTCTTTTCTTTCTTTCTTTCTTTCTTTCTTTCTTTCTTTCTTTCTTTCTTTCTTTCTTTTTTTTTTTTTGTATTTATGATTTCAGATAAGGTCAGGAATCCCAAGGATATCAACCAAATATGGCATATCAAATAAGACTAGGCACCTCACTTAATATTAAAGCTCAGCAAGACAACTCAGTCGGAGGAAAAGGGCCCCAAAAGCCGGCAAAGGAGTCAGAGAAATTTCCTATTCCCCCTATTAGGAGTCACACAAGAATGCTACGCTACTCAACTGTAACATATATAGCTAGAGGGCCTAGATCCGGGTTATTATGAATAAAGCTGCCATGAACACAATTGAGCAGTGTCCTTGTGGAAGGATGGCACACCCTTTGGGTATATGCCGAGAAAGTGGTATATTTGAGTTGTGAGGTAGATTAATTCCCAGTTTTCTGAGAAACTGCAATATTGGTTACTAAATTGGCTGTACAAGTTTGCACTCCCACCAGCAAACAGTTAGCTAGTATTTTTATGGGATCTTGAGTATGATAGCAAATGAATATCTGATTTCTTGTCAGGACTATTTTTCTCCTGTTGGGATATTATGCCCAGCTTTAATATGATGGTTTTTGCTTTACATTATTATATTTTATTTTGTCATATCTGGTTGTTATCTCTTAGAATCCTGTTCTTCTCTAATGAAAGATAGAAAGGGAGTCTGAAGGGAGATGAGTTTGGAGAAGCTTGGAAGAGTAGAGACAGAAGATACTACCATCAGGATATAATTTGTGAGTAAAAAGGGGAGGAAATAAAGAAAACCATTTCATATTTGAAAAAGCCAGGCGGCCAAATATTATCAAAGAAAACAATAGGAAGATAGTTTGCTCACTAGAGACAATGATTTGTCATTGGTGATGAAACCAATATACAATCACTGGAAGATAAGCTGTACACAAGCAAATTTCAAACAGAAGTGAAGTGAATGGGCAGCATCATGACCACTCATGACCATTGCTTTATTTAAAGGAAATGCTCTTAATGAGATTAAAAAGCGCTGCATTGACCAATCTGCGTTTACTTGAAAAACCAAGGAAACAAAAAATAAGAAAACTAACATACATCTGTCCAGATATGGAAAAATTAGAAAATCAAAGTGCTTTGTACTCACTGTTATTTCTCCAAAATGTCTGGCAGAAAAGACCAAGTCTACAAAAATATCTATTTATTGGGCTCTCCTCACAGTATGAATGTAGAAACTGATAGAATTCAGTGTTTCCAAACAGAGTAACCATGTTTTAAGGACTGGAATTAATGTTATAAGAAAAAAAAAAAGACTGGGCTTAGTTCAATAATGACATATAACAACAAATCCCTGGGCAAAAGGTAGGCATGCAGACGTCAGCTGTGATGATTAGCCTGTGAGTCTTAATAAGCAAATCATTTAAACTAGATGACAATCTTATGTTTGAGGACTACTTCCTGAAACAAAAAGTTAATTATTGTTTGCCTAATGTCTATTGTTGGGCACACATGAAAGAAAAGGGAAAATAATCAATCTTTTTTAGAGTTACTTAGATGAGAAACAATAAAGTACGCTTGAGTTAGAATATTTGGTCGCAAGCACAGGGGAGTGTTTTAGTTACTCTTCAGTTGCTGTGAGGAGACACCAAGACCAAAGCAATTTGTAGAAGAAAGATTTAATTGGGGGATTGCTTACAGTTTCAGATGCTTAGTCCATTATTATCATGGCCAAAAACATGGCATCAGGTAGTAAGTAATGAGACTGAGAGCTTACATTCTGATGTGCTTGCAGATGGCAAAGAAGACACACTGGACCTTGTAGGAGCTTTTGATCTCAAACCTACTCTCAGTGACACACTTCCTCCAACAAGTGTACATCTCTTAATCCTTCCAAATCATTCTGCAAACTAGGGACAAAGCATTTGCATATATGAGCTTATGGTGATCATTTTCATTCAGCCATCATAGGAAGCTTCCTGAGTTCTGTCCTCACTCACTGGTTTGGCTTTTGATCAGTCACACAGAAAGAGTGAACCTACAATCTTTAGGAATGTAATTCACACTGCTCTGTGTTGGTGTTACTGTCCCAGACAGAGTTCCGGATGTTAAGTGTTCTAGTGTCTCCAGGTGTCTCATCAGACGGCTATTTTCCTTTTTCTGAGTATATGAATCAGATCATGTTAAACATGACAAGCTATGTAATCTCTCATAAAAACTCAAAGTGACACATTTGAGCAGTTAACATGTTAAATTTTAAGGGAATAAAGTGATTACATTCCGTGATCTATGTCTAACTCAGAAGTTGAAAGACCAAAATAAACATAAGCCTAATTGTTAATTCTATCATTTCCATCCTGGTTGCATACATTGGTTTAGTAGTAGTAAAGATTCTGAACAACTTTTTGAGTACAAATTACTACAAAAGAAAATTGTAAATTGCATGTTCTTTGCCTAAGATATCATGTTCGTTTTGAAGGAGGCTGTACTACATTAAATAACTCCATTTTGAATACCTGGTTTGTTTCATTTCCTATAACTCTGGCATGGAGTTTTACTGCCTTAGAGTATAAATAGATGGTACGAGGGACTTGTACTCACAAATACACACTAAGAGAACCTGGAATGCTAATCAAGTGGGGGCATCTCCTCAATAGAGGTGACGAAATCAAATACCTGCAATTCGATTCAGAAAGCTGAGAGTGCATTTTAATGACCTGCTGACCTTTTTGCTAATTTTAGAGGCAGATCTCATACAAATTCCCCAGAATGAATATGCCAGACTCTTTCCTCCCTAGACCATCCTTACAGGATGTGTCACATGTACTTTCTGACCTTCTGACCTCTATGCTATGAGACCACATTAGATTCTAGGCCTTTTAGCTATAAAACCTTACCTCAAGGTCACATGTTCTTTGTAAAACAGTTTCTATCCAGTCTCACCTAACCTTTACTGTATATCTGGAATTGGATTGATTTTCCTGGAAGCCTTTTCCTAAATTGTGCCGGGTTTTAAATTTGCTGGCAATGAATCCTGGCATTAGACTCCCCAAAATCTAATCCAGATTGATGAAAGCCTTCTGCACAAACTTTTCATTTTCGTCTTCATACTGTTTACTTGCAGAGATCCTCTTATCTATATGTCTGCTACTTTTTAAATTTTGTTTGGCTTTTTCTTTTTGTTGTTGTTGTTAGGTTTTTGTTTTGTCTTGTTTTATTTTGGTTTTGTGTTTGCTTTTGTTTCTGTATGTTACAGAGCCCTGGCTTTCCAGGGTGACTTTGTAGGCCAGGCCAGCCTAAAAATCACAGAGATTTGCCTGCCTCTGCATCCTAAATGCTGTGATTAAGACCTGGCCACCATGCCTAGACCTTCTGATACTTTTTATATAGAGCTCTCCTTCCATTTTGGTTTCTTCTAAGCTGTCAAATGAGGAAGTTGGGGGTCAAATATAGTTTAAAATTCCTCTCTTATGACTAAAACTTTGAACTTAGCCTTTGTTCTAGTATAATTTCTATTGATGCAATAAAATATCCTAACAAAAACAGTTTAGAATAGAAGACCTTATTTGACTTGCAATTTCTTGTTACAGTTTGTTATAGTGGAGAAGTCACAGGTGCAACCACTCAAAGGAGCTAGTCACATCATATCCATACTCCAGAGCAGAGAGAATAAATGCTTGCCCAAGCCCATACCTTTTCTTCTTCTATCATATTCAGAACCTATAACCACAGAATGGCTTGCCCACTATGCACTAAGTCTTCCAAGATCATTTAAAAATCAAGGCATTTCCCCTTTGAAACTATTTTCCTGGTGGTTCTAGGTTGTGTCAAACTGAAAATTGATGGTAACCATCACACCATTTTATTGATTGTTTTCTTCTTCAATAATACTCTATAAAACATTAAAAATGCATTACAAAAATGAACTCTATCACAGAAAGAATTATTTCTAAACTGGGTAGCAATTGACAAAAATTACTGACCACTATCTATTTTATAAGAAAATCTAATAAAATTTTATGTCACAAATATAAATACAGGTATTAAAGTGAATTCAGTCATATATTTTGGAAAAAGCTTCTGAGGGAATTTTCAAATATCTTTTAATTATTTTTAAGCATATATGAATGTCAGCTCTGTAAGTGTATATAATAAGATCTTTGATGTCTAAAAAACTGTTTGAGTATGTTAGATCTAATTAGTTTAACTTTGTTTAAAGTACATTAAGTGTCAACCTTTGACCATACAACATATGCCTCCTGTCTATATTTCGAGACTTATTTTTGAGACATATTAAATATTAATCTTACTCTTATAAATTGTCTCTGGCTGTTTCTATACAGACAGAAAAATGATTTTTCAGAATAGCATGTAAATAAAAGATAAAATTTTGTTTTAAAGTATGAGCTATTTATTCACATGTATTGTGAAAATTTATTATTTAATTGAATCTAATACCAGTAATGAAACCACATGTTTTTTGATGTACAACTGTGACCTGAGAAACTTAGATGGTATTTAAAGTAAAATGCACACTAATATAGGAGTTAGTTTGATTCTATATTCATGACAAATCATGAGAAAATTATACATGAATAATAGTCTCATTGCAAAGAATGAGCAATTATTTAGAAAGAAATATTATATGTAGAGATGTATTAAATAGTCACATTTCAGAACTAACATCAATAATCAAAAAGAAATGTCAGACAGATTGGTTTGGCTGTCTGGACATATGTAGTAAAGCAAGACCTGCTTTGAGAGAAGAAATACAGGAAAGATAAATGGGTCTCTACCTTAAGCAATTCAGCTACATTAGAAGTGCTAGAGGGCCAATCGGTTTTATATCAGAGAAGCACTTGGTGGTGTGATAAAGCACTAGTAAACTCTTATTTGCCAAATGTGTGCAATGTACTACTCTTTGATGACTTTTCACAACCTCACTCAGACTTTATGAATTGCTAGAAAGACCCACAGAACGAAAGAATAATTTAAATAGAAACAGAGGAAGAGGGATTTTGTTCTCAAGAAGAATAGTGAAATGACACATCAACAAAATGCATAATTAAGACACAGAATATGAAGATGTTATTGCTACAAATAGACATAAGATGCTGATATCAATATAAACAATAAAACTGGGAGAATAATAGCACACTGATATATTGATGAGAGTAGCTAGTGAAAAACTAGTAGAGTTAATATGAGACAAGACATCAAGGGAAAGCATGGTCTGAAATCCTAGAACACAGAACAGGGGGCTTGTTTACAAAATTATTAAGAATAAAGATTATTTTAAAAAGCAGCAATGGAGACAATGGGCTATACTGTAATAGATGTCCACATGAAGCCTGTTGAAAGATTTGACTTTAACTTTTTTTCATTTATATAGGACACAGAATTGTCAGTCACAAATGAGAATGAAATAAAGGATATTTGGAAATTGAAAAAGAACTCTGAGAAAATAAAAAGGAAAGTAAATGAAAGAAAATTTATGTCTCATTGTCCTAATCAATAAAGATTCACTTGAAATTTCAGATTACCTATATGAAGTATACTATACAAGAAGACATTCTAGACTTAGTAGTTTCTACAATAGTGGTAAAATAAAGCAAAATAGAAATTTTACTCATCACAATTCTTAGAGTGCTTAACAAACCAAATTGATTTTCCTTTCATTTTATGTTTTTGATTTTCAGGTAGAGAGGGTGTTTGCAGGTGTGCTCCATTTGAGCATATGGACCGCATATAATATAATTTTGTTTTTTCATGAGAGGATAGAAAATAGATTACTGATATGTTCAGGATTTCATTTTACCATCTACAAATGTAATTAGTAAACTTCTACTTGTCTAGAATTAATGACAAGGAGGCTGCAAAATACAGAAGAATATGTGACCCATAAAAGAAAAGCCCTCTTCCTTTCTGTAATGCATGCAGACACATGTGACATATACTTAGCAACCTTTAATAGAGGTTAAGATACACAAAAGGAATTATGAAAATGATTGAGTTTAAATAGCCTTAGTTTGAATCAGTTGCTATAACAAAATGCCTAAGGAGGAATAATGAATGAAAAAATAAAAAGATTTATTCAGCCCACAATTCTGTAACCAAAGTGTGTTGGTGGCACCTGTTCTGTTTCTGGTGACGGATACATGTTACATAATACAATGGAGGAGAAGTTAAGATTAGAATTAGTCACATGAAAAAGAACTACCTGTGACAGAGAAAGACAGAGGGGGTGCCTGGCCCACATCACAAAAATCTACTCTGTAAGTGGCTAATCCAGTTCAGTAAGACCTAACTTACTCAGAAAAGGTCCTACTGAATCTCCAGACACCAAGCAACCCCAAGAGAATGACAGTAATCATTTCATGATATAATAGTAATCTACCATTAGGTTCTGCCTCTTACAGGTGTTTATAGTTACAGGTGAAATATCTACCTTTCATCAATGTTTCCATGGGCACCATATTTACATCATAATAAAGGTAATTAACGGTTGGGGGGTGGGGACTGGATAGAAGCTTTCACTGAAGAGATGAGGTATCTGGAAATCCATGTGAATACTTACATAATAAAAAAGTTGTATACTTACATAGTAGGAAATTTGAGGATTTTCAGAATAGATATATTGTGGGATTTATAGACCTCTTAAAAATGCCCTAACTGAAGCTGGGCAGTGGTGGTGCATGCTTTTAATTCCAGCACTTGGGAGGCAGAGGCAGGTGGATTTCTGAGTTCGAGGCCAGCCTGGTCTACAGAGTGAGTTCCAGGACAGCCAGGGCTACACAGAGAAACCCTGTCTGGGGAAAACAAAAAAGAAGCCCTAACTGTTCTTTCAGCCAGATAAAATAAGGGGAATTGTGTGTGTGTGTGTGTGTGTGTGTGTGTGTGTGTGTGTGTGTGTATGTGTGCACATACGTGCATTTATAGAGGGAGGGGTGTCATTATTCAAGCTATAAGTTTGATGCTGGTAGAGAAACCATTACAAAAGACAGAATAAAACAAATCCAAAGATTGAGGGTTATGGTGATCAGAACTAGTACAACATGTAATCCAGCAGATACTACACTGCAGTAAGGGAAGAGTGACCCATGACTTCCTCTGGATATAAAGAAAAAAATGCAATAATAAAGAACACATGAAACCAGATACCTGCTTTTCTAAAATATAGTGTCTACAACTACTTTCAAAGTGATTTCACTGATCATCTGATCTCTAATCAAATCTCACTAGCACTATTTAAATTGTTCCTGGCTTTCTTGGAAAAAAACCAAACTAATAGTATATTTGTAATAGTTTTAATTGTAAACTTGGAAATATCTAGAATTATATGGAATGAAAGTCTCAATAAGGGACTGTCTAGATCATGTTGGTCTGTGAATACCACTGTAACATCTTGTGCTAATCACATAATTAATTTGAGAAGACCCGCTCATTGTAGTTAGCAGCATTTCTAGACAGGAGATCCTAATGTATATGATTGTTGATTCAACCAAGCCCAAGACTCCAAGCCTTTAGTGCTCTCTAATACTGATTATATATACAAAATGAACAACTTACAGCTGTGACTTCTTTGCAATAGTTGAGTGTAATCTAGAAATGTGAGCTAAAATAAAACCCCATTCTCCCTTAAATTGCTTTTGGCAGAACAGTATATCATAGGAATCAGAAAAGAAACAAAATCACAATCCATTAATGTTATCCTGCTTTCAATTAAGTAGCCAAGTAAGTTTATGGTGTGAGGTGTATTGTCTTCCTTCAGATATTATAAGAAATTACTAAAAATTAGACGCTTAAAAACCACTAACAGAAGGGCAAGTTGACGATTTTAAAGGAAACCTTTATTCACTCAATATAATTGTCATCTCCAAAGTTTACTGCTTCAGTCTGCTATCCTAGGCCTAGTCCTGGAAGCCTCTAGCCTCAGTCCAATATAATCTAAGCTAGAATGTTTTAAGCCTCTGAGTTTTACTGCTGAATTAACCTACCTTTTCTAGCTCTTTCCAAATTTTCTCTCTCTGGCTGGCTCAAACTCCTCTCCATATTGACTTATTCAGACTGATATCTTTCTCTCTCTGTGTCTCTCTCTCCCTCTCCCTCTTCTGAATGAATTGCTCTGCTTGACCTCAAACTAACTCTAGCAATCTAGAAGGACCAGCCTCAACTTGAAGAGGGGTTCCTGAAAGAAGGGGTATCTGGGAGTAATGAAACAAAGGACTCAAAGTCAAATTGTGGGTCCAATCTTGTGGCCTATGTTTTGCTAGAAAAGGCTTTCCAGTTTGTACTTTCTCTGTGTTCTGCTTGGAACAGCTTTCTCTTCCTATTCTAAAAACTCTTAGGATAACTCTTCTCTTGCAGATCAAAAGCTCAACCTTTACTTACATATCAATTCAGTCATTACCCCAGATCCCCTTTTGATTATACCATGAATCAGTGTTCCATGAATCAACATTCCATGACTCCAGCCCATTGATTCTTAGAAAGAGACGGCAAGCACAAGCACAGACAGTAAGATAGTTAGGTAGGACCCCACCCTGAAATTACCAATTATCATTCCTATCAAACCTGGGTCTAGACCTAAACTCTTTTTGTCCCAGGCTGACCTTGAACTCAGGAACTGCCAAACTTTGTAAGCACTAACAAAAAAACTTAGCTGGGTAAGATCTTGCCCTGCATGGATCACCACTCCCTATCTTTTTATCTCCTTCCTTAGTATCTCTCTGATGAGCTAGCACAGAGTGCAGCTGCCTCTGTTCCTTTAGGTCTATGAAGCTCTTTATATAATTTATATTGCATGTTTATATTATGCATGGTTGAGAAATTATATATAATTTTGAACTCATGTTTTCATAATTCTTTCCTATAGCCTTGAGGATTGTTCTGAAGGTCACAGTATTCTAACAATTTGCTGAGACATTAGACACACCCTTGCCTCTTGGACTTGTGGTGTCTCTAATTATCATGGAGTCATTAATCTTGGTAGAGAGGATATTCCTTGAAGGAGGATCAAGAAAATATGTACATTATTAGACAGATAAGCCAGGTGTTCTTTCAGCATGATACATCCATTGTACTCATGTTGTAAGACCCCGAACCTCAGTCAGTGGTACTTATTTCAAGACTCCCACAGTGAGATACCAAGTCACAGATAGATGCAAAAGCAAGAGGTTTATTTTCTGGAGTGTCGGGGTCAACCTTCAATCAGTCCCTCTAGGCAAGTGACAAATAGGTTGACACTGAATGGCTATTACAGCAGTTTTTATGCTTTTTAGGGGCACAGGTTACATCTGCAAGGTTACAGTTCAAACTTATTGGCTAAGCATATTGGCCTTTAAGTCTATTGGCTAGCACACATGGCATGCATTTGAACTCTACCTGGGAATTTGCAGAAGAACAGGTGACTATCAGTCAGTATATTCTGAGAATTTTTTACTCAAGAATGTGGGTAGAGAATGGAACTTGGCCTAGCCTTGATCCCACACAGGAGGGGGAAGCTGTAAGGAGGGTGTGGGACTGGAAAAAGCCCTTAGCATCCTCAATGTACACCTATTGGCTGGAGTAAAACATAGCTCCAAGAATGAGCTTGACACTTACTATGTATACTAAAGCAGGCTGTGACATAGAGAAGTTCCCCAATCTAATGTGGTAAGCAAAAGACTGAACCCAGGCACAGCTTCACCATTTTGAACTGAGAGAGCAATTCATGCCCCATCACAGCATGAGTAAGTTGCTGTGCTGCTTAGCGATCAACCACCTTTCTGCCTAGCTAAATTATTCTACTGTTTTGTCAGAGATTGAGGGCCAAGGTGCTGCAACTGTGAGACAAATCCATGTAAATCAGAACATCTGGAGATCAGGCCAATATATTATGCACAAAATAATTTACTGACTCTTGATCATCATCCATGTCTTCTGGGTTATGCTATAATGGTATTGGATGAATAACAAAGAAACAATTGATTTTGTATCTTAGATGGAAATTGCCTTCTGTCAATGATGCGAAAGGATGTTAAATTACTTGGCTAAGTCACATCAAGGTTATATGAACTTAGTAATCACTTGTGTGGTTATTTTATATAAAAAAGTAAGCAAAGTGTTAGAGAAATTGAACGATATCAGAGGATCCTATTTTAACATTAAACATTGTCTAAAATTATCATAATTACCACATAATTATGCTGTAGGGCAGATTTTGTTGGTATATGCCCAGAGCCATATAGGAGGAAAGACAAATGCCTTTAGTACTCATTGAATGAAGTCCACAGATTACCACAGCCACAGAATGTGGGTGGGCCTCGGTGTGGTACAGCCCAAGGACTATGTCTCCTGAGGATTTTATACTGTTATGGAGTTCTGCTCTGCTTGCTGCTCTAATATCCCTCTTAACCTAAGAATCAAGTCTCTGAAGAAAGAAATCGAAGAAGACCTCAGAAGGTGGAAAGATCTGCCATGCTCATGGATTGGAAGGATTAATATAGTAAAAATGGCCATCCTGCCAAAAGCAATCTATAAGTTCAAAGCAATCCCCATCAAAATTCCAACTCAATTCTTCATAGACTAAGAAAGAGCAAATTCATTTGGAACAACAAAAAACCCAGGATAGCAAAAGCTATTCTCAACAACAAAAGAATTTCTGGGGGAATCAGCATCCCTGACCTCAAGCTGTACTACAGAGCAGTAGTTATAAAAACTGCATGGTATTGGTACAGTGACTGGCAGGTAGATCAATGGAATAGAATTGAGGACCCAGAAATGAACCCACACACATATGATCACTTGATTTTCGACAAAGGAGCTAAGACCACTCAATGGAAAAAAGACAGCATTTTCAACAAATGGTGCTGGTTCAACTGGCGGTCTACATGTAGAAGAATGCAAATTGATCCATCCCTATCTCCCTGTACAAAGCTCAAGTCCAATTGGATCAAGGACCTCCACATAAAACTAGATACACTGAATCTAATAGAAGAGAAAGTGGGGAAAACTCTCGAACACCTGGGTACGGGGGAAAAGTTCCTGAACAGAACACCAGTGGCGTATGCTCTAAGATCAAGAATAGACTCATGGGACCTCATGAAATTGCAAAGCACTGAAAGGCAAAGGACACTGTCAATAGGACAAAATGGCAACCAACAGATTGGGAAAAGACCTTAACCAATCCTATGTCAGACAGAGGGCTAATATCTAATATATACAAAGAACCCAAGAAGTTAGACTCCAAAAAACCAAATAACCCCTTCAAAAAATGAGGAACAGAGCTAAACAGAGGATTCTCAGCTGATGAAATTCGCAGGGCTGAGAAGCACCTAAAGAAATGCTCAACATCCTTAGTCATCAGGGAAATGCAAATCAAAACAAGTGTGACATTCTGCCCCACACCAGTCAGAATGGCTAAGATCAAAAACTCAGGTGACAGCAGATGCTAGCAAGGATGTGGAGAAAGAGGAACACTCCTCCACTGTTGGTTGGATTGCAAGCTGGTACAACCACTCTGGAAATCAGTTTGGTGGATCCTCAGAAAAATGGACATAATACTACCTGAGGACCCAGCTATACCTCTCCTGGGCATATACCCAGAAGATGCTCCAACATGTAATAAAGACACATGCTCCACTATGTTCATAGCAGCCACATTTATAATAGCCAGAAGCTGGAAACAACCCAGATGTCCCTC
>CM052711.1:48386976-48440401 GCA_028551405.1 Uromys caudimaculatus
CAATGGCCTGACCCTCCCCCTGGTTGTCCTGGAGTTCAGACCACTAACCAAAGAATACACATCTATGGACCCATGGTTTGGACTGCATATGAGGCAGAGGAATCACCTCGATGGCCATCAGGGAGAAAGGAGAGGACTTTGGGCCTGAGGGTGCTAGAGGCCCCAGTAAAGGGGAATGTCAAGGTCAGAATATGGGAATGGGTGGGCGGGTAGGTGGGAGGAGGAATTCCCTCACAGAGGTGGGGAGGGGGAGGGGATAAGGGGTTTCCAAAGAAGAGACCCAGAAAAGGGGAAACATTGGAAATGTAAATAAAGTATCAAAAAAAAAAGGGGGGGGGAACAGAGCTAAACAGAATTCTCAACTGAGGAAATTCACAGGGCTAAAGCACATAAAGAAATGCTCAACATGCCTAGTCATCAGGGAATGCAAATCAAAACAACCGTGAGATTCCACCTCACACCAGTCAGAATGGCTAAGATCAAAAACTCAGGTGACAGCAGATGCTGGTGAGGATGTGGAGAAAGAGGAACACTCCTCCATTGCTGGTGGGATTGCAAGCTGGCACAACCACTCTGGAAATCAGTTTGGCGGACCCTCAGAAAAATGGACATAATACTACCTGAGGACTCAGTTATACCACTCCTGGGCATATATCCAGAAGATGCTTCAATATGTAATAAAGACACATGCTCCACTATGTTCATAACAGTCATACTTATAATAGCCAGAAGCTGGAAACAACCCAGATGTCCCTCAGCAGAGGAATGGATACAGAAAATGTGGTACATTTACACAATGGAGTACTATTCAGCTATTAAAAATAATGGCTTAATGAAATTTGCAGGCAAATGGATGGAACTTGAAAATATCATCCTGAGTGAGATAACTCAGTCACAAAAGAATGAACATGGTATGTACTCAGTGATAAGTGGATAGTAGCCAAAAGGTTCGGAATACCCAAGTTTCTCTTTACAGTAACGACTGGACTGAGAGTGAGGTCCCAGATGGAAGAGTTGGAGAAGGGACTGAAGGAGCTGAGGGAGTCTGTAGCCCTATGGAGGGAGCAACAGTGTCAACTGGCCTGAACCTCCCGATCCTCATAGAGGCTGGACCACCAACCAAAGAATACACATTGAGAGACTCATGGTTCGGACCACATATGTGGCAGAGGAGGGCCTTGTTGGCCATCAGGGGGAGGAGAGGCCCAAGTAAAGGGGAATGTCAAGGTGGGAATATGGGAGTGGGTGGGCGGGTTGGTGGGAGGTGGAATTTCCTCATAGAGGTGGGGGAAGGGGAGGGGATAGGTGGTTTCTGAAGAGGAGACCTAGAAAGGGGGAAACATTGGAAATGTAAATAAAGTATCAAAAAATAAAAAATAAAAAATAAACACTGGCTGCCTTTGGCAGCAACCCCGGTAGGTGTGTGGATTCATACCTGTCATTTGCTCTCAACACTGACTCTTCATCCACTTCCTGCTTCAGTTTACCTATCATATAGATGTCAAAGCTGATCTTTGGCAAGCATCTTTTAAAAATGGCTGCATAAGAAGAATTTTACAAATCTTACAAATTCTAATTTAAAATGCTAAACAACTGTTTCTGTAGGCTGTTTTACAATCTTATTACTAGTGGATTATGTATAGTACATAAAAACACATAGACACACACAACATTAAATAGATAGATAGATATATAGATAGATAGTTAGATAGAGATGTATAGATGTATAGATATATAGATATAGATATATAGAGATATAGAGATATAGATATCGATATTGATCATTTTACTCAAATTTCAGAAAACAATTACAGAATATTCTCCATGTCCTCAATTAACATTTTAACTAAAGGAAATCGTATCATTAAATGATTGAGGCTTCTGCACTAATGAACTGCCATAGAAGTGACCTTGGAATACAACATGATTCTAATTATCAAATATTTACAAAAAACATATAAAGATGAGGGACTTTAACACTTAAACATATCACATGCACATTGGTAAATCAGCAAACTTAACAGGTAAATTGTTAGCTGTCAAAATATGTGCTAAAAATTTTACCTTCTAAAAGGATCAAGAAGAAAAGAATTCTGTGGTTAACTTAGACTTTGGATTTATACTGGGAAATGACTGATCATTCTTCTGGCTGCAAATTGGATTGCAATTTGTTGCCTAGTGCAAGGATAAACCTTGATTTGTCTCAAGAGACAAATGAGGCTTGTTCACACCAATTTGGAAGATGTTGGAACTTCAAAATAAAGAGCTTCCCTCCTTTAGCAGCAGCAACAAGGCAGTCACAGCCTCTTCATTATTCCTAGCAACATGTTTTTCTGTCTGAATGTCAGTCATTTCACAGATTGTTCTTTGCCAGAAATTTAAAAGTCAATCCATTAAAACATTCTCATGAGATATTTCTTTCTAAAATCTGTCATTTAAATCAAGCTAAGGACTAGAATTTTGAAACTCTAGAATTTTGTCAAGTAGTTACTATTTTTCTTATACTTTATATAAATTTCAGCATCTTATTAAAGCAATTAATAATTTCTTATTGTTCCAATTTTTGATATTTACATTATTATAGTGAAAATGAGTATATGCACATGTATACATATATATTTATATACTATATATATTTTTATTACAAAAATATATATATTTAGAGAGAGAAGATTCACTTATTTTTATTTTATATGTGTTTTTTCTTCATGTGTCTATATGCATCACATGCATGTCTGGCACCCAGCAGGTAGTATGGGAAAATATAAATCAAAGAATATGGCATATAAGCATAAAAGTGTCATTAATATATAACCTGTTATTAGATACAATGAATAGGTGCTAATAAATAATATTTATGATTTCTATGACAAAACATAAACAGGAAAATTTTTGTATTATGATGAACTCACTCAATCTTTCTTGGACCCTCTGAATATCAGTAATGCAGTGAGCAAACATTTGCAACCTGTAAACTTCAAAATACTTGTTTTGGAGATTGTATTTAAGCTTATCATGTTTGCTGTCAGTAGAAGAAATATTTTGTTGTGATTCTCTCTCTCTCTCTCTCTCTCTCTCTCTCTCTCTCTCTCTCTCTCTCCCCATCCCCCTCACACATACAGAGAGAGAGAGAGTTAAAGAAAAGAGAGAGAGTAAAAGGGCAGATGACCTCATTCTTTCTTCCTTTACCTAGTTAAAAATAATGTTAAAATTTGATTTATTTCTGTATTTTGCCCTATGATGTGTTTCTCTAATCATGTCCTGAGCTAAAGTTCAACTTGTAGTTTTGATTTATTCTTCCTCTATAAGCTTGTGATGTACACAGAGTAAATTGTTTCTATTGTTTTCCTAGTATGTTCTGAGAATTGGCTGACCATAAAATATTTCATGGTATGTTCCAGGAACTGTTGGATTGTAAACTCACAATATGTAATTTTTCAATGATCATAAACAAAAGCTTCCTTGAATTTACTCTTGACTAATTCTTCTACTTGTAGGAGACTGGAAGTTTGGGCTAGCCGTAAAATAGGTTTTGTTTTGTTTTGTTTTGTTTTGTTTTGTTTTTGTTTTGCCTTGTAACATATTGTTAGCTCCTTGTTTTTGACACAACAACCTACGTCTTTGTGTGGCTTTGTCCAGATCTACACATTTCTTTGGAGTGTTACTAAATTTTGAGCAATTTATAGATTGTCATTTTTATCCTTCAGATGCATAATTATATTTCTACTAATAAAATGCAATTCAGTTGGATAAGAATATAACACAGACTCAAGTCCATTTAGTTTTCAATGTATTATTAACTTTTATCTTAGCTTGACCTTAGCTTTTCCATGTAAATGGTTGGAGTTTGAAATCACAGCCATGTACAATGACTTTACCAGAGAATGCCTCTTTGTGCATTATTTACCATTCAGAGCTTAGTTTTAAAAAAGTAACAACAGTGTTTTGGGGCTAGAAAGAATGGCCTATGCCAGGTCGAGCCATGCCCATGTCTCCTTGCTTAAAATTCAATCCAATAGGGCAGGTCTTGCTTGCACCCCCACCCCTGTTTACTGCAAACAATTAACCTCAAGCTTCCATTTGAGTATACTCTTTGTCCTTGACCTTCTACTAGCTAATGTCCTTAAGCTCTTCTGTTAGTGAAAACCACAGGGTTCTGATTTCTCAGTATCATATGATGGCTCTGTCCAGATTCTATATGATTCTTCTTGAGTTTTAACTCTTTTAATAAGCAGGGAATAGGAAGGTGTCACTATACACCTTGACAGCACCAGGCCAATAATGCTTCATTTAAATATTATCAACAGTTTTCAATTTAAGGTTTATTCTTCATTACAAAAATAACATCAACTTATATACAAAGTATATTTCACATCCACAACTTTATTATAATATTTTATTTTGTATAGATTTAACTGCAATTGTAATAAGGGAAGTTAGGTCCAATAAATATGTAGACTATGGAATTGCTTTCAGAAATTGCACAGAAAAAAAAAGCAGCAAAAATCTATTTTGTTTACAAAGCTATTACTACACAGCAAAACTGTTTGAGTTTCTGTAAGATGAGGACACACAAAATAATATTTAAATCAGGTCTCAGATGACAGCTTTTCAACATAGCAAAGACATACATAATAAATACAATTCCCTAAAATATTTCTCTTTAGTCCATATATTATTTGGTAACTTTCTGTTGAGGCTGACGTTGTTCAAGGAATATCTGTTCTGATGGAATAGTCCAAAGCATCAATAGGAGCAGCATTAGAGTCCTTAGCAGGAATAGCAAACTTCAAACAAAATGCTCCAGCCAAGCAACTAAATGCCAAGGCTCCAAACAATGTCCTGTATTCTTTCTTTGACTCCACTGGTATTTTTAAAGAAGAAATTCCTATGTGAATTTATTGCTCCTTTCTGAAGTGATGATCTTGGTTCTAAAATCTTTTATGGAAAATTCTATGAGTTGCTTTTCTTGGCCTATGTACAATGCTAATCAGAACCGTGATTCTGTTGCATTCCATGTTCATTTCTGGTTTTTCTGTGCTCTGCTTTGACTACTTTTATGTGTCGCTTGAGGGATTTTTTATTTTATTTTTCCTCATTCTCCTCTTAGATTTGCAAACACAAACTTTTTCTAGCCTGGCCATTTCTGCTGTACTGCTGTTTTCTATTGAGCTTGAGTGACCATAACTTTATAGTTAGTAATTCAGGCTGGCATTTGATGAAACAAAGCTGACAAAACTGCTTCTGTTTGTACTTTATTG
The DNA here is from genome assembly GCA_028551405.1 of Uromys caudimaculatus. Lineage (NCBI taxonomy): Eukaryota > Metazoa > Chordata > Mammalia > Rodentia > Muridae > Uromys > Uromys caudimaculatus. The sequence goes on from CM052711.1 coordinate 48,392,238, forward strand.
AATTCAAAAGTACAAGTTTTGAAACATATAAGTATCAAAACTTAATCTTCTTTGATCTAAGGAGTTTTAACCCCTAGCTTCCCTTCTGTGTGATGGCAAAACATCTCTCAAGGCCGTAGGAAAATGCTGGTTGGAAAGAATTAACTCTTAAGAGGAGAGTGGAGTAATAACAGAGTGGTTAGCAAAGAGAACATGAGAACTGTGAAGTACTATACAAGCAGTATCCACAGCCTCAGGATCAAGATACAGGGTTTGGAGGAAAGCCTTCAGGTTAGTTTCAGGTTCACCTGAAGGCAGCACTGTGGGATCTCATACAAAAGAAGGCAGTCACAACTTTACTAATGTAGATGTACTCACTAGAATTCTGCTCCATGGTTGTTTTTCTGAGGCATTCTTCATCCCCAGCACTTTTTCCAAGACCCATCTCATCGTGACAGCGTCTTAAAGACTCTGTGTGCCAATCACTGTACACTACAAAATCTTCTGTGCAAAAGCAAAGGCTTCCAGAGCAGTCTGGATCTTCCATGTCACTTGATGCAGGAGCCAGTCCTTAGAGAAGACAGAGAACACTTTTCCAGGGACTGTCTATGTCCATTATGTTTCTCAACATCATGATGAGGATTATGGGAGACAAAATAAAATCTCAGGGGTCTCAATGGCCCACTTTCCCATGGTTCTGTTCTCTACTTGTATCCCCATGGCTAAATCTGTGTTCTCATCAAATACACCCTAGGGTTCTTCCAGGTATCATAGTAACAGAAAAATGAGGAATGGTGTTTACCATTTGCCTGAAAGAAACGACCATTCAATGTTTAAAATCATTTTAATTTTCCTTTAGGTGTCAATTTTTCTGAATTTTAGACTTGAGCATAATGGGACACGACACACTCTTTTGTAAATTATATTTTTATTTTAACACTCTAAGTTTTCCTCCCTACACCGTCTTAATAGTTTCCTTCCTGTTGTGTACCTCTTTTCTCTCTTTATTCCCCATTTCCTGTAGTATTTATCCACAGGTTGCAGTGTTAAGACATAATTTAATTTACCTCTCAAATGAATAACTTCCACTTTTATTTGGGGTTTAAAAATATAAAAATGACAAAATATTTTCCAGTTTTAAAATAGAATTTGTCCAAAGTTCTGCTATAAAAAAAAAAAAACAAGGAATTTTCATCATCATCAGAAATAATTTTATTATTTCTTTATTTTTAAAGCAATTCAATGAAACTGGTAGCAAAATGGTACATAGACAATAAACCAATCCAATTCCCAAAAGGCTACCAGCACAATAACTTCATGTTTTATCTTCATGTGCAAGTGTAATAATTTTTAAAAAGCAACAATTTGTTGAATGCCATTAATAAGCATCCTTTATTCTTTAAATAAATTGAAAGATTATAAACTACCCTCATCATAGCAAGCAATACGAATTCTGTCAAATATTAAATTTGGACTAATATTTATAATCAAAAATAATTATTTTAAAATTTATGAAACAAAAGTTTTAGTTTTATAGGAAATATAATCATATCCTAGCTTAAAATCCCAGTCTTAGCAACTGTCATAATGCAAAAATACTAAACTTCAGAGAACATTGGGAAATAGAAGACTTTTAAAATCTGACATTTATTCCTAAAAGAACTGTTACAGAATAAAAAAGTGTCAATCTAAAGAAATATCCTACTTGACTACTGATATCAATATATATTCAATATTTTTACTTATTGAATACACTAATTCAGTTCTGCTTTAAGTTTTAACACTGTGTGGTATGTTTTTCAAATGCATTTCATGTTTGTAACATATACATGTATTCACGTACAATCATGACTTTTAAGGCACGCTCTCACTCTCAATTTTTAGCAACTTGTTCTGCCATACTTTTCTGAAGACGAGAGCATCTCTCTGTTTTGAGGGAATTCTTCATGTTTTTCTTATTCCTAATTATGGGTAATGCCAACTACTGGTAATAAAAAATTCATTCTATATTTTCTGGTCAAATTGTAAGATTGCCTGAAGATTTGGTTTTACATTTTATCTTTATATTTTTCTCTATAATTATTGGAAGGACATTATGATTCATTTTTAAAATAATTTATTTTCCTTTTCTATGATCTGCTTCATTATGATAAGAAATGTCAAAATATTGTATTTCTTACATGAACTATTTTAGGTTGCATTGTAACTCCATGTCAACTACATAAATAAATAGATAAAAATCATATTTTTAGCTTTTTTAAATGTACCAATATATTTCCAATGGGAACACTCTATGTGATTTGGTAAACTGTGTATATATTTATTCTCTTGTGAATTTTAGTATATTTATGAAGTGAAAAAATAGGAAATAAAGCTAAAAGTATTAGTGTTCCAATAGTCAGGTTATATTAAATTTATTTGTCAAATTCTGAATAATTCATATTAAATTTCAAATATAATAAATACCTATAGTAATGATATTTTTCCTTACAATGCTAAGTATAGATACATTTAATTAATTTTACATTAAATCAGACTTTGATTGTGAGTATTTAATATCAAAGACATTTCGAGAATGCTTAAGGTTTTAAAGTGTCCTTGTGGTCCATAAAACATATAAATATTCTTCTTTCAACTTTAAATCATTTTCCTAGTGAATTTTACTATATAGTTAACTGAAAAATATTAAAGCCAACAGTAGTAGAAGTCATTACTGCTCATCTGATATATACATGTAATATTCCAATTCTCACATTCAAATTAGCTGTAAAGGTATGTATTTGTTTCTCTATGTTAGGCATGTTTTTAGGAAAACAAAAATATTTTCTCTTAAGTACACTTTTCTTAGCATAAAATGTGCATTTGATGTAAAGTTACCAGAAAAGCTCAGGTGCTTAATATTCCTGTGTGTTTTAGTATCTTCTGTAAAATTAATCATGCTATGGATATCTCAGATTCTAAAGTAAATACAATAATAAGGAAAGACAGACATGATGCTAAAGATCTATTCTGAAGCAAACTATGATGCCTAGATAGAAGTCAGCCATGTAAGTTAGTGGTTAATCTCTATATAGAGATAAGCATTAATTCTTAATGGGCTCAATTTTAGAAACAGCAATGTTTAACAATATAATGACATTTAATTATAAAAAGAAAATCAGTCTTCTGTGTTCTTGTGATGTACTTAATATAGGTGGATTTTAAAATTTTTATACAGTCATAATAATGTTTTTAAATGGACTGCCAATAGTTCCGATTATTCTTAACTAAATATAAGATTTTAACTTCTACATTTTATGTTCATTGTGAAAATCTCCTCCAAAGAAATTTAAATATTAACCAGGAAAATGTCAACAAATATCACATTAAGTTTCCAAATGATCTGTACTTCTAAGAGAATAGATTTTATTTTGAAATAGAAGTAACATGAGAAATTGAATACATTCCAGTCAGGCTCTTAGGACTATCTGCAACATTTTAATGATTTTAAGCAAGATCCCTGTAAGGAATCTAATGTCTCTTATTTTCTTTTCATCAGAGTTGAGTTTCCTCCCGAGAATCTTGAACAGCGGCATTGCAGATGCTGTTTTTCCTACTGGGTTCACTGTTTGGAAGGTAGGACAGTGGATCTGGTCGGATCAAATATCTACCAAAGGAAAACAAAGCAAGAAGCTTAGTAAATCAAGGCAACCTTATTTCAAAGTATTACTATATGTTCTATGGGTAAGTTATATAAAATAATATTGTGTAGGGCAAGTGGAACAGAAGAACTGGTGTGGTCGAGCAGATTCAAAAAGCCCCAGTAAATCTTGTAACTAAGAACAGAAAGCATTTAAATCATCTCCCAACTAGGTTTCCTTCCTGAAGCACGTGACCAGGACACCCCACCAAGAGGACCATGACAACTGGTCACATAGCATAGAAACCCAGAATTCCCCATGCTAATGAGATATATAGATAGACTCCGAGTGTTTAGCCAATGAGCTTCCCTTCCTGGGCATTCCTTCCTGGGAAAGAGTTCGCCCTGAATAAGTTGTATGAATCCCCATAGACTATGAATAAACAGTTTGGACAAGCAAGTGCTATCTCCCTCATCAAGAACTGCCACAGGAGTGACGACTTCCCTGTACAGAGTTGCACCTAAGTCTTCCTCAGAAGATACATCTATACTTCCTGCCATTTATTACCCAGAGAAACATGGATTGGGACTCCTATCTTAGGCTGCATTTTACCTCCCCTGAGCAGTGTGTCATAGTCCCAAGAGTCCTGCACCCTATCAGAGAGGCAGCATCCCACGTCCCAATGTTGGGGCGAAATGCAGGCCCACATTATTGTATAAGTAACTGATGGAAAGACTCACTGTAATTAACCTGCAATGATTAGATGATAGATGCTAATGAGTCATTCTTTCCAATTATGAGGCTTCAATTGGTCAAAGCTCCATTATTTATTTATCCTTTCTGCTTGCTAACATAAACTGGCTAATTTCTATCAAGATCTATACCATAACCATCAGTAAATCAGTGATTATTTTTATTATTCATACAATTCAGAGCTTGTTGAAAATGGTAGAAGGGAACTCAAGTGAACTGCAGCCATGATAGAAGAAACTGAATTGGAGACAACTCTGAGTCTGTCTTTCATGGATTGTAACTCTGGGTTCACCCTTGAGCAGTTCATGGAGCTAATTAATACAGCACTTCGGGACAGACCCCGACCCTAACGAGGAGACTCTGGAGGTCTTGGCTGACTCACTCACAATGACCAAAGAAGGTATCAAGGTTTGGTTTCCTATATTGAAGGCGTGAGATGCAGCTCAAGCAGTTTTCCAAGGCCCACACATCTGAGCTGGAATCAAGGAAACGCACTTTTTCGTCTCAATTTGTCAGAGGCTATGGATCAAACTTTGGCCTAGGAATTAGTTTTATGTACCTCCAGCAAAAGAATTGGGAAAGGTACACCATACCCATCAGGTTCTATAAAGCAGAATCCTAAGGACTCCTCCCAAAATGACCCTGGACTCCCCGAAGCTTTGCAAGCCTTGAAAACTCTCACACTCTCTTCTGGGTACTAAAGCAGAGATGACATATCACAGGATTTCTGACTCCCTAACATGTCTAGCATATGAACGTATTGTTACTGTTTTTTCAACTTCCTTGTTGGGGCAGGGATTTGTTGGGTCTTATGTCTATTGATGGTACATTAATAATAAACCTAGCTATTCTCTAGAGGGTGGGAAAAGAGCTTGTTGAAAGTGATTTGAAAATCTCTTTAATTTACATATTTAATTACTGTTACAGCAAGCATTATGCCAAAATAACATTTGCTGTACTTGGATAATTGTTCATCTAATATTTAAGAAAATATTATTGAAGTATAAAAGTTCATTTATTTTTTTTAGTATTCTTTATGTTTGCTGGCTTGTTGATTCTGTTTGGTCTCATAATCTAGTCATAACTGTTATGTCAGTAGTTCATAACATAAGAATAAATTAATACATAATAAAAGCAAGTAAGCATATAAATATATATAATATATGGAGAAAATGTAAAGAAGAAAGAGCAAGCCCCCAAGCAGAAGAGAACAGGATAATGCCATATTAAAAGATTTAATATGAAATTTGTTTTTTTACATAGGCTTAAGAAAACAGAAGCACAAAGCCCATGACAAACTAACTTAAATAGACAATGGCAGGCACTGAGCAAGAGCTGTTCTCTGGTCTCTTTAAAAAGCTAGTTTGGCTAGACAGCTGGTTAGACCAGGAAGTAGTGGTAGCTGATATTAGAAAGAAAGGCAGTTAAGAGAAAATGAAAGCTTTTTAATAATGGTTTTGGAGGACAGTTATTCCAGGCGAAAGTGCAAGCGGAATTCCATACTACTATAATAATTTCAGAAGAAAGTAGAAAAAGGAATCGAGAAAGAATTTAGGAAAGCATGTCTAACAATGACTGTTTCCTTCTTACCGCCTGGAGGGAAGACATTCATGTACTACAGCCCTTCATAAGCATGATGAATTAGACAACTGAAAGCAGCTCCTTCCAGTTCCTTCAATCAAATAAAAGTGGACATTACTGTCCTTGTATCTCTTAATGGGATCTCACTATCTACGCACACTGCTTCCTAATTACTTGAAATTTCAATAGCATTGTAAATCGATGAAGAAAACTAATAACACACATTAAGTCTTGTAATGACATTTCATCTAGTGATTTATTGTTTCAGAATCAAATTAATGTTGCTCCCTGATTTGGAATGAAGTTCTAGAAGTAAGTTTTTAGAAAAAAACAAAAAGTAGACTATAATTCATTATCCGCTAGCTGCATTGATGTTGTAACAAACACTGTTCTCTACATTATTATCAGTATAAACCAGTTTAACACAGCAGGTTCCTTTGGCTTTTTTTTAAAAATGTGCTGCTAGTCATGGTAGGTTTGATAATGTGCCATAGTTTGAGTTCAGCTAAGCCTTCTGTCATTGCCGCAACTATAGTCACTGCAATGACAGCCATATTTTCCTGGCACTTAAATTGCTATTTCTGATTAAATTTAAAAAAAAAAAAAAGACTGTTCAAAGAACAGGAAATTCCTCACAAACATGCCGGTTTGCTGTATGCCCAGTAACTAAATGTCCTAGTTATCAGCTGTTTCATAGCTCATTTGTAGTATAAACATGGTCATATGATGGAAAAACATGGTTATAGAGCCAAGAGATTAACAATATCAATTTTGAACATAACTGCTAAAATTAATCATGCATGATTGTTGTGGTAGACTTGATGTATTATTGCGTACAAATAGAATGAGCCTAACTAAGGAAACCAACAGCAAAATCAGTTATTATTATTTAGGAAAATAGTATTCAAGTTTAGATAAGAGGAAGATTGGAGATTTCCTAAAAATTGTTCTTTAAAGTGAGTTTAAGGAAAGATATACAAATATGGATGGTAAAAGAAGAGTTGTTAAATTTTATTAGAGTAATATACAAAAAGAAGTCTTAAATATGGAACCAGGTCCAATATAAAGCTCTTGCACAGTGTTTTGTCCTTTATGAATTCAACACCATCAAATGTAATTTTTGACAGGCCGATGAAAACTCTACTAGCATGAATTCATGCTCATCAGCTTACAAAATGTCCTATTTTATTTTCTTTACAGTAAAATCACTGTATATGATTGTATTAGGTCTTATTCAGGAATTATTTTCAAGTTTGAGGTAGAGACAATGATATTCTTTTTAATATACTTTTCTATTAACTTTTTTTGTAAAATATCTCTTATTTTACCCTAAAATTGAATACTACTCCATCAATTGATATCCATTTTTTATCTCTATGCACATCTCTGTATAGAATAGGCTAAAGTTAAAGTTTTAGCATATATTAAAGATTTTTATACATTTCAGTGACAGCCCAGATAAAAATGCAATATTGAGCAAAATCCCGAAAATGGGAAACATTACAATGCTTACATCTTATTTAGCAAACTATGCTTCCAAGCTATAGTAAGGAAGTGACACAGCATGATACTTGCATATAGACAAGCAAATGTATTTTCAATTGACTAAATTTGCAACAGAGGATCAAGAACTTGAAGAGAAGAAAGAAAATTTTCCTTAAAATATGATTCTGTGAAAACTCAGCAAAAATCATATAATTATATCCTGTATTTTTTAACCATATGCAAAAATCAACTAAAAACTGTTAAAGGATATTTATGTATATTCAACTATAAAACTAGCAGCAGAAAAAAGAGGAAACACATTAGGACACTAGTGTTTACAAACATATTTGAAATAAAATTCCATTGTCTTTTGCGAGCATCTTTGTTGCCTAGTAAAACCAGATGGAAATATACCACACACTTTGCCTCAAGACACCTAGCACAGGACACCACATGCTACCTACCTACCAGGCAAGTTGTGTCTCTGGTGCAAAAATAGCATGATAATTACACTAACTAATCGCTTTTCCATGTGATTTGTGGCGTGCTCCACAGGAGGGATTTTATGGCTGGTATTGTAAAGCTGGTCAAATACTATGATTGGAGAGATTATAAGCATTGGATGGGGAAAAAATGGTAGGGTTTCACTAAATTGTCATGTTGTGAAATTGCCTTCTAAATATTTATGTTTATATTCACATATTTATGTTGCTATTGATCATAGTTAGAAAAGATTCTTTCTTTAGCAAGCAGAAATCAGTGGCGTGATGTCATACTCCAGAGATCCCACCAATAGATGAAGCAGTAGGTGAATGCTGAGAGGTAGAGAGTCACTTATCTTTAGGGATGCTGTCTCTAGTAAAGTGTCCTTACATAAGTGTATGATCCTCTAAGCACATGCATATACTCAGCACTAATTGGACTCAGAGAGCTGAAGCTATGTGTAATAATTTAAGGATGACAAAAAGGTAGGAGTGATATGGGTTGGTTTACAAGAAGAGATGGCGTTTGGTGGTAGGAAGGATTTGATCACTATTCATTGTATATGTATATGACATTTTGAAAAAGTACATACAATTATTAAAAAATCATAAATGGGATCTGTGTCTGGGGACCGCAGCCTGGGAAACAGGGCTCCATAGCCAAATAGCACCAGGAGAAAGCTAGCCTCCAAGGAATGTGGACAATCCTGTGAGCAGGGATAAGACCAGCACCTCTGCTCAGAGGGACCCACCTGGAACCCTCAGACACAGGGACTAAGGCATGGTATTCAGGTTTCCTTCTGCGGTTAGGGAGCTGACCCTGTGACACAGGGCTCCATACTCAAATAGTGCCAGGAGAGAGCTGGTCTCCCAGGAGCGCGGGAACATCTTCGAGCACAGGAAGACCACCACTTCTGTTCAAATTCTTCAATCAGGAGGGACACTCTGAGTCATCAGGACACAGGAATCAAGGAACAGCTAGGGACAGAATCCTTCTGGTTTCTATCTGCACCCCAGAGCTGATCCTGTACCACAACTCTCCAAATCGAAATTCCTCTCAGAGAGAGCTGGTCTCCAAGGAGTACTGACACAAAGGCTTGCAGGAGGCACAAGCCACAGTCAGAGAGAGCAAGACCAGCGAACACCAGAGATAACCAGATGGCGAAAGGCAAGGGCAAGAATATAAGGAACAGAAACCAAGGCAACTTGGCATCATCAGAACCCAGTTAACCCATCACAACGAGCCCTGGATACCACAACACACCAGAAAAGCAAGATTCAGATTTGAAATCACATCTCATGATGATGACAGAAGATTTTTAGAAGGAAATAAATAACTCCCTTAAAGAAATACAAGAGAACACAGGTAAACAGCTAGAAGCCCTTAAAGAGGAAACACAAAAATCCCTTAAAGAATTACAGAAAAACACAATAAAACAGGCAGAATTATAGGAAAACAAAAACAGGTGAAGGAAATGAACAAGACCAACTAGGATCTAAAATTAGAAATAGAAATGATAAAGAAGTCACAAAGGGAGACAACCCTGGAGTTAGAAAACCTAGGAAAGAGATCAGGAGTCATAGATGCAAGCATCACCAACAGTATACAAGAGATAGAAGAGAGAATCTCAGATGCGGAAGATGCCATGGAAAACATTGACACAACAGTCAAAGAAAATGTAAAATGCAAAAAGCTCCTCACCCAAAACATCAAGGAAATACAGGATACAATGAAAAGACAGAAGCTAAGGATAATAGGTATAGAAGAGAGATTCCCAACTTAAAGGGCCAGTAAATATCTTCAATAAAATTATAGAAAAAAACTTCCCTACTAAAAGAAAGAGATGAACATAAACATTCAAGAAGCCTACAGAACTCCAAATAGATTGGACCAGAAAAGAAATTCCTCCTGTCACACAATCGTCAAAACACCAAATGCACAAAACAAGGAAAGAATATTAAAAGCAGTAAGGGAAAAAAGTTAAGTAACATATAAAGGCAGACCTATCAGAATTACACCAGATGTCTCACCAGAGACTATGAAAGCTAGAAGATCCTGGGCAGATCTCATACAGACCATAAGAGAACACAACTGCCAGCCCAGGCTGCTATACCCAGCAAAACTTCCAATTACCATAGATGGTGAAACCAAGATATTCTATGACAAAACCAAATTTACACAATATGTTTCCACAACCACAGCCCTATAAAGGATAATAGATGGAAAACACCAACACAAGGAGGGAAACTACACTCTAGAAAAAGCAAGAAAGTAATCTTTCAACAAACTAAAAACAAAAAAAAATAATCACACAAACATAAAAATATCATCGAAAATAACAGGAAGCAACAATCACTATTTCTTAATATCTCGTAACATCAATGGACTCAATTTCCCAATAACAAGACAAAGCCTAACAGACTGGATATGTAAACAGGAACCAGCATTTTGCTGCATACAGGAAATGCACTTCAGAATTAAAGACAAACTGTACATCAGAGTAAAGGGCTGGCAAACAATTTTCCAGGCAAATGGTCCCAAGAAACAGGCTGGAGTAGCCATTCTAATATCGGATAAAATCGACTTTCAACCAAAAGTCATAAAAAAAGATAAGGAAGGACACTTCATACTCATCAAAGGAAAAATCTACGAAGAGGAACTTTCAATTCTGAACATCTATGCTACAAATGCAAGGGCACCTACATTCATAAAAGAAACTTTACTAAAGCTCAAAGCACACATTGCACCTCACACAATAATAATGGGAGACTTCAACACCCCACTATCATCAATGGACAGATCTTGGAAGCACAAACGAAACAAAGACACAGTGAAACTAACAGATGTTATGGACCAGATGGATGTAACAGATAGCTATAGAACATTTCATCCTAAATCAAAAGAATATACCATCTCCAAAACTGACCATAAAATCGGTCACAAAACAAACCTCAACAGATATAGGAAGACTGAAATAATCCCATGCCTCCTATCAGATCACTACAGATTAAGGCTGGTCTTCCATGGCAACAACAACAACAGAAAGCCTGCATACACATGGAAGCTGAACAATGCTCTACTCAGTGATAACTTGGTCAAGGAGGAAATAAAGAAAGAAATTAAAGAATTCCTAGAATTTAATGAAAATGAAAGTACAACATACCCAAACTTATGGGATACAATGAAAGCAGTGTTAAGAGGAAAACTCATAGCTTTGAGTACCTCCAAAAAGAGAGAGCATACACTAGCAGCTTAACAGCATACCTGAAAGCTCTAGATCAAAAAGAATCTAATGCACCAAAGAGGAGTAGAAGGCAGGAAATAATCAAACTCAGGGCTGAAATCAACCAAGTAGAAACAAAAAGAACTATACAAAGAATCAACAAAACCAGGATCTGGTTCTTTGAGAAAATCAACAAGATAGATATACTCTTAGCCAGACTAATCAGAGGGCACAGAGACAGTATCCAAATTAACAAAATCAGAAATGAAAAGGAGAATATAACAACAGATTCTGAGGAAATTAAAAAAAAATCATCAGATCCTACTATAAAAGCCTATATCCAACAAAATTGGAAAATCTGGATAAAATGGACAATTTCTAGACAGACGCCAAACACCAAAGTTAAGTCAGGATCAGATAAACCATCTAAACAATCCCATAACCCCTAAAGAAATAGAAGCAGTCATTAAAAGTCTCCCAACCAAAAATAGCCCAGGACCAGATTGGTTTAGTGCAGAATTCTATCAGACCTTCAAAGAAGACCTAGTACCAATACTCTTCAAACTATTCCACAAAATAGAAGCAGAGGGAACACTATACAATTCATTCTATGAGACGACATTTACACTGATACCAAAACATCACAAAGACCCAATAAAGAGAGAAAACTTCATACAAATTTCCCTTATGAACATCGATGCAAAAAATACTCAATAAAATTCTCGCAAACCTAATCTAACCACACATCAAAACGATCACCACGATCAAGTAGACTTAATCCCAGGGATGCAGAAATGGTTCAATACCTGAAAATCCATCACTGTAATCCAGTACATTAAAAAACTCAAAGAAAAAATGCACATGGTCATTTCATTAGATGCTGAAAATCATTTGACAAAGTTCAACATCCCTTCATGATAAAAGTCTTAGAAAAATCAGATATTAAAGGCCCATAACTAAACATAGTAAAAGCAATATACAGCAAACCAGTAGCCAACACCAAACTAAATGGGGAGAAACTTGAGGCACTCCCACTAAAATCAGGGACTAGACAAGGCTGTGCACTCTCTCCCTATCTATTCAGTATAGTACTTGAAGTTCTAGCTAGAGCAATTAGAACAAAAAAAGGAGGTCAATGTGATACAAACTGGAAAGGAAGAAATCAAAATATCACTATTTGCAGATGATATGATGGTATACTTAAGTGACCCGAAAAACTCCACCAGAGAACTCCTGCAGCTGATAAACAACTTCAGCAAAGTTGCTGGATATAAAATTAACTCAAACAAATCAGTGGTCTTCCTATACTCGAAGGATAAACAGGCTGAGAAAGAAATTAGGGAAATCCCATCCTTCACAATAGTCACAAACAATATAAAGTATCTTGGTGTGACTCTCAATAAACAAGTGAAAGATCTGTATGACAAGAACTTCAAAGAAATAGAAGATCTCAGAAGATGGAAAGATCTCCCATGCTCATGGGTTTGCAAAATAAATATAGTAAAAATGGTCATCTTGCCAAAAGCAATCAACAGATTCAGTGCAATCCCCATCAAAATTGCAACTAAGTTCTTCATAGACTTAGAAAGAACAATTCTCAAATTCATTTGGAATAACAAAAAACCCCAGAAGGGCAAAAGCTATTCTCAACAATAAAAGAACTTCTGGGGGAATCAGCATCCCTGACCTCAAGCTGAACTACAGAGCAGTAGCAATTAAAACTGGATGGTATTGGTACAGTGACAGACAGGTAGATCAATGGAATAGAATTGAAGACTCAGAAATGAACCGACACACCTAAGGTCACTTGATCTTTGACAAAGAAGCTAAAACCATCTAGTAGAAAAAAGACAGCATTTTCAACAAATGGTTCTGGTTCAAGTGACTGCCAACATATAGAAAAATGCAAATTGATTCCTTTCTATCTCCCTGTACAAAGCTGAAGCCCAAGTGGACCAAGGACCTCCACATAAATCTAGATACACTGAATCTAATAGAAGATAAAGTGGGAAAAATTCTCGAACACATGGGCATAGGAGAAAATTTCCTGAACAGAACATCAATGGCTTATGCTCTAAGATTAAAAATTGACAAATGGAACCTCATGAAATTGCAAAGCTTCTGTAAGGCAAAGGACACAGTTAATAGGACAAAATGGCAACCAACAGATTGGGAAAAGATCTTTGCCAATCCTATGTCCAATAGAGGGCTAATATCCAATATATACAAAGAACTCAAGAAGTTAGACTCTAGAGAAACAAATAACCCTTTCAAAAAATGGGGAACAGAGCTAAACATAGAATTCTCAACTGAGGAAACTTGAAGGGCTGTGAAGCACCTAAAGAAATGTTCAACATCCTTAGTCATCAGGGAAATACACATCAAAACAAGTCTGAGATTCCACCTCACACCAGTCAGAATGGCTAAGATCAAAAACTCAGGTGACAGCAGATGCTGGCGAGGATGTGGAGAAAGAGGAACACTCCTCCATTGCTGGTGGGATTGCAAGCTGGTACAACCACTCTAGAAATCGGTTTGGTGGACCCTCAGAAAAATATTTCCTGAGGACCCAGCTATACCACTCCTAGGCATATATATACCCAGAAGATGCTCCAACTGTAATAAGGATACATGCTCCACTATGTTCATAGCAGCTATATTTATAATAGCCAGAAGCTGGAAACAACTCAGATGTCCCTCAGCCGAGGAATGGATACAGAAAATATAGTACATTTACACAATGGAATACTACTCAGCTATTAAAAACAATGACTTCATGAAATTCACAGGCAAATGGAAGGAACTTGAAATGTCATCCTGAGTGAGGTAACTCAGTCAAAAAAGAATGAACAGAGCATATGCTCACTAATAAGTGGTTATTAGCCCAAAAGTTCGGAATACCCAAGATTCAATTCACATCAACCATTGGACTGAGTGTGGGATCCCAGATGGAGGAATTGGAGAAGGGTCTGAAGGAGCTGAGGGAAATTGCAGTCCCATGGGGAGGGAGCACCAATGTCAACTGACCTGACCCGCAGATGCTCCTTGAGATTGGACCACCAACTAAAGAACACACAAGGAGGGACCCATGTTGCTGGCTACGTATGTGGCCTAGGAGGGCCTTGTTGGCCATCAGTGGAAGGGGAGGCCCTTGGGCCTGAGGGTGTTTGATGCCTCAGTATAGGGGAATGCCAGGGAGGGAAGACAGGAGTAGTTGGGTGAGTGGGGGAACATCCTCATAGAGGCAGGGTTATGGTTTACAGGAAAGGGGGTTTCCAAAGGGGAGACCTGTAAAGGGGAAAACATTTGAAATATAAATAAAATATCAAAAAATAAAAAGTAAAGAAAAAAATTTTAAAAAATTAAAAATAAAAAGCGTTATCTGATTTTAAACAAATCATAAATGGACATAATAAAAATACAACTTGTACTGATTAGGGCACTGTTACATTATCTGTTAGAGAGAAAATGTCCTACAACTAATTCATTAAATAGTTTATTTTATCCTCAAAATGTTAAACATAGTATTACCATATACCCAGCAAGTTTACTGCCAAGTATATCCTTAAAAACGGTGAAAATATGAATCCACAAAAATGTCAGAGTACCATATCCCAAGAGTCCAAAATCGGAAACAAATGATAAGACAACAATGATGAAAAAGTAAAATGAGGTCTATTTGTACTGAATATTATTTGAAAATAAAGACTGCAATACTGCCATATGACTAAACCTTTATTATATTTTGTCAATGTAGAAATAAAATAACAAAAGAATACATACTATATGGTACTATTGGCTTTACGCTTTGTGAATAAAATAAAGCTTGCTTTGGTGGTTGTAATAGGTTTGGCCCCCATAGACTCATGCATTTGAATTCTTATCCCACAGGAAGTGACACTATTAGGTGTGCCCTTATTGGAATAGGTGTTGCCTTGTTGGAGGTACTATGTTACTGTTAGTGGGCTTTGAGGTCCTAGGCTCAAATTTCACCCAATGTGAAATAGATGCTCCTGCTGGTTTTCTATAGAAGCCAGTCTTCTGATGCCTTTGGATTGAGATGTAAAACCCTCCACTTCTCCAGCACTATGCCTGCCTGCAGGATGCCTTGTGTCCCACCGTGATGATAAGGGACTAAACCTTTGAAATTGGAAGCCAGCTCCAGTTAAATGTTTACTTTTATATAAGTTGCCGTGGTCATAGTGTCTCTTCACAGCAATGAAGCCCTCACTAAGACACCTGTAAAACAGAATGTAGACTAACAAGTAAGGACATTAGTAAGAGCAAGAGAGTAGAAGATGGAGATCTATTTCTTAACCCACCTGATGGCGTAGAACTTCTTTAAGGAAGTATGAAACGTTTCAAAATTGGATCATAATAATTTCTGCATAGCCACCAGAAATATTTAAAGACATTAACTTATATATTTCAAATGTGTGATTTTTATGCTTATTTTATATCAACAAAATTCTTTAAATGTGACTTCTATTATGATACAAAGATATACATAGCAATTAAAGATTCCTACAAGAAAATAGAACTCAAAAGCACAAAGATAAAGAAAGCAAATTTGTCAAATGGTAGGCTACCAAGCCAAAAGCTTATAGACAGCCAAGGAATAATCAACCAAATAAAATTACAAACTGGGAGACAGTTACAAGTCTGTCCCTTGCACTTCACTTACTGACAACCACCAATCAGGAGGAAAGCAGAAATTTATGGTTTGGCTCCCAGCACCAGCTAATTATGTTAAAAGGCAACAAAATTCCATACCCCCCCCCACACACATGTGTGCCAGACTAGAATCCCCCTCTTTTGCTAACCATTTCCTATAAAACCTTGTCCTGTCCCACTGAGAGCTCAGGGTTTCACCCTGTGGTTCTGCTGTGTCAGAGATGGTACTGAGGCCCCCGCTCAAGCTTTTAATGAAGACACTAGTGTGACTGCATTGGAATCTGCTCCTTGGTGGTCTTTTGCGGTTCACAAAACAGGCACAACAGTGGATATACAGTTGGATAGAATTAACTTTTAAAGTCTTATAACATATTAAGGTAACAACTATTGTACACTTTGAAGTGCAAATATAATTATAAGAAGAGAATTTGAGAATCTCAATTCAGATGATAATGTCCAACATGAAGCATGCCAATTACACACTGTGTCTGTCAGTTTCAATTTTCATCCTGATGAGATCTACAATCTACTGGCAGATGGCTTTTCTACTGTGGGTTATATTGATCGGTTGGCTGAGGAGGGGAGGTACCTGTGATGGATTCCTAGATGACATAAAAAGGAGGGAATGGACTGAACACAAGCTCTGCTTGCTTTGTGCTTTTCAAACTGGAGGCAGTGACAAGTTATGTCAAACTCCTGCAGCTGTTATTTTCCCATCCCAGTGGATGGTAACTGATTGGTAACCAGTATCTATGAGCTTCTAAGCAGATCCAGAACAGTATTGATCATTGACTAAGAAGCAGGCTTTTGTAAGACTTTCTTTTCTATGCTTGTACTACCAAATGTAAAAGTCTTATATCTAATTTATTGACACTTTTTTGCTCAGGTGTGAAAAGCCACCTATTATAATATGCCATACTTGAAATCTTGACCTAAGTCCCTTCTCAGAGTTAAGTCTAACTTGAGTTTCCACAGTTATATTGTTCAACTGTCACCTGCCTGAAATACTTCATGTATTTTCTATGCAGAATATTTTCTTCCATCAATTTTCCAGTTCTGGAATGTCCTCCACTATACAACAAAAGAAATCTTGTTTAAATTTCAGAGGGAAGTTGATATCTCCCACCCTTTGTATCCATTCCAACTTGAAGTAATGTCTTTTTTGTTGAAATTAGTGAAGCACCATCTAACTTAATAAAAGATAAATTTATTATATTACAAAAGTCATCAAAAGTCATTATACATTATTTTCAATTTCTTGTGATTACACTACAGTTTTGTTAATTAGGTATAGGCACTTAGAAGTAAAGGAAACTGTAATACTCATTTCTGTATTCCATTGTCAGGGTAGTATCATTATTATTGTGCAAGCATAGTTCATACTTTTAGTGAAGTGGTTTTCAATCTGTAATTTGTGATACTTCAGAGTATTAGCTATCCTGCATAAAAGGTATTTACATTACCATTCATAACAGTAGCAAATTACACTTATGATATAGCAGCAAAATAATTTTATGGTTGGGGTCATCATAACACTATGAACTTTATTAAAGGTTCACAGCAGCTCTCTTCCAATTTACACCTCCAACAAGGCATAGCAGCATGTCTGCCCCTCTCCCCACAGCATAGTCTGCAGGTCTCACAGGAGATCTGTTGTCACCAAGGACACAGACAAGACCCCTGCCCAAATAACTGCGCAGTTGGGACCCTCATGGAGTCCAGCAGATGTGGGATCCCTCCCCACTGCATGAATCTCATCTCCCTTCTGGTCTGCATGCTTGCAGTGGGCAGATCTGTGTGACTGTTTATTCCCCCCTGCCTGTCTCCCAGGTGATCTGCTCTAACCAGGGACACCAGAGCCCAGTGCCCCCATCCAGAGACAGCACTGCCTGCCTCTGTGGAGGCCTACTCTAACCCAATCACAGAGTTCTACTAGTGTCCAAGGAGGCAGGTTCCAGACAGAGACACTGAGGCCAGTTAACACCAAAAATAAACAGATGATGAAAGGCAAGGCAAAGCACATAAGCAACAGAAGCCAATGTATTTTGGCACCATCCGAACCCAGTTCTCCCACCACAGCAAGCCCTGGATACACCAGCAAACCTGAAAATCAGGATGCTGACCTAAATTCCTATCTCATGAAGATGATAGAGGCCTTTAAGGAGGACAGAAATAACTCACTTAAAGAAATACAGGAAAATAGAGGGAAAAGCTAAAATTTCTTAAAGAGGAAAAAAAAAATTCCTTAAAGGAATATAGGAAATCACAATCAAACAGGCAAAGGTTTGAACAAAGAAGTCCAAGACCTAAAAATGGATGTAGAAGCAATATAGAAATCACAATTGGAGTAACCCTGAAGATGGAAAACAAAAGAAAGAGATCAGGAGCTACACATGCAACAGAATATAAGAGACAGAAGAGAGAATCTTAGGTATAGAAGATACCATAGAAGATATCAACACAATGGTCAAAGAAAATGCAAAGCATAAAAAGATCCAAACACAAAACAAACAGGAATTCAGAACATAATGAAAAGACCAAAACTAAGAATAATAGAAATAGAAGAGAGAGAAGATTCTCAGTTCAAATGGCCAAAAAACATTTTCAAAAATCATAGAAGGAAGTCTCCCTAAAGCAAGAGATGGGCATAAATGTACAAGAAGCCTACAGAACATCAAATAGAATGAACCAGGAAAGGAAATCAGCACATAATAATCAAAACACTAAATGCACAGAACAAAGGAAGAATATTAAAAGCAGAAAGGAAAAAAGTAAAAGTGACATATAAAGGCAGACCTATCAGAATTATACCAGAATTCACAACAGAGACTCTAAAAGACAGAAGATCCAGGCAGAGGTCATGCAGACCTTAGCAGACCAGAAACAACTCATGCTGCTATACTCAGCAAAATTCTCAGTCACTATAGATGGAGAAACCAAGACATTCTATGACAAAACTAAACTTAAATAAATGTCTATCTACCAATCCAGCTCTACAGAGGACTCTAGAAGGAAAACTCCAATACAAGGAGGGTATCTACTCCCAAGAATCACAAGAAATTAATCTTCTCTTAGCAAACCCAAAAGATAATCACACACACGTAATACCACCTCCAACAAAAAAAAATAACACAAACCAACAATCACTGATCTTTAATATCTCTCAACATAAATGGACTCAGTTCCCTAATAAAAATACACTGGATACACAAGCCGAATTAGCATATTGCTGTATACAAGAAACACACCTCAGTGACAAAGACAAACACTACCTCAGAGTAAAAGGATGAAAAAAAGTTTTCCAAGCAAACGGTCCCAAGAAACAAGCTGGAGTAGCCATTTTAATATCCAATAAAATGTTTTCAAATAAAAGTTATCAAAAGGATGGGAAAGAACACTTCATACTCATTAGAGGAAAAATCCACCAAGATGAAATCTCAAATCTGAACATCTATGCTCTTAAATGCAAAGGCACCCACATTCATAAAAGAAACTTTATTAAAGTTCAAAACACACATTGAACCTCACAAAATAATAGTGGGAGACTTCAATACCCCACTCTCATGAATGGACAGGTCATTGAAACAGAAACTAAACAGAGACACAGTGAAACTAATAGAAGTTATGAACCAAATGGATTTAACAGATATCTATAGAACATTTCACCCTAAATCAAAAGGATACACCTTCTTCTCAGCACCTCATGGTACCTTCTCCAAAACTGACCATATAATCAGTCACAAAACAAGCCTCAACAGATAAAAGAAGATTGAAATCTCATGCATCGTATCAGATCACCAGGGACTTAGGCTAGACTTCAATAACAACAAAAACAGCCAAAAGCCCACATACTCAAAGAAACTGAACAACTCTCTACACAACGATAATTTGGTCAGCAAAGAAATAAAGAACTAAATTAAAGCCTTTCTAGAATTCAATGAAAATGAAGGTACACCATACCCAAACTCATGGGATACAATGAGAGCAGTGCTAAGAGGAAAATTCATAGCATTAAGTGCACTGGCAAAAAAAAATAAAAAATATTACACTAGAAACTTACTAGCACATCTGAAAGCTCTTGAACAAAAAGAAGGAAATATACCCAATTGGAGTAGACTGCAGGAAATAATCAATCTCAGGGTAGAAATCAACCATTTTGAACAAAGAGAACGATACAAAGAATCAACAAAACCAAGAGCCGATTCTTTGAAAAACTCAAGAAGATATATAAACCCTTAGCCAAATTAACAAAATCAGAAATGAAAAGGGAGCCATAAGAACAGAAACTGAGGAAATTTAAAAAAAATCATCAGATCCTACTACAAAAGTATATACTCAGGGAAACTGGAAATTCTAGATAAAATGGATAATTTTCTGGATACCACAAACCAAAGTTAAATCAAGACCAGGTAAACTATCTAAACAGTCACATAAACCCTAAGGAAATAGAAATAGTCATTAAAACCACTCAACCAAAAACAAGCCCATGGCCAGATGATTTTAGAGCTGAGACTGAATGAAAGGCCACCCAATAACCGGCCCTATGTGTGTCACCAAATTCTGACACTATTACTGAGGCCATATTTGCAGACAGGAGCCTGACATGGCTGTCCTTTGAGAGGCTGTACCACCAACTGACTGAGAGAAATGCTGATACTTACAGCCAGCCATTGGATTAAGATCAGGTACCAATATGGAAGAGTTAAAGTTAGAACTGAAGGAGCTGAAGGGGATTACAATCCTATAGAAAGAACCACAGTTTCAACTAACCCAGATCCCTCAGAGCTCCCAGAGTCTAAAACAAAAACCAAGGAGCCTACATGGGCTGCTTCGTGACCCCTGGCAAACGTGTAGCAGAGGACTGCCTTGTATGGCCTTAGTGAGAGAGGATATGCTTAATCCTGTGGAAACTTGATGCCCCAGAGAAGAGAAATACTGGTGTGAGGTGGGGGTGGGGGGCCAAGTGGGGGAGCATCTTCTCAGAGGTGGGAAGAAGGGCAGACTGGGTGAAGTACTTGGGAAGGGGAGACCAGGAAGGGGACAACTTTTGGAATGTAAATATATAAATTAAAATAATAATGATAATAATAATAATAAAAGGTCACAGCATTAGAAATATTGAGAACCACTGTTTTGGTGAATGAAGTTTCTCTCTTAGACCCTTTTCTATTATATTCTTTTGTATTTTATTTTTGCTTGTGGAAATTTAAAAATCTCTAGACGTATATAGTATTTAATACTTTACTTTTCCTCTGAGGTGTTCTTCACTTATAGTACAGATTTTCTCTTATTTTTGCAAATGTACATTTACCCAGGGACTAGAGAATGTTCTCTACTACTTCCTCATTCAAATAATTTTTTAATATTTCTACACTTTATAGAACTACATAGAGAAGCACAGAGACACATATTTTGGCAAAAATAGCATTCTTTAAGCATGCTCATCATGAAAACAAACAAGGGACTATACTCGTGAATAAAACATAAGGCAAATTAGTAGTTTATATATCCCTAATGCATTACAGGAGACCAACTTACACAACATCATTCAGCTCAAGCCTGGTGTCTGGAGATGGATTAATCAGGATGTAAGAAAGGGTGCTCTGATGATCATTCATTTCATCTAAAATAAAATAAAATAAGATGTCAAGTTTGTTATATGAGTCACACAAAGTTATCGCAGTTGCTGTGCTTATGTACCAATCATGCAGCTGTCAATGAGAACCTGCTGTAGTTTTGGGTTGGTTGGTTGGTTAGTTTTGGTTTTTTGTTTTGGTTTGTTGTTAATTTTTAATGAATGTAGATTTGTTTTTCCCATTTCCACTTTTGGAAATGTCTGTGATGTACCTACTTTTTGTTCCAGTAGATGATAAAAATAAAGTATCTAATTTTGTTCAGTGTAACCATAGTTACATACTCTCCTGAAAGCCATTACAATGTAAAACCATTTTTACTAAAGAAATGGATATGGGATATTTACTTGATTCATTTCCCTGTATACTAATTAAATATAATTAGAAGTAAACATCATCCCAAAGAATGTTGATATAGGAAATTCCCTGAAAAACTATTCTAGGCAGACTTATTTAGAAGGCATTAGAGATAGTGTGAAAATATGCATAGTTTAATATATGTGTTTTCATGGCAGAATTTGTTTTTTCTCTAAGAATGCAAAGATTTCCGTGTAAAGTAATTTAACCATACATTTAAAGAGGATTACTCTGGTAAATGGTTTTCCTTGAAAACAACAAAATGGAGGTGCTATGCTTTAAGTATCAATTGAATGTTTAGCCCCATCTCAGAGGCTCTGATATTGGAAGTGAGGTTGTCATTGGCTATGTTGGGAAGTGCTAGGACACAGAGCAGACACTAAAATTAATGTCCTCAGAGCACCATGTTACCTCCTGAGTTATTTCTTATTAGGTCAAGTCGTTTTAAAAGAGCAAGTCTTCAATCTCTGCCCCATACAAGTTGGCTTCTTATCTGAGCCTATAAATTTCTATTAAATCCACAGACATTTGTTGTGGCATAGCCAAGTGGCCATCATAAAACTGCAAACTGCTGAGTTCAAACTGTATTAGAATTGTCACATCCAATAATATGACTTAAATAAATATCTCTTTAAAAGTATCCAACCTCACGTTTCGAATGCCGCAATAAAAAATTCATCAGCACAAAAGGCATAGAAATAATTATTTTTAAAATGTGAACAGCTTTGTAGCTTTTGATGTTCTACATTCCAAAAGTATTGTAAGATGATAGGATAAAGTCATATGCACACATATGACCATGACTACTTTTCTTTCCAAGGATAAAATTTGTTGATATACTTAACCATGTTCCCCCCCCAAAAAAGAAAAACAACCAAAGTATTAGTATACTTCTAGCTACTACAGTTGTAAATGAGCATAGTTCTCATTTACAGAAGAAAATATTAAATTAGTAAGTTTGAAGGAAAGTCTAAAGTTATTTCTTTACCAAGAGAAATTCCTCAATATTTGAATTATTCATTAAAGTTCATGCTAGGCCAACATAGTTGAACCTAATAAGCAATTTGCTGTACTGAAATGCTATTCCCACAAAGTAATGTAATTTATTATATTCATTTCAGTAGAAATATGCTACTGTAATGTTATAATGTATTCTGCTTTAGATCAATTGATATGAAAATTTATTAAAAAAATCTACAAATCACTGTGAGAATCTCACAAGACAGACAAATGACCAAATAGTTAAGTCAACCAAAATTTACCTGTAAAAATATTATAATCCTAAAACTGATTAAATTGATATTCAAATAAAGAAATATGTTTGGTTGCCAACTGATAGAGTGGATACAGAAAAAAATCTGTATCCTCCAATACAGTCAGGGTTGCCAGGAAAAAAAACAAAGAATGACTAAGGATATGTAAACCACATCTAACTTCTAACAAATAAACTTCTTCACCCAACATGGCCTAAAGAGTTAATGTGAAACACTAAAATAATTATTCATTTGAAAGTCATATGCAGGTGGAAAGCCAGCATATTTATGTGTTACGTCTGGGATCATGCTTAGGAATGGATGACTAAATCAACAGGAAAGAGTTTGAAATCCCAATTTGTTATAAAAATAATATTTATAACAAAGTAGTTACAGTTCAAACATAAATCACATTATACTGACATTATCATCATCATATATCTCTATGAAAAATAAGTTTGATTCATAGTTCTCTGAAAATAAAATTATTTTCATCTGAATTATAACAAGTTCTTTGCAGAGGAACTCAAATTGATGACGTTTTCTGGACCCTAAATTATAACACTCTGAAAGATAGTAGGTATACTAGAAAAAACTGCATTTCTTGTGATTTTGAACAACTCAGTTTTGTAAATAAAGAACAGCATTCCTGAAAGGCCATACAAGGAAGATGAGTTTAACAGAGCACATCTTGCTCAGTGTAGATATACAGCGTTACTCCATCATTAACAGAGAGTCTTCGTTTTGCTTTTGGATACAAGCCACAGGCCAGTGTTGATCTCATATTTGTCACAAAGTTGCCGGAATAATAAGTTTTCTGATAGTGGATGCAGTAATTTTGTCAATATTTTGGCTTGCTCAACTAGCTTATTTCAACACATCATACTGAACATATTTATTGTGCAACTGGTGGTAAGAATGATATTGAACATGTTGAGAATAGACTAAGAGATTACACAAGTTTTAAATCAAGGCATGGATGCATGAGGTCACATTCAGAACCAGCAATTCCAGTTTCTTTCTTCACTTCTCAATGACTTGTCCTCACAGAAGAGGAATGCCATCCTTTTGATTTAAGTTAAAAGTAGTTGGTGAGTTCAAACCCATCCTTTTTTAAATTTTTATTTTTTGATACTTTATTTACATTTCAAATGTTTTCCCCTTTCCAGGTCTCCACTTTGGAAACCCCGTATCCCCTCCTGCCTCCCCTGCCTCTGTGAGGGTATTCCCCAACCCACCCACCCACTCCTGTCTTCCCACCTTGACATTCTCCTGTACTGAGGCCTCTAACACCCTCAGGCCCAAAGGCCTCTCCTCCCCCTGATGGCCAACAAGGCCCTCCTCTGCCACATATGTGGTCTGAACTCTGGGTCCCTCCATGTGTATTCTTTGGTTGGTGGTCCAGCCTCCAGGAGCACCAGGGGGTCAGGCCAGTTGACACTGTTGCTCTCTCCATGGGGCTGCAAACTCCCTCAGCTCCTTCAGTTCCTTCTCCAACTCCTCCATCTGCGACCCCACACTCAGTCCAATGGCTGCTGTGAATTGAATCTTGGGTATTCTGAACTTTTGGGCTAATATCCACTTATCAGTTAGTATATTCTTTTGTGAGTGAGTTACCTCAAACAGGATGATATTTTCAAGTTCTATCCATTACCTGAGAATTTCATGAAGTCATTGTTTTTAATAGATGAGTAGTATTCCATTGTGTCAATGTACCACATTTTCAGTATCCATTCCTCTGCTGAGGGACATCTGGGTTGTTTCCAGCTTCTGGCTATTATAAATATGGCTGCTATGAACATAGTGGACATAGCATGTGTCTTTATTACATGTTGGATCATCTTCTGGGTATATGCCCAGAAGTGGTATAGCTGGGTCCTCAGGTAGTATTATGTCCATTTTTCTGAGGGTCCACCAAACTGATTTCCAGAGTGGTTGTACCAGCTTGCAATCCCATAAGCAATGAAGGAGTGTTCCTCTTTTTCCACATCCTTGCCAGCATCTGCTGTCACCTGAGTTTTTGGTTTTAGCTATTCTGACTGGTGTGAGGTGGAATCTCAGTCTTGTTTTGATTTGCATTTCCATGATGACTAAGGATGTTGAACATTTCTTTAGGTGCTTCTCAGCTCTGCGAATTTCCTCAGTTAAGAATTCTCTGTTTAGCTCTGTTCCCCATTTTTTGATAGGGTTATGTGGTTCTATGGAGTCAAGGACCTCCACATAAAACCAGATAAACTGAATCTAATAGAAGAGAAAGTGGGGGAAAGCCTAGAACACATGGGTACAGGGGAAAAGTTCCTGAACAGAACACCAATGGCTGATACCCTAAGATTAAGAATCGACCAATGGGACCTCATAAAATTGCAAAGCTTCAGTAAGGCAAAGGACACTGTCAACAGGACAAAACGGCAACCAACAGGTTGGGAAAAGATCTTTACCAATCCTACGTCTGATAGAGGGCTAATATCCAATATATACAAAAAACTCAAGAAGTTAGACTCCAGAGAACCAAATAACCCTTTCAAAAAATGGGGAACAGAGGTAAACCCATTCTTTCAAGTCTGCCTAGCAGTAGAGCTCAGTCTGGCCTGTTCCTTGTCTGCCACACTTTGTCTTAGGACCAAAATCACCACTTCCTCTTTGTGATCTTGCATTTGAGAATAAATAGGTGTGTTTGTATTTTTAAGCGTACTGTAGACACACATCAGACCATATTCATCAATTGTTTTATTGGCAACACACTATTACTTTAATCTCAGTCAGTCATTTTCTGTGGTTATATTTCAGTTATTTCTAAATTCTATAGGAGGAATAGAGTAGGCTTGAAGGATTATTAAGAGCCTTCCTTAATTATCACTAACCATGACAAACATGCAAATGTATTGTTATGTTGATAACACAATACAATACTTACTGAAAAAAATGGATTTCCCTTATATATATTTTCATTAACCAGAGAATCAAAATTTTACTTCTTAGCATCAAAGTTATACTAATAATCTATAAATATACTGTGTCAAGACAGCTAAACTCTGACATTAGAAAGCTAAGAAATTCCATACAGTAAAAATTACTGCTATTGAAATTATTTCACACACAGTAGAAAATGACTGGCAATTCAACAAATAGTGCTAATAAAAGCAGACATCCACTTACAGAACAATAAAATTAGACTTATGTCTTTCATCTTACACAAAGCTCAATTCAAAATGCACCAAATATTTCTATTGAGGATAGGAACATGGAAAAAAGCTTTCTAATAGGGCTTTAATGGGATAGGAAATAGTGAATGAGACTGCATGAAACCCTTGGCATAGCCAAGGGGACCAAACACACCGGCAGCAGAATGAGGAAAAATTTTTTGCCATGTACCTCAGACAAGAGACTATTAGCAAAAATTTATAAAGAACTGCAAAACATCAAATACCCACAAAGTATCTATTAACAAATTGACTAGAACTTGAGAAGACAAATTTCAAAAGAGAAGTAGAGTAAAAAATAAGTCTTTTAAATTTTCTGTTATTAATTTTTGAGACTATAATATAATTATACAATTTTACCCTTTCCTTACTCCCCCTAAGTCCTTCCAAACTTTTTTCTCTTTTTAATTGTAGTTGTTGTGTGTGCTTTTATGCGTGTGTGCATGTATGTGTGTTCTTAAATATACAGACACAAACTGTTCAGTCTGTATAATTTTACTTGTATGTTTATAAGAGCTGACCATTTGTTATTTGATAACCAATTGTTGTGTTGTTCCCTGGGGAAGATTATTTCTCCTGCTCTCAGTATTCCCCAATTGCTTGTAGTTCTTTGTGTAGAGAGTTGAAGCCCCATGACCTTTCTCTCTTCCATGCGATTGTGTCTATTGATGTCATTTAAACATCTATATTGGTGTGACTTTACACCTGACATTTATAGGAGACACAGCTTCACAGCAACTTTCAGGAGTATGAGATGTAAAATGTTACAGAAAAATTACAATGATCAAATAGGATGTTTAAAAGTGTTCAATATTCCTAGCAATCAAGAAATTGGGAATTAAGGGTATAAGATAGATTAATAAAATATTAAGGACGTATGAAGAAACCTAATGAAAGAACATTTTATAACATTTTATATGCCATTTATAGCTTTCATTCATTTAACCCCACATTAGTTAATAATGCTGCTTCTAGGGGACATGAGTTACTTAAAATAATCTCAGAGACAGGCATGCATTCATTCATTTTATTGGTTAATAAGGTCCCAGAGTAACCCTGAACAATAGAGGCCATCATAACTTGATGATAAGTCCCTATTGCTGAAGACACCATACACTTTGGTTGAAGAACAGAGAGAAATCAACCTTGAATTAACCTGGACACTCTTCCTTCTGGCTAACTTAACAGTGTCAGAACACAACAGTGGTCTTATTGATCTGTGATCTGGACATTGCAAGTTATCAAACTGAACTACTAAGAAAAATGTTTCCACTGGTTCAGTAATTGCAAGACTATTTATAAGAGTAATTACTTGTTTTAGTGATTGTACTTCTAACTTCAACATGGGAAAATACAACCGAGTTCTATAAACAAGCTCAAAATCTATGGCTGGGGAAGTGATAGGCGCGTTGATAGGTCTATTGGGAACCTATTAATATATGTTATCCAAATGGTCATATTGTCAATTTACCTTCAACATATTTATGTTTATATTATTATGTTATATTAGGTTGATGCTGCCCCAAATCTTAATCAGAAACTTTTTATGATTGTGGGTAATGGTTAGTTCAGGATTTCATTATTGTTTAAAGTGCTAATACTATGCAATTGTAAATGCTAAGTCATAAAGGGGACTTCTATATCAAGCCTACATTCATCAGACTCCAGGAACATCACTGAAGAGGTGGGCAGAAAGAATGTAACTGTTGGAGGATGGGAAGGAGTTCTATGAAAGTTATGGCTGCTGTATACATGAATATATGTTTTACTGCATAAGATCTGCACAAGATCAGCCAGTTAAAGATTCCAGTATGAAAGGGGGATATCCTTCCCAAATCCTACTCCCAGCTGCCAAACTAGGCAGCTAATGGCCGTTACTGGAGGGCACTAATGGAAGATTCTCCATTTCCCATTGTATGACTCATACTTAAGTGTATATATTGGTAGGACTATTAGACGTAGTGAGTTAAACAAACAAACAAACAAACAAACAAGCTGTAAAGAAAATTATTTTGAGAAGGAGATAGGAAATAAAGAGTCTAGGAGAAGTTACAGTATGGGATGGTTCTTTGTTTTATTTAAAAATTTCAACTTCATTAGTTTTTGGCATTTTGGGGCAGTTGGTGTATTTTTATTTTTCTAAATTCTTAAGGTGCACCACTTAGTAGTTAATTTGTGTTCTCCCTGATTTCTTGATAGTGGCAATTAGAACTATACACATCCTATTAAGATTGTATTCATTGTGTCTTAGAAATTTTGTTATATTGTATTTCAATTTTCATTTTATCCTAAAAATTTTTAAATCTTTGTCTTAATTTTACCTGTGACACATCCATCATTTAATAGTGGGTTATTTAATCTCTGCGATTAAATAGTGGGTTATTTAATCATGTAATCTCTATGGCCTATTTTCTACTGTAATTGCAAGCTTTAATCTGTTGTCACATAGAACACAAAGAATTACTTCAAATTTCTTACATTTGTTAAGATTTGCATTATGTCTCAATTTGTGGTCTACTTTGCAGAAACTTCCATTGGTTGATTTGCTGCCTTCAGCAGAGACTGTTACTATGAGATTGGTGGAGTTGTTCTTGTTGTTGTTGTTTGTTTGTTTTGTTCTAAAAGGTGAAGAATGCATATCATCTTAATTTTCCATACTGCTTGTATATTTCTGCTGTGACCAGTGCATGTAGCATTAGGTCATTGATGGTGTCTTTTGAGGTGAGTTTCTGCACTAACACACACCAACTCTTCATGTTGACTGAGTATGTGGATTGGTTTTTCTCTTACCCTTACATAGCTAGTTTAGAGTTTAGATACTTCAAGCTCAGTTTTTCTAGGAAAAATTAGGGCCTCTGGCCTCAACAGTGAATGCTCTGCATAAGTTAGTAGAGATGGTATATACTGCAGGACTGGTAGACAGAAAACAGGCAGGTGCTCTGTAGCTGGTCTTGAAAACCTGATGGTTTGGTTGTTAAAGGCCTACATGGTTTTAGTGTCTGACCTGAGGAATGGAGAAGCTCCCCAGGCAAGTGTTAAGATAGCAATGTTTAGGGTGATTGTGGTAGCTGAGATGTGGCATTTGATTGGTGGAGCTGATAGTGTCTCTTTAAGGATATTGATATTCACGAATCTGAGTGCAAGTTCAGCTGGTTGTAACATCTGATCTTATGGATGAGCAGGCTATCAGGGTGAATTCAAATCCAACAAATTTAGGAGGCCAGCATGCATTCATGTGAATCAAATGCCTATGGAACAAGCATATGTCTCACTGAGGACCTTAGTGAAATCAGCGTATCAGAGTAAGGAAGTAAAATAATTGAGAGAGGTATGTGGCTCAGCTCCTCAGATGAGGACCATGAGGGTAAGGATCCTAACTGCAGAGAAAGTAGGCCTTCCAGGAGGGTCTGTAATCTAATATCTTAACAGTATTCATTTACAGGGAAATTATAAATGTTATATTCTATTTAAGCCATATTTCTATTTAAGCTTATATTTTATTTTGCTTAGAGCCACTCATAACATATTTATATCTTCCATACCTAATTATCTGCCTTTACTGTTCATGCTACTCAAATCTGGCATACAAATCATTCTATGGATACAGTTCTCTCAATGGCACCAATGACAGACAGTACCAGACTTACAGCCTTACATGTTTTTACATCAGGCAAAATATAACAAGTGATGTTGGCCAACAATCTGGGTGGTATCCAAAATTATTTATGTTTCGAGGTAACCAGACTGAGAGTCTCTCTATCTGAATGCTCCAAGTACTTAAATACAAGAGCTTCCCATTACACTTAAATGGGTTACAGGTGTCATTGTGCTAGTCTTATGTCTTTCCTCTATCTTCCAAAGCCATGTCTGCATATAGTCTACTCAGTTCTCACAAAGCACCCAGATTTACACAAACCTCACATCACAGCTCATGGACATCCAAGCATATAAACATGTTTGATAGTTGATTTTCTTATTTTTTAAACAGTGGTTCCAAGCTCATCATTTTATGTATAAAGGAGAGAAGCACATAATGAAATTATGCAGAGATGTGCTATATATGTAGATGGGAAATGCTGGACCTAAATTTATAGCATTCTGAAGATTTAAGAGATCTGTAATGTAGAGGAAGCATGTAACTGATAGCATATTATCATATGCCTCAGTATAATTTATCATAATATCTTCTGACAAAGATGATACTATTTTTAGATTACACATGAGAAAATTGGAAAACTGGTTCAAGTCCATAAAAATTAATATATTGTTCTAACAGTGTTTTTTGAACTCTGTAAATAAGGAGTTCTTGTCTGCATAAACACAATTCCTAGTATCTTAAAGGGTTCCTTTCCTGGTACTTAGAGACACCCTAGTGATGTTTATTTTATAGATAAAGTTAATACTAAGTGAACAGGTCTAGAAGACTATGATATTTTATATTCTAAATCCTGTTCTCATAAACTGAGATCACCAGGCGGTGGTGGCACACACCTTTAATCCCAGCACTCGGGAGGCAGAGGCAGGCGGATTTCTGAGTTCGAGGCCAGTCTGGTCTACAGAGTGAGTTCCAGGACAGCCAGGGCTACACAGAGAAACCCTGTCTCGAAAAAAAAAAAAAAAAGAAAGAAAAAGAAAAAGAAAAAAAAAACATAACCTGAGATCACAGGTGTTCAGTAAATGCTGTAGAAGAGAAAAATGCATCTTTGTGTACAAATATGAATAGGAGAGGGGGTAGAAAAAAAGGAAAAAATAAATGGATAGAGTATTTTCCATTATAAGAATTATCATGTGTAAAATATTAACTAATTTCCATACAAATAGAATATGAGTAAGTCCATGGTGCCTAAGAAAGATTTCCTTATAAATCCTTGCTAGTTTCTTGGGCAATGCACATGCAGTAAGCTCAGACATTTTCGTATTCCTAAAAGTCAAGATGCAATATGCCATTCTGCTTATGCACTGACAGGGATTTATTCTTGAAACAGCTGAGATTCAGAGGAATAATCATTTTATAGATCTTTTCATTAAAAGACAAAGAAGCTTAGCAATATGTAAAAGGTAAAAATAGAAAATTAATTTGTTAAAAATCAAATCACCTCAGACGTCATTCAAAGTGGCAAGTAGCCATTAGTGAATTTCTGTAAGATCGTTCTGAGTTTTGAATTTATATCTCAATGTAACATATTAAATGCATTTCTATTCAAATTACTGGCACAGATATGTCTTTACTACAGTTAAGAAAAGTGTATTACAAATGTCGATTGTATGAGGGACCTCCACTGGTGCAAATTCAAAAGCAAGTCTTTGAGCAGAATCATCCATCTCTGAGAGAAAAATCATAAAGAATAAACAAAATACTGATCTAATAGCTTTAAGGAATTATGAAAATATGTATACAGTTTCAAATATGAAACTACTCAGTAAACATATTTTACTTCTCAGGCTCAAAAAAAAAAAATCAAGCAAACAAGCAAAAAATCAACCAACCAACCAAACAAACAAAAAATGCAACTTCTTTTAAATTATAATTTGGTGATTAAAATATCTCAAGGTAAGACTTGATAATGAAGAGAATATGAGGAAATATATGTGCCCTCACATATGTACATATTAGTATATCTAAACAATGAAAATACCCAATTTTCATTGGCTAGTTGACTAGGTTTCTTGTTAATTAGTTTTATATTTTCTTGAATTTTATATGTGATGGCAAAAGCTACATAATCCCCATCCCTTTGTCTCCCCAAATTCCCCCATTCCCTTTGAAATATGCATAAACTTTAAAAATATTATTTTTTATGTATACATATGTATATACACACATTATACATACATACATACATACATATGTACATACTACTGAGTCCATTAATTCTGCTTACATTTGCATGTATGTAGATCTATACATTGTATGGAACAAACTATGGAATTTGTCATAAAGGCTAAGGATTCTGCCTCTCTAAACAGCCACTGACCTCATGTCATTTGACATCTAATAGTGGGGCTGTGTGGAATGTCCTCCGTTCCTATGTTATGTTGATAAGTGTTGCTATTAGTCTGTTAAGCACACTTCTGCAATAAAACTTGAATAATGATAATGACATTTCTAACATGATCAGTGCATTATTTCATTAAGTTTTTTAATTAAAAATCATTGACTAACAGATACAAGGGGAATTGTTTAGATAGCTTGTACTATACCCATTAAGACACTATTTCTATTTCAAAAATAAAGCTTTCAAGGCCTTAGACTTCAAAAAAGTACTGAGAAAAACGATTTTTCCCAGGGAAGAGTACAGCAGTTGGTTGTACACAACCAAATGGTCAGCACATAAAATATACACAAAGTGATGCAATATGAACTGAACAGGTTATGTTAAGAAACTCATATGTACATGCATATATGTATGTGAGTGCAGTTAAGAATTAATGGAAGAATAGGCCTTGAATTGGAAGGAAAGCAGGAAATGGTATATGGAAGAGTTTGAAGGGAAGAAAGGAAAGAAAAATGTTACAATTATATTAGCATCTCAAAAAATAAAATAGAAAATAAGTAAAACTTTTGAAGTTTTTGTTTAAGAAACTAAACACAATTTCTAAGTTATAGTTCTCCACTGGCCATTATAGTCACTTGTAATACATCAAATTCATTTCATCTCAGTACCTAGAATTTAGATAGGTATGATATTTATATCTAATGTGTATTTATGTATGTTTGTGTATGTGTGTGTGTGTGTGTGTGTGTGTGTGTGTGTGAGAGAGAGAGAGAGAGAGAGAGAGAGAGAGAGAGAGAGAGAGAGAGAGAGAGAGAGAGAGATTGTAGCCAGATAGACCTATGTAAATCTTAGGTAAGTATTAGCAAACCCAAAAGTTTCATGGTTTAGTTTTATAGCTTCAATGTTTAAATGAAATCTTCTTCGAATTTTAACAATAATTAAAAGTGAGGTATTGGTGGGATGGGCTCAAACATTGCCTAGTGAACTAAATAAATGCTAACTACTTTTAAGCAATATATTTGTTAATTATTGCCTAAAAGATGAGATTTTCATCAAAGTGCCAAGTGCATACCCTGCCAAACAAAAACCCGTCCTTTCCTATATCAAAGTTGACTGTGCGATGAGTTACTAGAAAAAATGACAGACCTAGGTGTATAGGAGTTTTAAGGAGCATACCATAGCCCACCGTAGAGAGGCCCAGGTGTTTCATTCTATTTTTCACAAGTTCAGCAAGCTCCTGTCTTTCTGATCTCCTGTAGAGGTTCAGTCGCTGCTGAGTTATTTTTTCCGCAGTTTTACCAGAGTGCTTTGGCCCTTTTCTGCTGAGCCTCCGGGCCCACTGCATGCTCTTCCTCCGCAGCAAGGGGTGGTCCGACTGGTCACTAGAGGTTGAGTTGCGGTGAATACTGCGGTGGTGCCCTGGGTCTTTGACATCTTTGGTGTCTTCCCACTCTTCCACACTGATGGATATTTGAGACTTTAAGGGAAATGAATATTGACAATTACATATTTTAGGAGTAGTCATCACCTAGAACTTTAATAACTTGTTTGCATGATCTTAATGTAATTATCTATCTGCATGTGAGAGTTTTCACAGCAAAAACAAATAAAAGCATTCCATTCTATCATCTTTTACTAATCAACTTGCAGAAAGCATTCTGGAGCTCATCCTTAATTGGTAAAACATCTGGATCTTTTCAGTGTTAGTCTTTTTTATGTAACTTTTAAAAAAATATAATTGGTTGCTAGAATACAAATACTTTAAACAAATATCTAGATAAATTATAAATTCATATACATGCAGTCGATGCAATCTATATGTTAAATCTGATATAAGTGTTTCAGATGTAACATAAATAACTACTATAAAATCTGTTTTGGAGAAACTTCATTTAAAGATTTTTTAAATTAATGCCCATTTTACATATGATTCGAAATAACCTTTGTGCCAAATGTAAATTTCTTTTATCATATGCACTTAGAATAAAATTAAGTCAGTTTTAAGTCATGCATCTAGAATTCATAACATAAGACATTTTGATTAAACTTTGTTTCACTGCGTCTACATAAATGCATTGGCTCCATTCCTGGGAAGGGTAGGCCACGAAGAAACTCACCAAGTTTCTTCTCAGTTACTCTTTTTCTGTGGATTCTCAGTTTTACAGTAAAAGACTCTCTTTGTCTTAGTGCTATGAGATTTTATACAAGGCAGTCACATGAAATCTAACCCTCCGCAAGAAGACCCCTCTTGTATGGATACATGCATACTTAAGGAAACAGCTTCCACAATGCTAGTGGACTTACAGACCCACCAATTTTCCCATCCGGGGTGAAAGCTTGCTTGAACTTCAGATGTCACAGTCACACACAGATTGTTTTCAAATTAATAGAAATTAAGTTACCAATTCAGGGTCAGCTAGTAGATACAATATACCCTCTAAATGTGATTATAAATTATGAGGCTCAGTGAGTGTCTTACGGACAACTCTAGCAACATGCTAGGAAATAATCTCACATCAAAGTTCAGCAAGACGTCAAGAATTCCTTCATATCTTTCTTACAGAACAGTACTTATAAGTACAACATAAAAATAATTCACTTAAACTTCATATCTCCTGATGAAAAGGTCATTGAAGAAATGTAGAAACTAGATACTATTTCTCAGAACTTAAGCTGGAAGTATTCAAAACTTTAAATCATGGATACCTTCACAAAGCTTAGCTTATTTATTCCCATCTAGTTAATATTGCAACTAAAATCCTCTTCTGTGAAGGCAGTTTACAAACTATTAGATATATACATATATGTGTGTGTGTGTGTGTGTGTGTGTGTGTGTGTGTGTATATGTCCTGCAGTAGCAATTGCTTAAATTTCTTCTGTATAAAGCCTTCTGAAGAAATCATTCAAGGTGCTAAGCATATGTACCATCACTTACAATTTAGATATTGGACAGGGGAAGGATTTGATGTTATTTCAAGATGACCTAAAACACTATTTGTCTTTGTGAATGTTTCTTCTTAGTCCTAGGTCTCAGCCAGTGCAAAATACATGCATCTAAATTATGGATCAAATTGTATCTGGGGTTTTTCTGAAATCTCCTATGATGTGAATGTCATGATTTCACATATACGGTCATTTACAATTGCAATCATTTTTCTAGTAAGTCTATACAGCAAGCACAAATCTCATAAATGTCACTCTACCCAGAAGAATTAAAAATGAGAAGAATTTCGGGATTTGTTTTAGAAAACCAAGTGAAAATTTAGAGACTTCTTAGCAGAAAGTTTTATTTTGCAAACCTTT
This sequence comes from Uromys caudimaculatus, assembly GCA_028551405.1. Classification (NCBI taxonomy): domain Eukaryota; kingdom Metazoa; phylum Chordata; class Mammalia; order Rodentia; family Muridae; genus Uromys; species Uromys caudimaculatus. Next base: position 48,427,778 of record CM052711.1, read on the forward strand.
CTTTCTCCTTTGAACATCACAAATGAGAAGCATAGTTGTTAGCTTTTTATAGTCAGATGAACAAATTAGAGTGGTCCTTCAGGGTTTTTCTATCTATATGAAAAACCATAACTTTTTGAATAAAATGATGTTAATATTCACCCTCCAGCCCTCATAAATATTTTAAACATACTGCCATACAGAGAAATAATTTCCATCTCTAACTTTGATCTAAAGTAGGAACAATAATACTGCACAAGAAATATAGCTTACTCACACTGTAAATAACATTGCTGACCTGCACATGTTATTAAATTGCATGTCAACTGTGTGCATGTGTGAAAAGATGTCTGTTTGTGAAATAATTCCCTAGGTCTTTTCATCAGTGCTTGTCACACTATTCTACTTTGATTGCAGCATCTCCAGCCAGGAAATACAGTGAAGCACTGAAAATGTAATGGTGGCTTCACCTTTTTCTCAACTACTGGCTGGTTTGAGTGTTGGAATAGTAAAGGGTTAAAAGCAGGCATTCTGGGGTCACACTGGATTTGGCTTAAATACCCACTAGACTATTAAACAGCTGCCTTTCTTGGTTATGAAATCTAAAGTCTCTATTTTAATTTTCCTTTCTGAAAAAGTAAACAGCATTAGTCTATCATATTTTGTCTATCAATTACTTTCTGACTAAATCAAAGAGAACAAGGTGTTTAATCCAGAAAAGGCTCAATATATACTAAGTAACATGACTTGTGCTCTTGCATGAGACAGCAGTACAAATGGGAAATTAAAAAGAAAGTAACAACCCTGTAGCTTGTTAATGTATTGAATTTGAAGAGAAGAAACATATTTATACTATAATGTATATTTTGTTTGCATCAATTATTCTGTCCATCTATAATTAGAGAACTCTTTTATTTTTATAATCAAATGCTTAATAAAAATAAAAACAATAATACCAGAAAAGTACTAGAGTGTCTGTGCATGTGTGTGGTGAGGGGTGTAATTATGTACGTGCGTGTGGAGAGCAGAGGAAGATGTGGGTGCCTCCTCTCTTGCACTCTACATTATTCCAGAGTTTCTCATAAAACCTGAAGCTTACCTATGTGACATGACTTTTACTGGGCAGTGAACACCAGGTTCCTCCTGTATCTATCTCCCAGTGCTAGGATCATTGGCAACAGAGGGCAACAAACAGTATTTTCATGTGAGACTTGGGGCTGCAAACTCAGGATGCCATGCTTGCACCTCAGATGCTCTAATTTCTTGAGTTATCTCCCCACACCACGCCAAATATACTTTATGTAAAATGGGTTTAGTAAAGTATTCATATGTATAAATGTGTATATATATATATATATATATATATATACACATAAACTTAAAATAAGAAATAAAAATTTGATATGTGTGCTATTAGTTTCCAAAAAGGTTGTCTTATCATTTTTAAAAGACATGTTATTTTTAAGATTCATAGAACTTGCCGTGATTAAGAAAGCTGCTAAATGTCTATCTTTACAAAACATAACTTATGTATTTTAAATGATAACTTCTGCCTAAAATGGCTCGATCATTTCATTATTTAAAAGGATTCTGAGGTGAAATGAGTTAGAACACAATAGTACAAATACATAAAGAAAAAAGTGGAATGGGAAGAATTGAAATGGAGGGAGGGGGAACAGGGAGGGGAGGGAATAATGGGAGGGGTAAATAACGCTAAATATTACTTGAGAAAGTCATATGGGAACATATATATAAGACTATATATATATATATATATATATATATATATATATATATATATACACAAAGAAAAATATTACAAGCTGCAAAGGGAAGATGACTGAATAAGATATGAAGGCAAACTCATTAGAATAACGTCTGACTTCTCCAAAGAGACCCTAAAACCAGGAAGAACCTGGCTGGATGTTCTACAGACTCTTCTAAGACAGCACAAATGTCAGCTCAGACTACCATATCCAGCAAAATAACAAAAGCCAAATTTAAGCAGTATCTAGCTAAAAACCCAGCTCTACAGAAGGTGCTAAAAGGAAAACTTAAATCTCATGAGGTTAGTCACAGTCAAGAAACCACAAGGAATAAATAATCTCAGATATGTAAATTAAAAGAGGGGTTTAAAATACCCATATCAAAACTAAAAAATAACAGGAATCAACAAATACTGCTCATTGATAACTACCAACATCAAGGGTCTCAATTACCCAATAGAAAAACAGAGAGTAACAGATTGAATTAAAGAACAGGATCTACACTTTTCAGCCTGCACATTCTGCCTCGGCAGACCATCAGCATGTCTGCTCATCTGAAGATCTCATAATCTGAAGGCCTCCCAGGAGGTCTGCTACAGCCAGGGCCAAAGGTAAGGGACCCTCCCAAATAACTACAGCAGCTGGAAGCCCAAGGAGCCAGCAAAGGAATGGAAATATACAACCTCGGGAGATAGGAGGTGGGGGGATGTTCAAGAATGTACCAGAGACCTGGGAGGTGAGAGAATCTCTAGACTCAAGGGGGGGGGGATTAGGTGAAATACCCAACAATGGGGAGAGGGAAATTGTAGAATCCACCTCCAGTAGAAAGACAGGCCCCCAAGTGGAGAGATGGGGTTGCCATCCCACAGTCAAAATCTCTGACCCAGAATTGTTCCTGTCTAAAAGAACTGAAGGGGAAAAAATGGAGAAGAGACTGAGGGACAGGAGGTCTAATGACTGGCCCAAATTTGGACCCATCTCAAGAGGAGGCTTACTGATGCTATGATGTAGAGACAGGAGCTTAGCATGGCTGCCCTCCAAGAGGCCCAACAAGCAGCTGACTGAAACAGAAGCAGATACTTATACTCAAACAATGGTCTGCAGTCCCGGACCCCTGTGGTTGAATTAGGGAAAGGCTGGAAGAAACTGAAGAGGAGGGCAACCCCATAGGAAGACCAGCAGTCTCAACTAACCGGGACCCCTGCCATGTCCCAGACACTGAGCTACCAATCAGGCAGCATACATTAGCTGGTCCAAGACTCCTGACACATATACAGCAGAGGACTGCCTGGTCTGGCCTCAGTGAGAGAAGAAGAATCTAACTCTTGAGAAACTTGAGCCTCCAGGGAATGTGGAGGCCTGGCAGGGTGTAGGGGTGGGGATGGGGACATCTTCTTGGAGACAGGAGAGGAGGAATGGGATGAGGAACTGAAGGGCAGAATAGAAGGAGGATAACGACAGGACTGTAAAAAAAAAACAGTTAAAGATTAAAAAATAATTGAAGGTTGGATGTGGGTAAAAGATTTTGCTATTTGTGGTCAGTGTGGGGTAGGAGTTTTAAACTACTAATGGTTTATTTGAGTGAATGTAAGTAAATGTTACAGATTCATGGCGGTCATATTATCACTAGTATGGTCTTCTGTTAATTGAAGAATCATCGAGTGTACTATTAGTAATCTATACTGAGGCCTGAACTGAGCATTAGTAATTATTGTCTTTTTTATTATACTTTCAAATACTGTTCATCTTAAAGTTTTATGGCTTATATTCATATTTACTTCTTTTTCAAAATTCCGGATGAAAGCTACTTTATAATTGCGTGATGAGTTTTATATTGTTTCTCCAGCTATGAGAGAGCCACAGGTTATACTTATTGTCTTTGTAGACAAAGAAAAGTAATGATAATTAATACTTGTTTGGTTGCCAACTTCACATATTCTTCTGACATAAACTATAAATTTATGAATGTAAATATGAAGGTAAATTTCACCTTTCATATTTATCATCCCTTCTCTTTTCTTGGACAAACATGGATTTGATGGCTACAATAAAAAGTAAAGGATATTTTCTGCTGATAAATTTGTTTCTTTAACAGGGAAAATGGTTATGGAAGAAAAGATAAAGAAGAAAGATAGTTGCCTGCTTCATAAATTCTTAGAACTTTCATGGAATGCTTAACCAAGAGCTATTCCAATAACCTCTGTTCTTTGATGTTGTTTTCTGTTCCCTGCGTGCAGTTGAAAAGACTGCTTTATTCTTGATTATTTTTATTGATTATGATGCTTATGGAAACAAATGGTACCAATGAAAAAATAAAAACCATGCCCATGAATAAAATAAAATTAAAAAAAAAAAACAACAGGATCCACAAATACACTTTAACACCCACAATAGATATCAGCTAATGGTAACAAGATGAAAAAGGACATTCCAAGAAAATGGATCCAAGAAGTAAGATGATGTAGCCATTTTAATATCTGGAAAAACAGACAGAACCAAATCTAATTAGAAAAGATTGGGAAAGACGATAAAACATACTCATAAAATGAAAAAATATCCACACCAATATGATATTGCAATTCTAAACATCTGTACATAAAACACAAAGGTACCAAAGTTCATAAAAGAAACAGTTCTAAATCACATATTGACACCTCCACACACACACATGAGTGCAGCATATGATCAAAATTAGTGTTCCTTTATCATCTCATGAAGTTCAGCAAGTGGGAAATTTTAGGGAGTTAAATAAATTTGGCCAACAAGGCTTCACTTTAAAATGAAAATGGCATATAAAAAAGAAATCCAAACATGCCGTTGGCATCTGCTCTCTGCAGGAGAGGACAATTCTATCCTCAGTGCCTTTCTGAATGTGAAGGAGATGAAGCATGTCACTCATCCCTTGGCTATCAAAGCTTCTGAGAGCAAATGAATAAACTATATGAAAAGCAGTGTCACCATTAAATGAGATGAAGCACATAAAATTGTTCCTTTTTATTCCTTACTGTGACATTCCAGTAACAAAATGTACTAAAATATCAGTATCAGTTTGACAAAATTCAGAGGATCATTTTAACACTAGATGTCTTGGGTAATAAGGCTCATTTGTGTATTTTAGAGACTTGTATGCTACTGTCTCTGGCCAACCAACAATTTACTCTTCATTTAGTAAGAAAAAAGTAACATTTTCTTGCTTCTAAGATATTTAAAATAAAACTAAGGTCACATATAAGTCTTGCTATATAAAATAAACAATATAAGACTCATTGTTACACCATTCCTTATCAGAGCCCATACACTATAAAAATAACTGAGACACACATTTCAGATCTCAAATACTTGAAGTTTGAATATAAGTCAAATCACTCAAAAGTATTTCTGTCTTTGTACCAACCAGAGAATACAAATGAAAATGCTATACTGTGTCAATTTAAATTCTAAATGAAGCAACGCACGTTTTAGTCACCAAAGATATAGGTTCAATAATAACAATTTGACCCCATATTTGATGACTACTTGCTGATGACTCTTAAACCGCAGAACCCTTTTATCCTACTCCAGTGCAAGTTGGTAAGACAGGTCAATGTCTCTTCTTTTGAAAGCAGTTTGACAGTCACATTCATTGCATAGGAAACCTTACCTCAGGGCTGGCCACTAACCACTATAAGGAATAGGTCATTTAGACTTTCCACTGTCTCATATCACTTCTGGAAATGCTTGAATTCCTACCTGCCTTCTCCTCTCTCCCCAAATTCTCACTAAAAATTTCTGGTGCATTTCTAGTCTCCTCAGTCTGAAAATCATAACATCCGTGTCACCTCTGAGGTGGATAAGCATTTCCCAATTACATTATCTACTGTTCAAATTTTATCTACAAGTATTTAAAAAATAAAGTAAAAAACATGCTATATACCTCCCATTCTCCTAGCAGCTTGCAATATCTGAACAAATATTTATATAATTAATAAGGGTGAACACTTAGTTAAGTAACTAAAACAGTGATATAGTTAATACAAATAAATTGTAAATAGGTAGAGTTTGTGTAGGAGTAGGTAGGATAGAAAAGATAAATCATGTTCCAGAGAAAGTTAGGACTAAATTAGGGAGGAACACACGGAATCCTTTTGGAAAGCATTCTGAATTCAATAAAGCAAAGATGGTTTACCTGTTTATTAGCGTTTTCTCCCCAAAGGTTTTAATCACGTTTTATCTTTCCCAACTTCTCCTATATCTTCCCCATCTCCCTACCTATCCAATTTTATGTTCTTTATCTCTGTCTTTCTTCTAAAGAAGAAAATTAAAAACTATTGTATCTTGCGGAGCACAAAGTAGAAAGAAATGAAACACAGAACTGGAAATAAAGAATAAAATCAATGATAGATTTTTGTCGAAATGAGGGAAGAAATATTTCTCATATTTAAAGAGTGAATATAAGGAAATGGATGGAGATGTAACTGAAACATTTTTACTGGAAGTTTCTTTTTCCATATTTATTACATGTGTTATTAATAGAGTTGACTTAATTAGAATTAAGGACTGCCTGAGGGAGAATTTTATTTTATTTTAAAAATTATTTTCTTTATTTGCATTCCAGACATTGCCCCTGACGCCCAGTCCCCCTCCCACCTTTCCTTACCCCGTTCCTCCTCCCCCTTGTCTCCCAAATGATGCTGATTTTAATTGGGTTATTTGGTTTTTTACACTTTAACTTCTTGAGTTCTTTATATATTTTGTATATTAGCCTTCTATCAGATGTAGAGTTAGCAAAGATTTTTTCCCCAATATGTAGTTTGACAATTGTCCTATTGATGGTGTCTTTTGCCTTACAGAAGCTTTTCAGTTTCCTAAGGTCCCATATATCAACTGTTGATCTTAGAACTTGAGCCATTGGTGTTCTGTTCTGGAAATTTCCCCCTGTGCCAATGAATTCTAGTGTCTTTCCCACAATCTCTTCTACTCAATTCAGTATATCTGGTTTTATGTTGAGGTCCTTGATCCACTTGGATTTCAGCTTTGTGCAAGGTAATAAATATGCATCTATTTTCATTCTTCTACATACATATAGCCAGTTAGACCAGCACCATTTATTGAAGATGCTTTCTTTTTCTAAAGCATTTTTTTTTTTTTTGGTTTCTTTGTTAAAGAACAACTGTCCATAGGTGTGTGGAAACTGGTCATCAATTCTATTCTATTGATAACCTGTATCTGTAACAATATCATATAGTCTTTATTACTATTGCTTTGTAGTACAGCTTGGGGACAGGGATGGTGATTCCCAAGAAGACCTTTAAAGTTTAAAAGTTGAGAATTGTTTTGGCTATCCTGGATTATTCTTTTGTTTTGTTTTGTTTTGTTTTGTTTTTCATGTGAAATTGAGAACTTCGAATTTCATGTCTGTGAAGAATTGTGTTGGGATTTTAATGGGGATTGCATTGAATTTGTAGATTGCTTTTGGTAAAATGGCCATTTTCACTATAATAATTCTACCAATGAATGAGCATGGGAGATCTCTCCATTTTTGAGGACTTTTTTGATTTCTTTCTTCATAGATTTGAAGTTCTTGCCACACAGATCTTTCACTTGCTTGGTAAAAGTTATATCAATATATTTTATACTATTTGAGAATATTGTGAGAGGTGTTATTTCACTAATTTCTTTCTCAGTCTGTTTATCATTTGTATAAAACAAGGCTACTGGGTTTTTTGTTTGTTTGTTTGTTTTTTAGTTAATTTTATATCTTGCCACTTTGCTGATGTTGGTTATCAGCCATAGGAGTTGTCCAGTGGAATTTTGGGCCTTGCTTTATATACTATCATATCATCTGCAAATAGTGTGTACCTTCAATTCTTGCTTTTCAATTCGTAACCTCTTGACCTCCTTTTGGTATCTAATTGCTCTAACTAGAACTTCAAGTACTATATTGTATAGACAGTGAGTGAGTTACTAGCCTTGTCTTGTCTCTGATTTTGGTGGGATTGCTTCAAGTTTCACTCCATTTAATGTGATATTGGCTGTTGGTTTGCTATATATTCTTTTTATTAGGTTTAGGAATGGGCCTTCAACTCCTGATCTCTCCAAGACTTTTAACATGAAGGGGTATTGGATTTTCTCAAAGGATTTTTCAGCATCTAAAGGGATGATCATATAATTTTTTTCTTTAAGTTTGTTCATATGGTAGATTATATTGATGGAATTTGTCTGCATTCTTGGAATAAAGCTTACTTCATCATGGTGAATGATGGTTTTGATGTGTTCTTGGATATGGTTTGTGAGAATTTTATTGAATATATTTGCATTGATATTCATAAGTGAAATTTTCCTGAAGCTCTCTTTCTTTGTTGGGTCTCTGTGTGGTTCAGGTAGTATATTAACTGTGTCTGTGATCTGTATGTCAAGAACTTCAAGTCTCTGAAGAAAGAAATTGAAGACTTCAGAAGATAGAAAGATCTCCCATGCTTGTAGATTGACAGGATTAATATAGTAAATATGGACATCTTGCTGAAAGCAATCTACAGATTCAATGCAATCCCCATCAAAATTCCAACTCAATTCTTCATAGACTTAGAAGGAGCAATTCTCAAATTCATTTGGAATAACAAAAAAACAAAAACAAAAACAAAAACAAAAACAAACAAAAAAACAAAAAACAAAAAACAACCCAGGACAGCAAAAGCTATTCTCAACAGCAAAAGAACTTCTGGGGTAATCAGCATCTCTGACCTCAAGCTGTACTACAGAGCAGAAGTGATAAAAACTGCATGGTATTGGTTCAGTGACAGGCAGGAAGATCGGTGGAATAGAATTGAAGACACAGAAATGAAGCCACACACCTATGGTCACTTGATCTTTGACAAAGGAGCTAAAACCATCCAGTAGAAAAAAGACAGCATTTTCAACAAATGGTGCTGGTTCAACTGGCAGTCAACATGTAGAAGAATGCAACTTGATCCATTCTTATCTCCCTGCACAATGTCAAGTTCAAGTGGATCAAGGACATCCACATAAAACCAGATACACTGAATCTAATAGAAGGGAAAGTGGGGAAAAGTCTCGAACACATGGGTACGGGGGGAAAGTTCCTGAACACCAATGGCTTATGCTCTAAGATCAAGAATTGACAAATGGGACCTCATAAAATTGCAAAGCATCTGTAAGGCAAAGGACACTGTCAATAGGACAAAACAGAAACCAATGGATTAGGAAAAGATCTTTACCAATCCTACATCTGATAAAGGGCTAATATCCAATATATACAAAGAAATCAAAAAGTTAGTCTCCAGAGAACCAAATAACCATATTTAAAAATGGGGAACAGAGTTAAACAGAGAACTCTCAACTGAGGAACTTGAAGGGCTGAGAAGCACCTAAAGAAATGTTCAACATCCTTAGTCAACAGGGAAATGCAAATCAGAACAACTCTAAGATTCCACCTCATACCAGTCAGAATGGCTAAGATGAAAAACTCAGATGACAGCGGATGCTGGCAAGGATGTGGAGAAAGAGGAATACTACTCTATTGCTGGTGGGATTGCAAGCTGGTACAACCACTCTGGAAATCAGTTTGGCAGTTTCTCAGAAAAATTGGACATAGTAGTACCTGAAGACCCAGCTATACCACTACTGGGCATATACCCAGAAGATGCTCCAACACGTAATAAGGACACATGTGCCACTATGTTCATAGCAGCCATATTTATAATAGCCAGAAGCTGGAAACAACCCAGATGTCCCTCATCAGAGGAATGGATACAGAAACTGTGGTACATTTACACAATGGAGTACTACTCAGCTATTAAAAACAATGACTTAATGAAATTTGCAGGCAAATGGATGGAACTTGAAAATATCATAAGTGACATAACTCAGTCACAAAAGAACAAATACAGTATGTACTCACTGATAAGTTCATATTAGCCCAAAAGTTCAGAATACCCAAGATTCAATTCACAGACCATATGAAGCCTGAAAAGAAGGATGACCAAAATCTGGATGCTTCAGTGCTTTTTAGAAGGGTTAACAAAATACTCAACAGGAGGAAATCTGGAGACAAAGTGTGGAACAGAGACTGAAAGAAAGGCTATTCAGATACTGCCCTACCTGTGGATCCATCCCTGGTACAGTTACCAAACCTGTATGTTATTGTGGGTGCTGGGAAGTGCTTGTTGATGGAAGTCTGATATGGCTGTCTCCTGAGAGGCTTTGCCAGAGCCTGATAAATAGAGAGGCAGAAACTGACAGCCAACCATTGGACTGAGCTCCTGGGTCCCTGATAGAGGCATTGGAGAAGGGACTGAAGGAGCTGAGGGGTTTGCAGTCCCATGGATGGAACAACAGTATCAACAGGTCAGACCCCCTTGAGCTCCTAGGGACTAGAACACCAACCAAAGAATACACATGGTGTGACCCATGGTGCTGGCCATATATATGGCAGAAGATGGCATTGATGGACATCAGTGGGAGGAGAGACTTTCGGGCCTGAGGGTGTTTGATGCCCCAGGGTAGGGGAATGCCAAGACAGGAAGACCGGAGTGGGTGGGTGGGGGAGCACCCTCATAGAGGCAGGAGGAATGAGAATGGATAGGGGTTTTGGAAAGGAGGGGGTAAACATTTGAAATATAAATAAAGAAAATATCCAATTAAAAAGAAAACAATAAAACATGCAGTAAGGTGAATCTGAAAAAAAAAGAGAGAAAGAAAGAGTCATTCAAAGTCCTTAGTGATCAGGGAAATGCAAATCAAAATGACCCTGAGATTACACCTTACACCAATCAAAAGGGCTAAGGTCAAATATTCGGGTGACAGCACATGTTCGTGAGGATGTGGAGAAAGAGGAGCATCCTCCATTTCTGATTGTATTGCAAACTGGTACACCCACTCTGGACATTAATCTGGAGGTTCCTCAGAAAACTGGAAATAGACCTATCTGAAGACTCAACACTAGGATTCTTCGGTATATACCCTGAAGATGCTCCACCATGCCACACGGGTATGCTCCACTATGTTCATAGCAGACAGCTGAGATTCTTAAGTTCAAATATGGCCCTAAGGAAAATGAAGAAAGGCCTCCTGACAATGAAAATGCATATGACAGAGAATCAGTAGAGCTGAAAATGGCAGATAAATAAGTATAAAAGGTGAGAAAACGACTCAAGAATAAACTTTTATAGGATATCAAACAAAAAGAAAATTGTAGATGAACTCAGCCTCACAGAGTATACGAATCTAAGTTTTTGTTTGTTTCATTTATACGTATGTTGTGTGTGTATGTATGCACATGAATGAGTATAAATGAATAACTATGATTTGTAAATTCATGTTGTCATAATTCATAAGACTTATACCATTGTATACATTGCATATATTTATAAATATCCAAAATAAATACACTTAGATACCTATATATCTTTATTTTTCCTATTTTGCTTGTAAACAAAAATTTAAAAAGTCAAAGAAAATAATAAGATTGATAATACCAGAGAGTCAAATGCTTTACATTATTAAACTCAACATCTGTGGCATTTTTCAAATACAGGGATATTGGCTTTACATATTATGTATCATAGATTTAATTGTATCAACCGGAGCATCCTCAAAAGTAGCAGTATATACTCAAAAATAATGCTGAATTAAGGAAGTAAAATCGATGATGCTGTAATTAACTTGGTCACAGAATAACATTTCTTTTATCTCAACTTATGAAGTAATATTATGTTCCCTATTTCCTTTTGTTTCTGCTTTACATTCACCATAGCCCAAGTTCGCACACAGCTACTTAAGGGGTAGTGACCATCTAAATCCAGGGTCAATGCAGAATACAGAGATGAATGATTGATGCCTAGCAACAAGGACAGAAGCATTGGCAGAGAATGACTAGGCTGTAGACAAGCTCAAAACACAGAAATAAATCTGACTGAAAATATTAGAGAGCTAGTATGAACTTCATCATGATAGTAGAACAAAACTGTGATGCATCTAGTGCTAGCAGAACAAGAAAGTGGGATTTATTTAGAAGCCTTGTGCAAGACAAGCAAGAGAAGAGGATCTCAACATTTCAAATGCATAATGAGGAAAGTGAGTGGACAAATCGGCCTGAATCCTCACCTCAGCTTTCTGACAAATCTCTTGCTTACCAGTTCATTCTCAGCCTGCACTGAATACATATAGCATTTCTCAGTAGATATTGTTATGTTTGGAGATGATCAGATAGAGAGGATCTTGGCCAGTGTAATCATGCCTATGTTCTGCATATAAAGAATTTGAAGAGCTTACCTCAAATTTAAAAAACAAACAAAAAAAAAACTTTCAACAGCATAGAGGCAATTGTTCTCAGTTAATGTGCAGAAAACAATGAGTTTTCTTAAAACAATTACATAGTTTGAGTCATTTCGTATGTTGATTCTCAAAGTAAATGCTGTGCTCAAACAGATTGTGAGAGAAGGACCCCCTTCTGTTACCTACAACAGTGAAGTCAAGTGATAAAATATAGACAGTCTAGTGTCCAAGGTAGTCAATTATAAATCCAGCACTGACATATCTTAAAGTTTGAATCTTGGTCAAGGTATCTTGTCTCAAATCTCAATAATAATACTGTTTTTCTGTATGCAGGTTTATTTCACTTAGCAATGCCAAGGTTTACTCATGTTTTATTCTTACTATTAAAAAAGGCAAAATTTCATTAAATCATTGTTTTTAATAGCTGAGTAGTACTCCATTGTGTAAATGTACCACATTTTCTGTATCCATTTCTCTGATGAGGGACATCTGGGTTGTTTCCAGCTTCTGGCTATTATAAATATGGCTGCTATGAACATAGTGGAGCATGTGTCTTTATTACATGTTGGAGCATCTTCTGGGTATATGCCCAGGAGTGGTATAGCTG
>CM052711.1:48440501-48466399 GCA_028551405.1 Uromys caudimaculatus
ATATTATGTCCATTTTTCTGAGGGTCTGCCAAACTGATTTCCAGAGTGGTTGTACCAGCTTGCAATCCTGAACGAGGTAACTCAGTCACAAAAGAACGTACATGGTATGTACTCACTGATAAGTGGATATTAGCAGAAACATTTGGAATACCCAAATTTCACTTTACAGTAATTGCTGGACTGAGAGTGAGGTCCCAGATGGAGGAGTTGGAGAAGGGACTTAAGGAGCTGAGGGAGTCTGCAGCCCCATGAAGGGAGCAACAGTGTCAACTGGCCTGACCCCTCCGGTCCTCATAGAGGCTGGACCACCAACCAAAGAAAACACATGGAGGGACCCATAGTTGGGACCACATATGTGGCAGAGGGCGGCCTTGTTGGCTAATCGGGGGGGGGAGGAGAGGCCCTAGTAAAGGGGAATGTCAAGGTGGGAATATGGGAGTGGGCGGGCAGGTGGGTGGGAGGTGGAATACCCTCATAGAGGTGGAGGAGGGGAGGGGATAGGTGGTTTCTAAAGAGGAGACCTAGAAAGGGGAAAACATTGGAAATGTAAATAAAGTATGAAAAAAAAAAGGTAAAATTTTTATAAAGAGGAACACTGTGCTAACGTGAATAAAAAAAAAAATGGAGAAATTGGGCTGCATAATGTCTCAGCCATAAAGATCAATTGTTTCCCTTAGAGAGTACTGATTCTCAGTATCCACTTGGTGGCTCATGATCATCTTTAACCCCAGGTCTAAGAATTTAGTGTCCTCTTCTGACCTCTGCACACAACAGACACACATAAATATATACATGCATATATGCAGGCAAAACTCTTATGCACATAAAATAAACAAATCTAAAAGACAAAAGAAAGAAGAAACAAAGAAAGAAAGAAAGAAAGAAAGAAAGAAAGAAAGAAAGAAAGAAAGAAAGAAAGAAAGAAAGAAAGAAAGAGAAAGAAAGGGAGAGAGGGAGGGAGGGAGGGAGGAAGGAAGGAAGGAAGGAAGGAAGGAAGGAAGGAAGGAAGGAAGGAAGGAAGGAAGGAAGGAAGGAAGGGAGAGAGAGAGAGAGAGAAAGAAAGAAAGAAAGAAAGAAAGAAAGAAAGAAAGAAAGAAAGAAAGAAAGAAAGAAAGAAAGAAAGAAAGAAAGAAAACAAACAAAGAGGGGGAAACTGGAAAGTGTTTGTCAAAAGTACAAATTACTACGTGTCAAATGAATAAATTCTGGATATGTTATATTAGACAATGTGAATGAAGCTAATATTAATGTATTGTGTACTTGAAATGCTCAGAAAGAGATTCAAGAGACACAGCCTTAGTTCATTATTATACATCTCAGCAAGTACAGTAGCTTCTGGAGTCTACCTGCCTGAACTCTGGCTTCTAGGTCTCCATCCACAGATACCTTTAAGACAAGATCAGGGTTCTCCAGATACTAGTGAAGATCTGTATAACCCTTAGCATTTGAAAATAAAATCACACTAAAACCAGTTTTAAGACTCTTAAAAACTGCAACATTTGGAAATATCCTCCATTATAAATGTTAATAATATAAAGTAATAAAATATTAATATAATTTAGAATTAATTCTTATAATATCAAGTTTTAGATAGAATAATTATTTTATTAATATATTTTTTTCATTCTTAATGTCTTTCCAAAGCTTCGGCTTGTATCTTAAGTTCACCTCTTAGGATTGACTTTTTAAACAGATGCCTGCTAATTACACACCGCACTTCTGTCAGTACTGATATGACTACTGTGAACTGTGATCAGTAGTTTCTTGGTGTTAGTTATAGCATTTATGGAACTGATTCTGAAATAATGCCTGAAGTGGATTAAAAAATGCAGTCCAAAGACAAAAGGTAACTTTACTTTGCAATTTTCTTTGTGAAAATAAAAGTACATTAACATGGAAAAATGTATATATGAACCTTTCAGTATGAAATTCTGAATGGAGTCTTTCATAGTCAATTGCTTTAATAGGTCTGAATTTGTATATTAAAGCACTGAGGAATGAGACAAACAGAAGGTACTTACTTGAGATGCTATTTCTCGAGACTGACACAAAGGAGGAAAAAAGAAATACACAAAATACAGTTTAGACAATGACCGGACCATACGTACATGAAACAGCAACATGGACAAAATATGTCATATATCCACATTATTCTTATAATGCAATAATGTGTTTACTTTTTGTAAGGCTTTTGGTCAAAGTCAGGTAAAGCATAATGTAGAAATTTTTTATGTATAGCAAATATTCTGTTTTCTCAGATTGGATAAGTATAATAGATACTAAAATATATGAATGAACAATAACTGATTCACTTCATGAAAAAAAGAATGTTTTAAGTAATCATTTACATTATATTGTATTTCTTGGTAATGATGCATACAATAGCAGTCTGAACTGACATTCAGGAACGTTATGTTTAAATACAATCTGTGTAAATACAGAAGACATGGACTGGCATTTATTTTATTAATATAATTTTATCGTTGATAAAGGCATTATTTTCCTAAAGCCACAAATTTTCTTACTTAAAAATTTCTTCTATATTCACTCATGAATAATTTATCCTAAAGGAATCTTTCTTACAGTTTCCTGTTCCCCTTCTCTTCTATTATTTCTCATGCATTGTTTGGTGCTTTGCACACACTGATCAGGTCTACATCATGGGAAAGACAATGTAAGCTTTTAGAACCATGGAAGACTTACTGTAATCTCAGCAAGATCATAACAAAGCCTTTAATTCTAAAAACTAAATGAAACTTCTGCTTCCTAAAATCTGGAATATTTCTTAGGTTTTACTTAGAGAAATCTGTCATTTCATCTGAATGACTTACTTGAACTTCTTTAAAAAAATTTTTTTTAACCATCTGACACTGGAGAAAAATGATGGTAGGTTTCAATTCCTTAGACCTATTCATGCTTTATTTGTGTATGTTAGAGAGAATTAATTCCTTTTTTTCTTTTATAACCCAATGTCTTAACTGAGTTCCTTCACTGTAAAGATATGCCTGCAAATTGTAAAATTATGATTGATTGTGGATATGTTATCCATCAGTCATATTCATATAATCTCCCAGTCAAGACTAAGAAGAAAGATACTCATTTTTAAAATAAGTGTCCTGGAAAAGAAATTTCCCTTTACATAATGAGCTTGAATTTCTTCATGTATTAGACTTTTCATGTTGGTAAAGAGTATTCAACTCAGCTGTAGTAGGTAGTGTGTGTTGCATACACAGTAATACCAATCTTGGTCAGTAAATTGTGGGTGAAATGTTTAATATACTCTGTCTTTGTGTCTCATGTTATCTACAGAACTCAGATATCAATCATTAACTAAAATGTGTCAAATGATAAATTACGTTCAAAAATACAAAAATAGGATCCACCAGCTTAGGTCAGTTTCCTTTCATCCTCTCAATGACATCCTGTTTTAAAGACATATAGAGAAACTGAAGGCAGGGCATTAAAAAAGCATTTCAGTGAGAATTGTGAAGGACAGAATTAGCTAAAATGTAATTAAGTACTCTTTAACAACAGAGATATTCAGCTATTCTTTCTATATTTTGACATGTCATTCAGTATACGACAAAAATTTTTTCAATAGTACAAAATGATTGACATGAATACGGATGGCCTGACAAAGAAAATGATTGCTACACTTACATTCATAAAGCCTATATAATGGTAAAACTACATAAAACGTCCATAGAAATCCACTTTGAAATTACCATAGCCAACTGAAAAATATTTGTATTGCAATGAATGTCTATGTTCCACTTTTCAAGAGTGTGTGAAATTGTAAGCCAGAGAGCAATGGTATTTAGAGATAGCAGTGCTGGACAGTCACTTCTTCTTGCAAGAAGACAGTTGCTTCTTCTGTCTCAAGAAGATATGTTGTTCAAATGCCGCGATCATAAGCAGACTCTCCCCAGACAACAAACCTAGCACTGTCTACATTTCAGGCTTCCAGTCCTTACAAGTGTCAGAATCAACTTTTCATTATAAAAATCTTTCTACTATTTCTATTATGTATCTGAGTGTGTGTGTGTGTGTGTGTGTGTGTGAGTGAATGTGTATGTAAGTGAGTGTGTGTGTTTGTGTGTGTTCATGTGTGTATGTGTGTGTGTGTGTGTGTGTGTGTGTACAGGGGTATATGACTCTCCCCTGGAAGAGCAGTATGAACTCTTTACTGAACCATCTTTCTAGTCATTCACATTTTTCATTTTTATAAGTCATTGAATATATGATATGCTACAATGGAAACACTAGCAAGCTAAGAAAATGTAAAATTACTTACACATAAAAGTGACTTGTTTTAATATTTTACTGTATAATCAAATAATATTTGTATATAATCTAAAACCTTTAGCCATGTTTGCCAAACTACTTCATGTATTTAACTTTCTTGCACGCCTCTCCACTCAGCTACAGTTGATTGTTTCTTATTTGAAAGTTCTTTTTCTATAGTGAGCCTAAGAGTCTGTGTTCAAACAAAAACTTAAATTTAGCTGTAGAGATGATGGGAGAGATATTTTTAATGCCTCAGAAAAAAACATTGAAGTCACCCACAACATCTCAGGAAACTTGAAAAACATCCAGATAGCCACAATACCCATCTATGTAAAAGCATAATGATAACTCTACAAGAAAAAAAAACTCTATCCTATTAACTGTATGCTGACACTAAAACTCTTCTGCATGAATCATGATTTTTTAAATTTTTATTATGAATCTATTTGGATAGTTAAAATAAATATCATTGATTGGAGCCCTATTCCTGGGGTTATTTTGCAGAAGAGAGAAAAAAAAAAAAAACTAGCCAAAATGTTTTTGTGATTTGGCATTACTTTGAGAAATTTGAAAAGAAATAATTAAAACAAGAGTTATATTAAAAATATTACATATAAATATATATGTAGGATAGTACATTTATCTAAAAACTTTGTAATAACATAATCTAATTTAAAGAGGTGGATTTTCCTAACAGTATAGAAATGACCTGCAGCCACAGAGATGATGAAATTATAATACAGACGTATTCTCAGTTGCAGAGGGTCATCAAATTTCTTCCTTCTGTATTAATAAAGATTCTAGTTCCCAATAAAATTACTGTTTTTTACCAGAAAATCTTGCACTGTTCCTAGACTTTTCTTATATCTTACCATACATTTTCAAAGTAGAGACAGAGAAACATGCATTCTAAATGCTTAATGAGATTCCCTGTTTTGCTTTCTTCCAAATGCTAATATATGCAGTGGAAGAATACATTAGAAACATAGGTGGTTCTGAAAAGATTTGTTTTATATCAGAACCTCATGGGACTTAAATTGTTCTGATTCTTTGAAATGTTCTAGAAGTGGCTAATCTCGGATCTAAAGGAAAAAAGAAACAAACAAACCATTGGAACCTAATATCCACAATGGTGAAAAGCCTTCTAACAATACTTTGTGAAACACTTAAGATTTCAGCTACTGAAAGCGTACTGTAGGCATGTATAATAGAACTCTTTTTCACTTTCAGTTACATTCATGTGAAATCAGTCCCCATGGCTGTGAATGACTATATTCATCACAGTAAGCATCACAGTGAAAAAGGCTTTCATAGTTCCAGACCTCGGATGTAGTTAGTTTCTGAGATTCCGTTCTGTAGATCCCAATGGGGACATCTCCAGTAGAAGAACACAACTTCTGATAGAGTCTGGCATACGTTCTGATCCACAAGTCATCTTCAGTGATTTTCATCTATAATGCGTATGAATGAATCACTCAATCAATGTTTAAGAATAAAAACCCCAGTGGTTACTTTTCTCTGCTTTAAATATATAATAATCCTGTTAATATATATTTCGAAATCTCAAAGTAGTGTTTCATAAAATCTCATTCACTCATTCGGTTTATTTATTTTACCCCATCTCAGTTTATCCTGACAGTTCATCCAAAGCCAAGAAATGTTATGTATTCAATTTGGGCCAGTATAACTTTATACTGATCCAGTAAAAGGAGGCAAAAAACACTGGTAGAGAACTGGGAGATACTGTAAACTTTGAAAACCTTCAAGATGGTGTAGCAGCATAACTGACACTGATATTTAGGAAATAGAGTATATAAAGCAAAAAGGTAAAAACAGTAAGGTGTAGAACCTATTCCAATAATCAAAGTTCTATCTACTTATCCCAGTGCTCCTCCATGTACAGAAGCAAATTTGTGGTAGAAGCAGCACAGGGTTCCAGGCAGGAAGCCAAGGTTTTTCCCCCACAGAGGTTCTCATACATCTAAGCTATTAGCAGTCTACTGTATTCTATGCATAACACATTCCTACAAAGTTGCATGTTTGAGCCATGTGCAATACCATAGGCCTAGTCTCACTGAAATCTGAAAAAGCTGGAGGGGAATATTCCTTGATTCCCAGAATATTAAGACAGAGTGAGCAATGTAAAAGGATCCCATCTCAGAAGGATATAGGGTTTAATACCAGAATTACCCTGCTCATGGACAGTGTAGCATCCAAGGCTTGGTCCTGTCATTGTCTAACTGGTAGCTAAAACAACATCAACAATGAGAAGCTTTGCTTGGTTTTGTATAGAATGTTTTCTGTAACAATATTAACTGTAATGTTTGAGCCACCTAGAAACCATATAATATAACTAAGGCCTAAGGGCCTAATGAATTGGAAAAAAATCTCAGATTAACATTTTAGACACACAAAAGGAAATAAATTTGGTTATAAACGAGTCACCAAAAGCACATGGTAGGTGCTCCTATCAAACCTTCTATAAGAAGTCTCTCCTCTTCCAGACATGATTAACTTACAGAACAAAGAAACCCCGAGCCTGGTATGGTGTCCAGTCCCAAAAGAAGTCTGGTGATAGAAATCATATAATCTTTCACAAATGACTGCAATATAAGCAAAATATGTATACATTATATATGTGAGATGCAGAGAAGAGTGGGGAGTCTGAACATATAAATGTTTCTAGAAAATTATTTCTAGCATCTCAGTAAGCCTTGATAAAATGAGATTAAAGTACACCTCCACATTTAAAATAACCATTTGTATTTAAGCCAATTATAACATAATATATGAAATACGTGCTACTTACAGATAATACTTATGCTGAGATTGGCATACAAGGCATGAGGCTAGCATGTAACATGGTTTAAAACTATAACAAATAGCTCTGACTGAAATAAAATGGTCAAATTAATGACTTTTAAAATAAATGCTTTAAAATATTTCAACCACTCTTTTTCCCTAAGACTAAGCTGCTCAATAGTTAAATAAAACCTATTTTTATACCTCCTTTATTATTTTTATTACATATATTCTTTCCCAAACTATTCCATCTTAAAATAGAGCATCTTTTTAAAAAGGAATTATTATATTTTCTTAAAATAACAGTGGGTATCAATTAATCATAGAAAAATAAAGTCATTGCTGGGAGCATTTGACTCTGGGGTCTAATCCCAGCACCAACAAAAGAAGAAAATATTTCCCAACAATTCAGAGGTCATTAAAGCCAACCAAAAGTCCTGAAGAATAGAAATTATTTTCTAGAATTTACTAACTCTGAAGTCCTCTTGTTAAGTGTTTTTCAAACAAATAGTATAATAAATTGGTAAGTTGTAGCTAGAATATTTTTAAGTTTATTAAAATAGAAATGAATCTAACCCAGCAAATAAATTTGCTATGCTGTAGGGAATTTCTCTCAGTTATACACATATCCATATAGACGGATCCAGTACAAAGTGGATTAAAACAGGAAGTACAATGCTAACTCTGGCATAATTCTGATCTTAAAATGTTATATTTATTTATTTATTTATTTATTTATTTATTTATTTATTTATTTATTTATTTGTGTTTCAGTGTATGTATATGTGTGCATATGTGTCACAGAGTGCCTGTGAAAGTCAGTGGACAACTATGGTAAATTATAATATGTGGGTCTCTGAGATAGAACTCAGGATTTAAGGATTAACTACAGGCACGTTATCAGCTGTGTCATCTTATCTGCTGTAATTCAAAACCTTCAAATTCTAACTGAGTCTTTCTGCCTTAGTCTCAACAAACAACTAACTTATGTGTCTCTTGATAACACAAAGTAAAAATCAAGGCAAAGAAGGCTTAAAAATGGATCTTCAGTTTTGCAGGGTCATTGTATCACATGAAAACAAGACTCTGTAGCTTCAGAGTAGTAGCTGAGTACTTCTTTGTGATTGATACAAACTCTGAGCTTCAACTGCTGCTCTTCCAGCACACTTAAAAAAAAAAAAAAAAAAAAAAGGAAACAAAAAGCAAAAAGAAAAAGAAAAAAGAAAAAGAAACTGGACTACAATGTTATCTTCAAGAGATGAGTATATTTATATTTGGAGAGCTAGGGTGCAGGCCAGCCTCTTGGGTTACCTAGATAAATTACTTGGAAACATTCCTACAAAGCACTAAAACCACTCATTGCTCATTGCTCGCTGTGGCACCTCTCCTGATAAGCAGGTGGCTCCTGATACTTAAGGACACAGAGGGACAGTTAGCCCAGAGGCTAGCAGAAAATCTCCAGATATCTTGAGAATACTTCAGTCAGGCAGACAGTTGTAGAAGAGTGTAACAAATATATCATCAAAAGTAGTGTGCCAATGGGTTTAATTTGAGGCTAATGCTATGAAAAAGACCCTATAAATATATTTTCCCTTTAAATGGAAATGCTTAGTGAGTGTCTGACTAATCAGAGAGCAGAAAACATCACTAGGACACAGCCACAGGCAGAAACAAGCAAACAAAAGCAGACCATGTTGTATTTGTGTGAAATATATGGATTTTTGGATTGGTCTGTATTAGGTTAAAGTACAGAAACATCCATGGAACCTTGGTATTTAGGAACTAAATATCTCTGAGTTATAAAATGTGATTTTCTATTTATATAAAGTAAGCAAAAATTATCAGATGCTTAAATATCTTCAGTGTAGAATCCTGACACATTGCTATTTGCTTAAAATCTGAAAAAAAAAAGTTCTAATAAGCAATGCTAGCTTTAACTTTTTTGTTATTTTTCTCTAAAACAAAAAAAACAAGTAGTTCAAGGGCATGCTTAGAGTAATAAGAAAATACATTAATAAATTTCACATGAAAATTGTACCCAGGAATACAAGAAGTATTTTAAGAATTAATTCAGATCTTCAAGCTTGTATAGTGTATAGCTTAGGTCTATGTCTGTTTGTCTGTCTGTCTGTCTCTCTCTCTCTCCTTAATATTTTTAAATTACTTAAATTATTTTTAAGACTATAAAATAATTACATCATTTACTCCTTCACTTTCTTTCTTTCCAACCTTCCCATATAGTCTCCTTGTTCCCTTTCAAATTTATGTTTTTTATACATGTATATGTATATAATACATATTTCTAAAAACAACCTACTCAGTCTATGTAACCTTACTTTTTATATGTTTTCAGTTCTGAACATTTGACATTAGGCCAAATTTTAACATATGTTTTTGAATAGAATATTTGATATCAGCATTTACGTGATTAAACACATGGAAGCACATTGAACTGCTTCAAATCAACTTTCAGATAAGAGTTTGAAACATTACAAACACATATTCTTACTTAAAATCTGGGTGAAATATAAAATAACTATTTCAAAGAAAGAGAGATTGCTTGTGTACCTGATAAAGAAGTGTGTCCAACATACTGATGCTGAATACTCTTCCCGCAGCAAAAGGCAGTCGAAACATAAAGGCCAGGTTAGAACCTCGTTCTCTTTCTTTCTGTTCAGAATCAGAGGAAGAACCTATGAGCATCTATATTTTATGCACTGCTTTGTGGGCAAATTTTCTCAGCAAATATTTAAAAAGATATTCATATTCAACAATAAACAATAAATTTGCCCTATCTTTGTTTAAAATTGATTTTTGTATATGTTCTTATAAGTGTATGTGCATGTGTGTGCTTAAAAATAAAATTTTAAATATCTCTTTAATTTTTATTAACACCTTTTCTGAATCTGTTAGAACATCTCATAATTCAGAACATTAGCATTTCCATGTGTAAACAGTTATTCTTACTGTAACAGACAACATAATAAACAATAAAAATAGTTGAGTTAAACCTAAACAGATGCTAAAGTTACATAACATATCATGCTACTAATATTTGCCTTTAAATATCATCATATATGAGAAAAACTTTATGCATGTAAGAGCCTAGGCTGGTCTGGAATGGCATGTTGCCCCGGATCAATGTGTTGTGGTACAAACTGCCGAGGTTATGACATTGCAGAGTCGAGTTCTGAGACACTAATTTCATCTTATCACAAGGCACAGTTCTCAAGAAAGGAATCAGTGCCCTAAGAGCCTAAATCCTTCAACCATCTGCCAGCTTTGAATTAAAATGTGTGCCTTCCACCACTCTTCATGTCACAAGTAAGCAACTTAACCTGAGACTCCCTGTCATCTACTACTGAAATACACACACATCTAGCTCTCCAGTCTATGGTATATTGGACATGGTATATTGGCCACATTTCAAAGTAGCAATATTGGAATAGCTGCTCAAATAAAAGGGATATTTATATCATACCCCATCATTTTAGTTTACTTCTCCATCTGTCTCACCCTCTCTCAGACTCACACATATTTACAGAGAAGCTCCTTTACATTTTCAAAAGAAAAATGTATGTGTATGTAAGTATGCATGTATATTACGATGCACAGCAGTTTCTTTCAACATAATTCTACTGTTATTTTGATGCCATGGTACAGACTTGGAAGGATTAAGTTGGAGACCATCACATTTTACTGGAGTCCTTGTGTCAAAACAAAATAAACCTCTATTGTCTTCTTATTAAGACGCAGAAATGAAGAGAGCAAATGTTTCATGTATTAAAAATTGAAAGAAGCATCTTAAGAAAGAAAGTTAACCTTGTACTTATTGGAAACTAACTTCAAAATATTGTTTCTTCTCTGCAAACTTTACTAGGACAGACTGAAATAGCTATGCAAATAAGAAATCTATTTCTTGAAGAACATGAAGGCCCTGATTTAATGAAGCAAATTTCATAGAATTTATTTTAAAAAACAGACATTACTTTCCTTTTTCTTTTAAGAATGAGTGAGAGACTGTTCTGAATGGCCATGACCACAAAACAAACACAAGGATGTCCAGAGCATAACTTGGATCCTTCCGAGGTTAACTGCTGCAACCACTATGGGAATCAGTAATTTAGTCTTTTATGAATTGAAACGTAACTCCATTAAGGTGCTTCTATGCCATGCCTCATAAACAAATGACTCTAAGTGAACATACCACAGTGATATTTGTGCCTCCATTTTTGCAGCTTTGCTGTTCACAGTGAAAACAGAAACATTTTGGAATGTTCATCAAAAGGTATGTGGATAAAGATTCCATTCCAGATTTCTACCTATGTCCTTCCTTTCATGAAATAATTGAACCTGGAATTTTACCCTTTTCATGTGAGATTTCTAATGAAGGTCCCCATGCTCACTTTTATATCCAACCTTAAATCCATTCATGAGTTTTAACCTGAATACCTCTTTGTAAACTTGAACTCAGAATACCTACCTAACTAGTAAATCCTAATTAAAGACGCCTAATTTATCAAAGAAAGATTGTCATGACTCTTTCTATAACCTGTATATCTACTGAATTTCCAAAATCTATCATTAGTATAGTGTTATTTTGTTTCTTCTGCTAAAATCTACTGCTATAACATGCAAACCTAACATTTTCTAACCACAAATCTTTGTTACCCCAAGACAGCCTCACTGCTAATTAATGTCCTTCCTGGCAACTCAGTTTCTGTTTATAAATTGAATCCATTTACCCTATAATTAGACTTTTCTCGACCTGCCTAGAGAATAGAAAACCAGAAATTCAGTAATTAAGAAAAAAGTTTCTTATTTACAGGATCAGAAATGTTTCAATCTTTGGAATGTATTCTCATAGCAACTGAAACCTCCGATGAGCTTAGTGGATCCGTGTGGATATTCTTCGATAGATCATGATTTCTCCACACTGGTTTAACCTGCTGGTGTATTTTCTGATAGAGTTAAATTTTTCTAAACCCAAAGAATCTCTTCTATCTTTTTTTTTAATGTGATACCTAAAAAAAACCTACTTTCACATGATTCTCCAGGTCAATCCCATCATTTAAAGCACTTCTCCAAATTTTAAGATTGGTTGATATTTCTATTTGTTAAAAATGACAAGCAGGTAGTACGTCATGGCATGGTTTGGTGATTGACAGAAATATATGACAAGGTTCGAGACAAGTGATACTCCTTAGTCATTGTGTGATCACAAAGATTTTACTTACTGTCTCTGCTTCCATTTCCTTCCATATCTAATTGTGAGATAAACAATAAAATATCTATAGATGTTATATATAGTAATCACTTAGAAAATATTATAGTCGATCTTCATTCTTTTAATATGTTAAATTATTTATAGAGTTAGAGAATTCATATGTTCTTCCTGTAATGTGCCTTCCCATCATTTTACTGCACTGGTTTGGTTATTGTTGTAATAAATCTATTACTTTCCCACAGAGGCCTGTCACCTTAGAGCAGGTGCTTCCCAATTACTCTTGATATGATCTTCTACTACTTGCATTATATAGTTGAAATCTGTAACTCCTTACTTCTTTCTAGAAAGGTGTTTACTGATTATATGTCTCCCTTAAACTCTGTGTCCCATGAGAGTACAGACTATACATTTGCTCCTGTTACTTACAAACATGTCAGAAACAGCATGCGGCCTACAGATGGGCAATGAAAATTTATTTGAGCACATATATTGTTCAATTTTTAATAACTACATACATCAAAAATTTATTGAAGATACTAAGACTTGTAACATTCATATGCTAGAAGTAAGAAATAAAAAAAAAAAAAAAAGGAAAAGGAGGGATACTCAGTACCTCTCTTGTCTCACTGGAGTTACTTAATGGAAGTCTGAAGATATGAAGGAGTGTCCTGTTAATTTCTAGTTTGCAACTTAACCTTTCTTTAGTATTGTTTGGTCTTCATTTTGTAAAGGGTGTTTTTATTTGCTTAGATCAGGGGGCCAGATGTAAATATTCTTTTTATTTCCTCAGATGTATTATGAGATGAAAGCTGTACCCAAGGTGTTCGAGTACAAAGCTTGGACTGAGGTCATAGCATTTCCTTCTCTGTTCTAACTCTCCCTAGGCCTAGGCCTAGAAGTATTTAGCCTCCATACAATCTAATCTTCCAAGCTGACTGATTCAATCTGGCTTCTCTCAGTTTCTCACTTAAATGCTTGCTTGGTCTCATGGTAACTTTGGCGATATGTTCTAATCTGCCTCCTTATTCTCTCACTAGTTCTGTCTTCACTTGTGTCTAGCTTGTTCTTTCTGCAACTTGTTTCTGTAGAAACTGTTCACATATACATACCTGTTTTCTTCCTGTGCTAATCTTAAGTAGTCTTTCTTTCCTTTTTTTTCTCTCACGAGAGTTAGGCATATCCTATCTCTGACTCATTCTGTCAAATCTTTCTCTGATCCATCACTTTGTCTGCCCCTCAATTAGAGGTTACTTTCAAACGTGGTTGGTTCCTTCTACAAAATAAACTTATTTTCATTGATAGGGATTAAAGGTCTATATTAATGGTTTGTTGTATTCAGTCAGATCATTCTGTAATATAGAGCATGTATGCATTCCAGCTGGATCACATAGATCTAGACAGTCTACAGATGTGATCTTTTGCCATGGAAGCCATGTTGCTGTATTACAATTCCTCTAAAGTACTTTGTAAGTCATGCTAGTTATTTCTACTATTGATTCTACCACATGCAGACATTGTAATTCTCTTAAAAATGGAACTGTGGTCCACGTACCACCTTCCTTGTCTTATCTCCAGATCTCTGAAATTCAATCCTGCTTTTCTTGAAAGCCTCCTTTGACTAATACATGTAACTACAACCCCTCATCAAAGAAGCTTATCTACAGAAAATGGAGGCCATCAGAGTAAATCACAATGTAGAGATCAATGGATCCCACTAATACCAACTTCAAAAGATATACCCACATCACAGATCTCACATCTATGGCTCTGGGAATATCACAAAAACACTGGAGGAATGATTGTAGGACGCAGAATACCAGGAAGTTTGCTGTGAAACTGTCTCTTTTAAAAATAACAGTATAAACCAGACCATAATAATGTCAATATCAATAGATATGCAGTTGTGGAAGGGGGAACATTTCATGGGCTCCCACCCCTAGACAAAGAGCTACAGCTAACTAATAATTGTTGAAAGGGGGAGAATTATGCTTTATTTAACAGCAAATACAGAGTAGTCAATGTAAAGCCATATAATTTTTTAAAAAATGAGTAACAAAAATGGCCTCCATATTTTTGTATCCTATGCATATGTGTATGTATTTATGTAACAATAATAATAAAACTAAAAAGGTCTGTCCATTTCAGAGTGGGAGGGGCATGGAGGGAAATATGAAAAAGGATAGAGAAAGGAAGTAAAGGGGATACGTGATCTAATTCTATACTCATCAAAACATTAAAAAAATATGTATGTATGTATACACACACACACACACACACACACACACATAGACATGAGTATACAGCTCATAAGTAGAATCTCCACAAGGCCTTCAGTTCCATCTCAAACTAAGCAGAAATTTTCTTTCCAAACAAAATTTTATATCCAAGTCAAGCTTTGTTGGAGACCTATTTTCTTGATAAGTATTTATCTAAAGCACTTAAAAGAATTATGTGGTACTTAAACCATTGTTTAAAGATTTAGTTGATTTAATGCACTTGCTCATATCTATCTTTTCAGTAGATTTGTGATCACATATAAATGCTTTTCTTGGAATAAGGAATTTCATTCTGGCAGAATCTTTGTTTGCTATGTTGCAATCCAATACCATATGGAAAGACATGACAAATTTTTTTTGGATGTAATAGAACAGTGTGGGAGGCAAAGTAAATCAACACTCATTGGAACAAATTATTGGCTTCTGTCCCTTCTCTGAAATACAATTTTTTAAGTGCCTTCATTTCCTCTCCGGCATCTGACAACAGAGTCCCTACCTCTAGTAGCTTTCCTTAACATTTACCTACACAACATCTCTTAAATTATTTGCCCAAAACATTGAAACTGTAAAATTCTGCCTGATTTTTGACATTACTATCACATTTTAGATGGTTCTTTTACTCTGGATTCATTTCTTTAACCTGTCCTCTTACAGACATTCTTCTATGAAGTTCAAGATAAATCTTTTGGTTAAACCTTCCTCCTTAAATCTCTCTTCTTTTTTAACATTGTACTTCTTTGGTTGTAGAAATAGTTCAGCATATAGAAGCACTTGCCATGAAACCTGATGACCCAAGTTCAATCCCTGAGATTGCAATGGTGTAAGAAGAGAACTGTCTACTACAAGTTATGTTCTGACTTCCACTCATTCATGTGCATACATATTGTGGTGGTTTGAATATGCAGAACCAACAGAGTGGCACTTTTGGGAGGTGTGGCCTTATTGGAGTAGGTGCAGCCTTGTTGGAGGAGATGTGTCACTGTGGGAGTAGACTTTAAGACCCTCCTTATAGCTGGTTAGAATACAGCGTTCTTCTCCTAGGTGTCTTTGGAACAAGACTTAGAATTCTCAGATCCTTTAGCACATTGGTGGTAATGGACTGAACCTCAGAAACTGTAAACCAGCCTCAATTAAATGTTTTCCATTATAACAGTTACCTTGGTCATGATGTCTCATCACAGCAATAGAAATACAAACTAAGACATGTATCTATGCACATCAATACACATAATTCAAATATACATGCATATCTTCATATGTACCACATACTTCACAAAGTACAACCTATATAATGCATTCTATAATATTGATGCTATTTAAAATAATTGAATAAATACTTTCTCAAAGTAATTTTTTGCTCAGAATTCTCAGGTTCCATTATCACAACCACCCTGCCAGATCTTCCTTATTTCTTTATGAATAACTGAAATTACTTATACCTCTCATTTACTCCACCATGTCCTCTTTTAATAAGTACAGAATTGTCATAGCAATTATATGAAATCATAAATCTCATGGAGTCATCTTCCCCATATTCTTAGGCATGATGCAACTTTATTCTCCATGTAGAAAATTCAGAAACCAGATGTTGAGTCACCAACGTCTGCTTACAGTGGTCTTTCCAGGTTGTCTGACTAGGATTTTTCAGTGAAAGCTACTGAGGAGTCATGTAGTTATCTGGTTAAACCCTGAAAATGCATTCCTCTTATGGGTTCTAGCACACCATGGAGAATAATCTTCTCTTACATAACACATTGCTTTCCACAGTCTCCCAAGAGCTCTACTCATTGTTCTGATGCTCCCTAACTCTGAAAAGCCTCCACAGAAATGATTTTCTGCTAAGCATGAATACTTCAGCATTCATCATTGCTCCCTTTGTATTATTCACTTTTTTTAAGCGAAAATGAATCAAACACTTTGCAGCAATGGCTTTGCCCTACTGGCTTTAAAAATATCAGCAAATAAAGTCAAGAACAATTGACTCAATCTGATAAGAATACGTGATATGAAGATAGATTAATTCAAAAAACTGTTTCAGTCCGCATCTCTGGCAGAAGCCTCCTGCTCTAACAGAGGGCAAAACGACACCCAGATTCCCAGGTAAGCCTCTCTTCTCTTGCTTGTAGACAACCAACACTGCCCCAGCTGTCCCAGATTATCTCCAACAGTCTTTCCTTTTTTGATCAACATATGCTGGCCCACACCTTCTGTGGAATTCCCATGTTCCACCAGAGTTCAAGTCAGCACCCAGATCCCCAAGTATGCACTATGATCATGGACCACCAATACTTACCCAGAGCCATCCTAGCCTATCACCAATATCCCCTCTTCTTTATGTCACTGTATTCTGTCCCACATCTCCTGCAGAAGCACCAAGAACCCCAGATAATCCCAATCACCATCATCACCAACACTCCTCCAGAAGCTGGCCTAGGGTACCCCCTAAAGCCCTTCCTCTCCTCTTCTTTTTATCACCATATCCTTACACACATGTCCAGCAGGAGCACTCTGCTCCACCAGAGACTACACCACCATGAAGATTCTCAGACAAGTTCCCAGCTCAGGGATAACCAACACTTCCCCAGAGCCTACACAACCAGAGGCTATACCAGCACCAAAAACCCAAGCCCAAGTCATCCAATCGAGACATAAACCCCACGTTCCACCAGAGGCAACTCAAATCAGGAACAAGAGAAGGTTGCCCACTCTATCCATGTCTTTTCAGTATAGTATTTGAAGTTTTACCTAGAGGAATATGAAAACTTAAAGAGATCAAGGGGATAAAAATTGGAAAATGTTTTGTGGTTTTATTGCTGTGAAGAGACACCATGACCACAGCAATTCATATAAAGAAAACATTTAACTGGGGCTGGCTTACAATTCAGAGGTTTAGTTGTTATCATTATGGCAAGAAACATGGCAGTGTGCAGGCAGACTTGGTGCTGGAGATGGAGCTGAGAATTCTTTATCTTGAACCACAGGCAGCAGTGAGAGAATTGACTTGAGCTTCTGGGACTTTCTTGGTCCAATAGTAATTTACTTCCTCCATTAAGGCTGTATCTTACTCCAGTTAAGCCATACGTCCTAATAATGTCACTCCCTATGGACCAAGCATTCAAACACAGGAATATATGGGGCCATTCCTATTCAAACCACCACAGAAAGGTAGATCCCAATGTATCAATATTTGCAGACAATACAATAGTATACATAAGCGACTCCAAAACATCCTATGAGGAACACCTATACTTGATAAACACCTTCAGTGAAGTGGGTCGATACAAGATTAACCCTCCTATCTACAAATGACAGGGGGACTGAGAAAGAAATTATGGAAACACCACCCACCACAATAGACACAAATAATATAAAATATCTTGTTGTAACTCTAACCAGGCAAGAAAAAGTCCTATATGAAAATATTGTCAAATCATTGAAGAAAGAAATTGAAGAAAACACCAGGAAACGGAAAGATCTCCCATGCTCATCGAACAGTAGGATTAACAGTAAAAAATGGCTATCTTAGATTCACCACAATCCTCACTAAAATTCCAACACAATTCTTTACAGACCTTGAAAGAACAATATTCAACTTCATTTGAAAAAAAAAAAAACCCAGAATAGCTAAAACAATACTGTATAATAAAAGATTTTTGAGATACATCTTTTCACTTGATTTCAAACTACAGAGTTATAGTAATAAAACCTGCATGATAGTCACATAAATGAAACTGAATCAAATCAAAGAACCAGACATAAATCCACACATATATGGACACTTAATATTTTGGTAAAGAGGCCAGAAATATACACTTGAAGAAAATAAAGCATCTTTCTGTCCAGTTAATGCTGGAGAGGATGTGAAACAAAGGAACTCCTGTCCCTTGCTAGTGGAAGTGCAAACTTGTACAGACACTTTGGAAGTCAATATGGTGGTGTCTCAGAAAAATGATAGGCATTCTACCTCAAGATCTAGTTATACCACTCCTGAGTACATTCCCAAAGGACACGCTGCCATAAGGACAGTTGCTCAAGCAAGTGTTCACACTTTATTCATAATATCCAGAAACGAGAAACAACTTAGATGTCTCTCAGACAAAGAATTGATAAGGAAAATGTGGTACATTTAAACAATGGAGTATTTCTTAACTTAAAAATATAACATGAGAGGGAGTATCCTCTTAGAGGCAAAAAGGAGGGGGGATGGAATGGGGGATTTGAAGAGAGCAGACTGGGAAGGAGGGGCAACATTTGGCATGTAAATAAATAAAATAATCAATAAAAAATAATAATAAAATAACATGAAATTTGCAGGCAAATGGATGAAACTAGGAAACAATTCATCTGCAGACACAGAAAGACAAACATGGTATGTATTCCCTTTAGGTGGATATTAGCTCTAAAGCAAAGGATAACCATGCCACAATTCACAGACACAGAGAGGCTAAGAAACAAGAATTGCTCAAGGGCGAACATATGAATCTTCCTGGGTAAGGGAAAGAGATTAAAGCTTGGAAGGGAACTGGGGGCAGGTCCAGATGGGAACAGAGGGATCAGAGGGGTGGGATAAGAGAGTACGAGGAGAGACCACTGGAACTGCTGGTGTATTTCAGGGCAATGGAAACTCTAGAAATCCAGGAGGGTGACCTAAGATGACTCTTAGTAATGGGAGATATGGAGCTTGAAGGTGCCTTCTTCTGTAACTAAGCAAGGCTTCCAGTGGAGGGATTGGGATAACAACCCAGACATAATACTTTGGACCTACAAATTGTCCTGCAGTCAACATGTACTGGGGTAAAGGTGGCACAGAATTTTTGGGAGTGGCCAAACAATGACTGGTGCCACTTGAGACCAATATCATGAAAGGGAGCCCGTTCCTCATGCTGCCTAAAGGGTCAGGAACCAAAGTCTGGATAGACCAGAGACCTAGGATACAGCCAAATATGACCAGCAAAGACAACAACAAAAAAGTCAATGAATTGATTACTTAATGATACTCTGTTGTATTATTAGACAGGAACCTAGCATAATAATCATCAGAGAGGCTTCAGCACACAACTGATGAGAACAGATGCAGAAACCCACAGCAAAAATTGGGGAGCTTAGAAAATACTGCTCAATAGGGAGTGGAAGGACTTCAAGAACCAGAGGGGTCAAAGACACCTCAAGAAAATGGCCCACAGAATCAACTAGCTAGTGTATCTGTGTATGGTGTATGCGGTTCTGTGTATGGTGTGTGTGTCTGTGTGTGTGTCTGTGTGTGTAATGTGTGTCTCTGTGTGTGTGAGTGTGTCTGTGCGTGACACAATATAAGATATATCCTGTAAAGGAAAAGTGCTTCTCCTGTCTTCAAGTCTTGTTTCTTTTCTCCCTCACCTGGTCCGTGTCTGCCTCTCATACTCTTTCTGTTGTGACGATTGCTGTGAAGCATCTTTAAGAAAACTGTGGAATGTTTTCTACAAGAAATGTCTAAGAAAGATAATTTTATTATTCAGGAAACAAAAACCATGAAACAAGAGCCAAATAGATTGAAAATGCAACTTAATGAAAATATGAAGGATATATTTTAGTAAGATGTTTAAGTTTGAAGAAAATATCTATTAGGGACACAGAAGCATACTGACTATCCCATTTATTGGCCAATATTTTCTAGACATATGTGGACTGCATTTCTCAAACTCTCATTAGACATCACTATGTGCTTGACTAAACCAATGGCCTATGAATGTGAGGAGTACATCTCAATCCCAATCCTGGTTTATGGAAAATTCTAATTGGTTACCACTGACTTTAGGAATAGTGTTATTTAGTGTAGCTTACTTCTGATGTTGACAAAATAGGAGATGGATGAATGCAGAAATGGGGTACTGAGTTAAACAACAAAGCCTGACTCCAAGTTACTATCTCAATAACCTGAAATCAACTCCTGGGAACACTAGAGAAACACATGGATTGAAGAGACAAGTAGAAAATGGCACAAAATCTACATTCAGGAAGAAATTATGAGAACAGGTCTGGCTGCAAAATCAATCAAAAATAAATGCTTGAGCTTATTAAGTTTTAGGGAGGAAGCTGTAGTCTGAAAATTCTTTAACTTCTTTTTTCAGCTGCTCTAAGGAGTAAGTTACATAATCTTAAAGAAATATTGACTGTTCTGATATGAATAATGTAGCGGAGGAAGAACTTGAAGTGAGCCACAGGGAACAGATGACAAGGCTTAGTAACTGCATTCTGTGACCAGGGATCATCAAGAAAGTTTCGGTGATTCATCTTCAAAAATGTCAGTTATAAAGTTGCTGGTGTCCAATGATACTGCTTGCAGCTTCGTTTTTCATTTTGAACCTGAAGCTGTTATTGTGATGACGTGCTGTTAAGATGATGGAGCTCAGGACATGCACTTGTCATCTTTGCATTGGATAAAGCATCGGAACCAGGAAAGCCTCTCTGGCCTTCTCTTGCATTGTCCACTTAAGAAATCCACAAAATTCCATTCAGGTGAATTCTTCTGAGAGTAGTCCAGAACACGTTTGGTCCAGAGTTGGCACAATGGCTTAGTGGATAAAAGTGCTTGATAGAGAAACCTGACAACCCAGTTGGGTCTTTGGAACACACGCTGGAATGGGATACATGAAAGGGAATGTTTGCCTCTATGGTGCAGAGTTGTAGTGTGGCACACAGGTAGCAATACATGCCTATATGTATACATGTTTGCGCACACACACACTTTATACAAACATACACACACACACACACACATGACTACTACTGCTCCTACTACATAAGACAAATATTTAAATATTTTTTTAAAAACTCATTCCAAAGGTTTCTTTCAAGACAAGGATCATCTTAAGGTGTCTACTCATCCCTAGAGACAGAGTTGCCAGGACAAATCTTAATGAACAAGCATAGCAATGTTTTCTTCCTGTAATATCTTGACTGTCCTGGAATGTTTTCTCTTGTAAGCATCAATAAAATTGCCCTTGAACTTTCACTGGAGTCCATTTTAAGTATTTTTTTTTAATAAAAAGATTAAGAACCCCAAGAGCTCTAATTTTCCCTTCCTGTATCATCACCAAAGCGAGATTTAACATATAGAAAGTGATACTTCCCCAGAAAAACCATCTATGACTCTGCAAAGATCCCAGTACTGCTTTCTGTAACCCCAAAACAATCTTATTTTCCACTTTCTCTAACTTCAGTACCCTAAAACGTTTTCCAGTACTGACCTCTCTCCTGAACAATCTCACAATAAGTCTTCCTTTTAGCCAAAGGGGATTCCACAGAATGGACTTTCTGAGTGGAGCAGGACCTCTTGCTAAGTAACATAACTTCTTACAAATGATTATTACATAATTACATATGAATATATTTATAAACTTCTTAGTACATAACATAATATGCTGTATTCCAGATCCAAGTAAAGTTTTCTATATTTTTGGAAAGGATTTCTTAGATGTTAATAGATTTTATTTTTAATTAACTGCTTAAACAAAGATAAAACAAATCTCCATTTTGTCTTTTTATACTTAGTGTAAGAAATGTTCAATTTAACTAGTTCAGCACTCATATATACTGAAAATATCACCTACAATTATGATATTTCCACATCAACTGTTTATACAAATAAGTAATCTTAAAGTTTGGGATACTTATTTGTGATAATATGAACAAATATAATTTATCCCTTTATTATAACTAAAATGCTTATTAAATAAAATATTGGGTGGTTTCACCTTTATTATAAGCCATACCTTTACATGCCATTCATTATTTATTTTTTAGAACCACTTAACAGATAAGGATGCCAAGGCTAGAAGGAAATAATTAATCCAGGATCCATTACTGAGAAGTAGTGGAAGGTTGGGCCAGTCTAACTCTAGAGCCTGCCTTCTTCATTACTATGTCATCTCACTTGTCAAGACAATTGTAAAATACATGTCATCCCCAATCCTACCCAGAATCCTAACTACTGGATTTGCTTATGGAAACCAGGTCCATTTAACCCCTATTAAAAGACCTCTAATGTATTAAAGTGTTGTGGTATTCCGGAAGTTGTTTGTTCTGAAAACTCATGGCTCTGTTTCCCATATGACATTGATTTGAGAGCTTTATAATCCTGAGAAACTTATTTAAACCATATCAAGCTTATTGCCTATGTCAGGAAGCAGAGAATGCCCATGATTCCTCTAAACCTGTAGAAGAATATAGTAAGAGTAGACTATCATAGCATATGTGTTGCTGTGGAGATAGAAATATACAGAGAGAACCAAAACCCCTTTAGCACCATATATCTTCACGAATTTCAAGCACTGTCTATCAAAATGGTTAAGCTCATCACTGAAGTCAGATATTTTGACTTTGTTCAACTGGCCTTGCACTTGCCCCAAACAAAACATAAGTCAACTCTTGTGTATTTTCATTAGCAAGTCTGGTTATCAGAACTCAGGCCATTCTCGTTAGTTTGACTATCTGCATTTGAGGCAACTCATCACATATAAAAATGAGCTGAAATACTGATCTTTGTTCCTGACCTTTTCAGAACCATGAAGCATCTGCTGATTAGGTATTATTTAACCTCATGAGTCAGCATTTACAGTCTATGTGAATTACTGAGTCATAAACCTCCCCTTATGAGAAATTGTCTACCGGTCTAACATTGCCCAAAATTAGAGAAGCCATGAACACCACACTCAGGTTGGTCTGTGTCTTAGTCAGGGTTTCTATTCCTGCACGAACATCATGACCAAAAAGCAAGTTGGAGAGGAAAGGGTTTATTAAGCTCACTCTTCCATGTTGCTGGTATCACTAAAGGAAGTCAGGACTGGAACTCAAGCAGGGCAAGAAGCAGGAGCTGATGCAGAGGCCATGGAGGGATGTAACTTACTGGCTTGCTTCCCCTGGCTTGCTCAGCCTGCTTTCTTATAGAACCCAAGACTACCAGCCCACAGATGGTATCACCCACAAGGGGCCCTCCCTTCTTGATCACTAATTGAGAAAATGCCTTACAGCTGGATCTCATGGAGGCATTTTCTCAACTGAAACTCCTTTCTCTGTGATAACTTTAGCTTGTGTCAAGTTTACACACAAAACTAGCCAATACAGTCCCTGAGAAGGAAAACCAAATCTTAATATCTATAGAACATGACTTGGTAAAATCATTGATCTACTTAGCATCCTCATCACGTGGTCCTAATTATGTAGCCTCATTGAAACACTATTATTACACCACATTTCCAGTCCTTAGTGCATTCTGCTCTTGGATTTCATGCTCAAATGCCCTGCCACAGCTCTACTGTGGTTTCCCCCTCAACTAGGTCAGCAACAAACCTTGCTTTTTCTCAGGCTGTGCCAGATACATGACTGTAGGTAGAAATCTCCAAAGTGTATTATTCTTTTAAGGTATATCATCCATAATTCTTTGAACCAAAATGGTCAAACTTTCTTAATATTGGTCTTACCTTTTCCAGTTTTGAAAGTGCAAGAGAGTAACAATCCTTGGCTCTGAATTGCATGAATCTCATATTTGCTGGGTGAGTAAGCTCGGTGATAATACTGAGACTTGAAAACAACCTAAATTAAAGAAAAATTGCATCACACTAATAATCCAGTATGGCATGTTTTGATAATAACATATTTATGAATGAGTGATTGTTAGCCTTAGGTATAAAACTATATCCAATTACAACAGCAGGCACTGCCACATAAAATGATCTGTAAAATATAAGAAAAATGAAACACTATTTTTGCCAATATTATAACCAACATGTTAGTACTGTGAGGAAAAAATAAATTCAGCAATTTTCCTTTTATTAGACATTTTATCTCCATAATTATCAAGCAGCCTGGACGAGGAACTCATAAAGTTGATTTAAGAAGTTATTAAGATTACTTTGTGGATGGTATTAAAATAAAATATACGGATATTTGGATTGCTAAAAAAATTCACTGATGCTTTTCTTGTCCATTCTATGCGTTCTCTAAAGCTATGGCTGTCTAGTATAATTATGCATTTTTTCTAAAGGTCAAATCTTGGTACAATGAGGTTCTGAGATAAGAAAACACTGTAATTCAGGTAAATTTCACCAATGAATTGATGCCAAGGTTAAAGCATCAATAATGATGTTAAAAATAAGCTAAGATATTTTTGCACTATTTTCTTTTCTCATGTCTTCTTTTTTTTATACACTCACAGTTTCACAAGTCCGTAATCACTCACTTGATTGCTCACTGTCATGGAGAAATGCATCATGATGGTACAGTAAATGGCTCTCTATATGCTTCTGTTGCCTCTCTGATCTGATCTAATCTTCATATATGACTTGTAGATTTTCTGATTCTAATGTTTTGGGATACTTCAGTAGTTATGTAGTTATTTTCTATGGTAATATTCCTTCACCCCCCAAGAAACAATGTCTTTTAAATTAAACTAAGCTAGGACAACTTAAAATGCCTACAAGTAGTTTGAAATCATCCCTAAATTCAAGGATTAGCACTTACAAAAACCATGAGATACAATCCATCTCTTTGAACTCTCAAAATCAAATCAAACTCTGGTGCTTTGCTCTCATTTCATACTAACTCCAATGCTGAAGGCACTCTTGCTTCAGAAGCTGATTGCTGGACAGCATTTTACAAAAGAATGTACAAGTTTGAAAAGAGGAACACTATCCCAGAGCCCTAGTGCTGAGGTTGGATTTTACATTTCCTTGTGCCTAATATTTCCTGATGCTGAAGGAAAGTTACTAAAATGTCTCCTGCCTATCAGACAATGGTGGAAAGCTAACACTTGAACAACCTATAGGAACTTGTTCCCAGCATGTGACGACTATTCATGTTGACTTTCTCTTAGGTCTCTTTCCAAGGGCTGTCTTGACCACTCACGTTAATACTTGAAACTATTCTTCAGAACAGTATCCTTCATAGTTCTTTGGGAACCTGTACATCCCCTTTTTAACCTAAGAGGGCCTAAAACCTTGATGTCATTCATGCTTTATAATGTAGGGAGTATGATGATGCCTTTATCTTAGTTTTGATGACAGACTATCTTATTTCTTTGTCTAAGTAACATGTAATAAGGGTAAAGTAAATAGGACCAGTAAACAATGGCCTGATTATAATTCCCTTTTATGAGATTTAACAATAAAAATACATAGTAATTTCATTTGTGTAACATGCCACTGTTTTGAATGTTATATAAGAAAGTGCACTCCGAAGATTAGGGAGAGTTTGTGAAACATTTAGCCAGTCAGCAGACAGTAGATAGTATATTTAAGGAATTTTAATGTTCCTTTTTATTATTATTATTA
>CM052711.1:48466499-48498999 GCA_028551405.1 Uromys caudimaculatus
ACTAGTCTGCTGAGCCAAATTGCTGCTATATCTTATAGAAACCTTGGTGCTCTTTCAGCTTTTTCTTCCCTTAGCCTTTCTGCCTAAGATGCAGTTGCTTTCTCGTTTACTTTTCTCCTCAACCTTTACATGCTGGAAATCAAGGCCATTTTTTTTAATACATCCTCTAGAATCCAGTTAAAACGTGAAGTCTTAAATCTTTTGAAGTAAAAATCCTTCCTTAAGGCCCCTGGCATTTGATTTTCACACTATCTATTGCCCTATACCCTAGGGGATTTACTTTGATGAAATAACAATATTTAGAAGTCTAGATGTTCCTTTCAGGTCCTACTACTGTCTATCTTGTTATATCTCATTATACTTTCTTAACTAACACAGCTTTTGTGACATATTTCTGAAGTTTTTTCATGCAGTTGGGATGATGGGTTAGTAGTAGTTTTACTCTTTCATTTATAGTGATTTTACACTGTGTGTATGCCGAACAATCTCGGGATAGTTTCAGCATCTTTGTATTTTCATTTCAAATCACAGATGGTAGTTTGTCATAAAACCCCTTTATTGCAAAGGCTCTTGTATTAAAAATTTACAAGAGGAGCCCCAAGGGGAAACAAGAGTCAGTTGATTTTGGACTAGCCAACTACCTAAACTCATAACATCTTTTTAATTTCAAAGTCATCAATACAATGAATAAAATTATATCATTAAATATATTTAACATATGGGATGTCATAATCAATATCAAGTAATGTGAAATCATTACTTAAGTGAATAAGTAATATAATTAAAGTTACTCAATTAACATAAATTCTGTGACTTCTTTAGGCACTAAATGCTGTACTCTGTATTTGAAATTCCTTCTTTCCTGTTTCTGTCTGTACCTCTTTTTTGAAAGATTATAAGGCAGTTGGCTTAGTCTGAGTCTATCTTTTCAATGTCTCCAGACTTGCACTGGTCTGTGCCAAAACATTGCAAAAGCTCAGATCTATAAAACTAGTCTTGTAGCTGTCTTTGTGGTTCTGGGTGCTCTTGGTGGATTTAGTAAATCTACTATTGGTCAAACATCAAAACTATATCCTCTTGATTGGTACTTGATGCTTGGCTGTTGGGAGTTTCCAACTTCTACTGCAAATCAAAAGAACTAGCTGTATTATCTCCTTAAGCTTCGGGTAGGAAACTGCTCCCTATGTTTTTGGCAATCTCTTATAATAGGCATTTTATTGAAGAAACTGTAACACAGAAAAACAAAACATGTTTACTGTATTTCCATAGTTGTCAGAATCTAGCTAATACTCCAAAATTCATATTCAAAATGTCTCTTATTATGACTATAATAAAGAGTGGACATGTGGGAAAGAAATCTGGATGATCAAAGACAATAATACATTATTAAGTGTATCTATCAATATATTGGTGTTTCACATATTAAAATTCAATTTTCAAAATAAGAATTCTACCACTCCTCTAGCATACAAAGTGCTAGGCTCGTGTCTTGGAATAGAGGGCTGTTGCTTAATATCTAATTAACAAAATCTATTATTAGAAAACTCTGGCTTTTGGAAATATGAAGAGGTATAAAAGTGAAAAACTCATGATTTAATCTTCTGCAAACTAACTATGGAGACAGTATAGCCTATACATATTAGTTAAAATGGTGATAAACTGTGGCGGTGAACTGCTCCTATACGGGGAGATATCAAGACACTAGTGAATGAATAACTTCTGAGGCAAATACAGCTTCTAAACAGTACAAAGATACTTCACCTTTTGGAAAAGTTTTGTTTTCCAATGAAGTGTGAATTTTATGTATATGTACATGGCTTCTTTCTCTAACTCATTATCTGTAATAGAAATATATACATATAAGAGGTAAATGTTAAGATTGGGTGGATAATAATTAAAATTGCAGGACCTGATTGTATTTGAGTTGCTTTTATGCTTGAAATTTAATTTGCAGCAAGATGCATGTACCTTGCATTTTATGCATAAATGAGCTTACATTTATTATTTTAAACTAGGTAATATGCATTAGCTAAGCCTGCCACCTAGTGAAAATTTAAAAGAAATACTTACAAAACAAAGTATTATAGGGCCCTTTATATCTATAAAAAACATGTGAATTCAATTATAGTACTTATTTATGTATTCATTTACTAATATATCTAATTATGTTTCTTATAATTGCTAATACCTAACATATATTTCTCAGCCTTAATATTTGCTAAACACATTGTGAATGCTAAACAGTTTAGAAATAACATTGTATAATAAGCCTCTTTTCCCCAGACACCAATACAGTAAAACAATAATACAATTAATAAATATTATAATTAGTTTTATTTCATCCTTTCTTTCTACCTTATTTTTATAAATTTTAGATAATATTATTTAAATAAATTTAAATAAAATAAAATGATCACGGATCTTGCTTGGTAGTTTTTTTTTTTTTTTTTTTTTTTTGGTTGTTGGGAGTTTCCAAATTTTATTACATATCAAGAGAACTAGTTGCATTATCTGCTCAAGCCACAGGTGAAAAAATGTCCTTTAGGAATCTCTTGCAGTGGCACTTTAATGAAAAAACTGAAGCAGAGAAAAACAGAACATGTTTACTGTAGTATTTCTGTAGGTGTCAGAATCTAGCTAATACTCCAGAATCCAGGTTTAAAAAATGCCTCTGCTTACCAGTATTTAAGAAAGAGTGGGCATACGGGAAAGATGATCAGAAAAAATAATATAGTTTTCTAAGAATATCAGCAATTGTTTAATTTAACTTAATATAGTATCATTATATAATAATTTATTAATTATATTAACATAATTAGAGTTTATTTAAATCTCTCTCTCTAATTATTTTATGATCTGGCTCCATTATGTTACCTGCTTCCAAATTTATCTCAGAGCAAAACAAAGAGAATAATAGTGTGCAAGTTTTGAAAATTTGTAGTATATTTTAATTAAAACACTATTTCTTGAAATAAAGTGTTATACCGTAACATGTCCAGTCAAGGTGACCAGAAGTGATTTTTTTAATAGGAAGTAAAGGGAAAGTTTGTAGGCATATGGCCATACTTAGATAAATGAAAAAAAATCTTGAAAGTGCAAGCGGATTAGCACTGACATAAATGCAAACTATACCTTAACTTTTCTTAAGTAACAAAAAGTCAAGTCTTCCTTAGGAAAAAGAAGATCATAGATATAAATTTCTCTATATTTTGAAGTCTTTATCCTTGTAAACCATAGATAACATTAACACCAAAATGTTTTTACTACATAAGTAGGTTTTTTTTTATATTTGTGCATACTATGTGAATTTAAAAGGAGATCCCCATGTTTCCTCTTACATTATTCTGAATTGTATTGTTTCCCACATGCATATGCTTACCTTCCCCCAAAAGACTCAGTTTTCTTGGGCCAATTCAAAGTGGATAAAAACTTTTTATTTTTCACCTTACCTCTTTATGCTGTTACAGTCCTAACGACACAAAAATCTTTATCAGTCTAATCTGCCCCATTTTTTTTTCCATAAACACTCTCTCTGTTGGACTTAACTATATCTCTTTGCTCTTCTTACAAGATCGACTTGTTAACATACTCTCATCGGCAAAGCCAGGAATATGGTGGGTTGTTGTACTGGCTAGTGTTGTGTGTGAACTTGACACAAGCTGAAATTATCACAGAGAAGGAGTTTCAGTTGAGAAAAATGCCTCCATGAGATCCAGCGGTAAGGCATTTTCTCAATTAGTGATCAAGGGGGGAGGGCCCCTTGTGAGTGGTACCATCTGTGGGCTGGTAGTCTTGGGCTCTATAAGAAAGCAGGCTGAGCAAGCCAGGGGAAGCAAGCAAGCCAGTAAGCAGCATTCCTCCATCGCCTCTGCATCAGCTCCTGCTCCTTGACCTGCTTGAGTCCCAGTCCTGACTTCCTTTCCTGATGAACAGCAGCATGGAAGTGTAAGCTCAATAAACTCTTTCCTCCCCAACTTGTTTCTTGGTCATGATGTTTGTGCAGGAATAGAACCCCTGACTGAGACAGTTGTGCAGGGTATTACCATATCATGGCACAACTGTCCTCCTTACTCTGCTCCATGTCCCTGAGTAGTTTATGCTCTTAGTGCCTCAAGCTGTGTGGTAGGCAAAGGGCCCTCTCAAGTGTTCCACTCACCTCTGCACACTTAGTTCCCATTCATTTGTGGCAAATTAGGAATTATTTAAGGAGGAATTTCTCCGCATATAAGACCAAAGCAGATAGCCTTGCTAGTGAGGCCTACTATCATGAGATTTGAGGAAAGAACATTTTCAAGAAGTTGCGAGGGTTCTGGTGCAGTGCCTGGAAAACAGGCAGTTCTGTCTTGGCCAGCAGTTAGGGATATTATTGGTTTTGGAGATAGTTTTGGCCAAGCCAGGTCCTAGAAATGCAATATTTACAGAAACTGGGTTATGCTCTGTTTTTCTATCTTTACCTTCCTTCTCCTTTAACACAAAAATCTACTGAGCATACCTGCCTTGTGAGTGTGATTAAATTCTTTATGTGTTCTTGAATGCCTGTACTGAAACACTAGTCCGGCTTTCGAGAGGCAACTACATGCCCCATTGTGATCTGTGATTGGAACAACTGGTCTGTCCAGCTCACTTCTCGATTTCTCTGACCAGTAGTTCTTATTAAACCCTAGACAAAGATTATCAGCACCAACAAACTTGCTCTCTGACCCTATAAAATATCTGCTTGCTTTCCGTCTACAATGAAATCTCCCTTTAGGTTTTCTTTCATAGTAGAGCTGTTTTCTAAAATGCAGCCTCTTATGAAATCCATGCTTCCAGATTAGGAGACAAACGACCTGGAATCCACTAATATTAGTGGCTTTGGTGAACACTGACATTTTGCCACCGTAGTTCTCAGTTATATTCAACAGAAAAAAAAAAAAAAAGAAGACTCCATCAAACACCAAGACACTTCCCCCGTTTTGACAGTGTTGTGTTGTTTACAATAATTGTGAAGCATGAATACTATAGATAAAATTTTAATTAAATTGCTTAATAATTTCTTAACCAATTACAGTTAAATAATAATTCATTAGCATACAAACTCTTCCTGCAATGTCTATGCTATTCTTCCTAATCACTGTAGTGGTGACAAATTGTATATTCTCAACTCTTCCTAGAAGTCTGATAAATTGTAAGCTGTACTTATTCCATTACTCTTTCTCTGTAGCAGAATTTTCCCCTTCCAATTAAGTTAATTATTTATACAACAAAAAGCCTG
The DNA here is from genome assembly GCA_028551405.1 of Uromys caudimaculatus. Classification (NCBI taxonomy): domain Eukaryota; kingdom Metazoa; phylum Chordata; class Mammalia; order Rodentia; family Muridae; genus Uromys; species Uromys caudimaculatus. The sequence continues at coordinate 48,471,754 of CM052711.1, forward strand.
TGATTGGACAGGGAAAAGGGAGGCAGAGGGAAGAGCTGCAGAGACAGAGATGAAGGAGATAGGTAGGGAGGAAGAAGCAAGATAGAGGGCGATGGACAGGACGATTCAGATTCCACATGCTTTTAAATAGACACAGGTAGATGTAATGTCATATAGGGATAGAATAAATGGGGTAACTTGTCTTATCTAGGTGGGCAGCCTGTACAATTATCAATTTTCTCTGGATTTATTGGGTGGGCATCCTGTGAATTGAGAATTCATTGATATATAAATCTGACTGATTAATTATAAGTTTCTAGAGATTTGTTTCTACCAGGTTGCTGGGTGTTGTGACGGCTGACCATGGGATGGGCGGTCATTGGGTGGGGCTAGAATAGCAGTGACCCGCCAAGTCAGGTACAGATGTTTCGGGAGCTCCAGGCCAGAGAGACCACAGAGTTGAGAACACCCTGCTGGAGCCATGCGGCCCGCTGGTGCCAGGCGTAGTGCAGGGTATCAAAAATCTTCTTATTATTTCCCACAACATTTCTCAGGATCAAAGGTTGGGTCTTACCAACAAAGAATATATATACATGGAAGGACCCATGGTACTGACCACATATGTGGCAGGGGAGGGTCTTGCTGTCTATCAGTGGGAGAAGAGGCCCTTGGGCCTGAGGGTGTTAGATGCCCCATGTTAGGGAGGGAAGACGGGAGTGGGTGGGTGGGGGAGCACCCTCATAGAGGCAGGGGGAGGTGGGATGGGATAGGGGGGTTATCAAAAATAAATAAATAAATAAATAAATAAATAAATAAATAAATAAATAAATAGAGAAAGAAAAGCCAAGATCAGAAAACTATGCATCACTATTTTGAAAAAGAAAAAAACAGAAAAAAAGAAAAGGTTGAGTCTGTTCAGATATCAAGTACATTTGGCTACAGAGGTCACTGTGCCTTGCTCCTGCTACTGGACGTTTTGGTCTATTTTAAAAGGATGATAAATCCGCCGGGCAGTGGTGGCACACGCCTTTAATCCCAGCACTTGGGAGGCAGACACAGGTGGATTTCTGAGTTTGAGGCCAGCCTGGTCTACAGAGTGAGTTCCAGGATAGCCAGGGCTACACAGAGAAACCCTGTCTCTAAAAACCAAAGGGGAAAAAAAAAAAAACCAAAAAAAAAAATAATAATAATAAAAAATAAAAAAGGATGATAAATCCAGGACTTATTTGCATGTTCACAGTGTTCATTATCTTACAAGATCTGTCAGTTAAATTTTAGTAAACAAAATCAGCAACACTTCTTACTGAAGCAAAGTTAACACAAATGAAGTTTTGAAGGAAATTACTTCTGGATTTTTACCATTTAAAGAAAGTACCAATTTAAATGCATAATTAACGAGCAGTAACTCTTTTTTTGTGTTCTATGTAGAGAAACTTTTGTTTCTCAATTCCTAAGGAAAATGTTTCCTTTCCCTTTCACCTGATACCTGGTCTTTTGCCAGATGTTGTATAAACACATACTAGACCCTCTAAATGCTGATTTCTTTATCAGGAACAAAGCTTGAGTCTGCTCAGATGCCAAAAAACTCCAAAAAAGAACAACAGCACAATCTAGTTATTTTGAACCCAATTTTGATGTGCTTGCTTAAACTTAGCTTAGGTAAAAACACATTTCACAATACTAGGAGAATATAAAATATTTTATAAAAGAAATGTAGTGTGTGTGTGTATATGTGTATATGAGTGTAGTGTGTTCATATATACCTATATATACAGGTTTATGTGCACAGGTGTGTATAGACCAGATATTATTTTCGGTGTCATATTCATTGATGTTTACCTTCTAGAGACGGTGTCTATAAAGAGACTAGACCTTGGTTTGTCTAGACCAGCTGACTGATAAGCTCTAAAGATCTCACTTCTCTGTCCTCCAAGCTCACAGACTGCACATGCAGGATGCTAAGATGACTTTTTATGTGGGTTCTGAAATCAGGTCTCATGTATATGAAGAAAGGACTTTGAGCACTGAGACATAATTCTAGACTGAAGATCTCAAAAAAGGGGTTACCTTTCCTTACATTTCAAGCTCATATAAACATTTTCTGGTACTTCTTTGCCTGGGAAGAATTGTGTTAGTGTTTCTATTTAGATGTGGAGCTAGGCTGTAGTAAGTACAAGTGAGATATGTAAAACAGGCTGAGACTTGGCAGCCTTCTCTCTTAATGTTTTTGGTATTCAGAAATGATCTCTGGGGAGGAGTAAATTGACTGCTTAGTGTCTAGAAATCTGCTCTCTGAGTAAAGGAACATAAATACTTTATATCTCCCTGACTTCCTCTAGGGACTCTGAAGTTTCTAGGTAGTGGTTTTCCAGAGAGTTTCATGTTTATAAGGAACAAAGATGGCCTGAAGTCTAACCCAAAGAAACAAATAAACAAATCAAAAACAGCATTAAGTACCTACTCTCTACATTACAAGAGAACATAGGAACTTCACATTATTAAAAGAAATCTGAATGTTTTGAGTGGCCCAACCCACATACATTGCTAAAGATATTGTGGTGCATTAAACTTTAATTTATGGCACCTTGAGCAGAATACTGAGACTCAGTAACTGTGGACATCAATAAATCCCACTACACAGAGAGTGGTGATAAGAGAGAGTACAAGGGGCAACAACAGGAGATTCTTTATGGCAAGGCTGACAGTTGACAAGTTGTTGGAGGATTAGTACTAAGCTTTGGAAAGATTTTATATTACTGCTAAGATACCCTATAAAGTAGGCTAGCTTTTGAAGATAAAGGCAAGAGAAGGCTGTTCTTTTAGGGTGTAGATTCTTTCTCTTTCTAGATTGTCAGATATCTGTGAATAAAGAACAGCTGAAAAACTCAACTCCTGTCTCTGCGTATTGGTATTGGGTGACAGAGAGCTCAAAGTCTGGTGTTCTGGTACAGACTGTGACTGATTAGCACTTCAGAAATGTGGAGAGCTGGAATGTTAGGATCTACAGCCAAGCGACATCAAGCTAACTTTAGTCTCTTTAGCCTTTTATTGCTCACCTCTATCTGACCTAATATTCTTATAGCTTATAATGGTGTTATATTCCCCTTTTGAAATATAGCACACCACTAGCTTCCACCAACCCAAAAGTTAAAAATACTATCAGAAAGTATCTAAGACCTACAGCAGAGACATTTCTTTTAGTGTATGCCATCCACCAGACACTTCTAATGATGAATTTGAAAAAGGCTTTGATTTTTTTTTACTTTTATTTTTATTCTTTAACTATAAAACTTCATGAAACTGTTTCCATCCTAGAACATATTATTTGGGATAACTTGTATCTATGTGTCTGGGGCATGGCCAGTCACATTGGTGTTCAGCTTAATCAATCTTCTTACCTTGAGATGAGAAATACGATTTTTTTAAGGGCACTAAGAGTATCCATAAGAGTAAAATATAGGAAAATCCACTATGAGAGAATGAACAAATCAAGACTATCATAAGTTACCAAAAAAAAAAAAAAAATACTTGCCTAGGATATGGGCATGGGTCATGCCTATAATCTAAGAAATAAAATTGGGGGTGGGAAAACAGAGACAGGAGAATCTCCAATTTCATACACAGTGGGGACTTGTCTTAAAACAAAACAAAACAAAACAAAAACAAACAAAAAAACCCTCCAAAACAATCACCTTATAAAATAACTGTGTAGGGTTGCAGATAGGACTCAGTAGTAGAGCACATGTTCACTATTTGCAAGGGACTGGGTTCATTTCCCATTGCTGCCAAAGGAAAAAAAATATCATTAACAAATCCAAAAAGACTTAATTAGGTTATTCTGATGAAAGAATTCATTTGACATAAAACACATCATACTGGAAGCTCCTTGTGTTCCTGTCATCACTAGACAATTTGGGGACCACTAATCAATCTGATCAGAACAGAAGGGATAGATAGAGGGATGTAATTCCTTTCATAACCTGTATGTCAAAGACACACTTGTATGTCACATTGCAGAATGAAATCTACATGCATATATTAATAGCTTAGCATGTAAACACTACTAATGATTTCTGCTGAGTTAACACCCCCTACTTCCAAGTCCAGATGGCTCTGGAGGAGAACAAGGTTAATGCTGACAGACACTAACTTCACTCAGCAATTCAAAAAATGCCTGAGACAAGACATCTCGAGAATATCAGTGAAAGGAATGATTACAGGAGAAACACGGACATGACAGGTCTCTGAAGTGTTACTGACTACCTCACCAAAGGGGCAAGGCCGAGTTCTGGAATGATTGACTGCCTCTGACCCACCCTTACCCCATAAAGCTGGAGATGACATGCAAAACAAGTTATTAGGATGTTAATTAAGCCTCTGTCTTGTCAGGTCACTGGCTCGCTGAATAGAGCATAATTTAAGGATTCAACTTCAGTTTTTAGTTTTATGTAACACAAACACAAGAATTTTATTTATTTTATTATTAATAATGTTTGCACGTGTGTGTGTGTGTGTGTGTGTGTGTGTCTGTGTGCTCGCGCGCGCGCGCGCGCGCAAGTGAGTACAGGTGCTCAGAGATGCCAAAAGAGGAAGTTGGATTATGGAGGTAGAATTACAGGTGTTTGTGAGATGCCACAGCTTGGAACCAAACTCTGTTCCTCTGAGGGAGCTTTAGAAACTCTTATTCACTGAGCTTTCTCCTCAGGCCCTCTCTATGTCTCTCCTTTCCTTTTCCTGCGCTTTCTTTTCCTTTCTCTTTCTTTTTTTTCTTTCTTCCTTCCTTTTTGTGCTAGTTTGAATGAGTACTTGTGCCCACCACCCTATAGCCTCTTATATTTTCATGTTTAGTCACCAGGGAGTGGGCTATTTAAGGATTAACCAAAACAAAACAAAACAAAAAAACAAAAACAAAAACAAGCCTGGCAGTGGTGGAGCACGCCTTTAATCCCAGCACTTGGGAGGCAGAGACAGGCGGATTTCTGAGTTCAAGGCCAGCCTGGTCTACAGAGTGAGTTCCAGGACAGCCAGGGCTACACAGAGAAATCCTGTCTCAAAAAACCAAAAACAAAACAAAACAAAAACAAAAAAAACCAAACCAAACCAAACAAAACAAAAACAAAAACAAAAAAAAACAAAAAGAAGGATTAAGAGGTGTGGCCCTGTTGGAGTAGGTGTGGCCTTGTTTAATGGACTGTTACTGGGGTGTAGACTTTCAAATTTCAAAAGGTGCCATGTCTCTCTTTCCCTTCTGCCTATGAATCAGGATAAACCCCTCTCAGCTGCTTCTGCAGCACCATGATGATAAAGCACAAGTAAATGCTTTCTTTTGTAAGAGTTCTTAGCCTTGACTCACAGCACTGGGGATATGGAGATGGGGAGGCTGCCTCCTGTGTCCAGACAGGCACCCCAATGCATAGGGATACCAACACATCCACAAAACTTTTGACCCAGTACTTATGCTGTTTACAAGAAATGCAGGGATTGAGGATGAAGCAGAGACCGAGGGAATGGCCATCTAATAACCTGAACAACCTGAGACCCATCCCATGGGCAACCACCCATCTCTGATGCTATTAATGACACTATGTTATGCTTGCAGACAGGAAACTAGCATGGATGTCTTCTGAGAGACTCCACCCAGCAACTGACTCAGACAGATACAGACACCCACAACCAAACATTGGATGGAGCTTGGGGACTCTTATGGAAGAAGAAGAGGAAGGATTGTGGCCTCTAAGGGGATAAGAACCCCCAGGAAGGGTTAATCACATTAAATGATTAACCCTTAGGGCTCACAGAGACTGGAGCACCAACCAAAGAACATAGAGGGACTCGACCTAGGCCTCCTACACTTGATGCGCCAGGGCAGGGGGAATGCCTGTGGGCTGGGGGCATCTGCTCAGAGGAGAAGGGAGTGGGGTATAGAGGGAAAGGGTAACTGGGAAAAGGAATAGTGAGCGGATATAGAGTAAGTAAAAAAAGAATAAAAAGAGTTGAATTGGTTATGATGTTTCTTCCTGGCATTGAAACAGTGACAAAGGTACTTCCTTTTTTCTTTTCTTTCTTAGTGAATGGAAAAGTACACTGGGGCCAAGCTGACATTGGGACCAATAGCAAGTTTCATGTCCAGTGTGCACAAAAGAAAAAAGTCTTGATTTCCTCTAGTTCCTTTAGAAATACAGCAGTCTCCTTTCTCAGTTCTTCAGAGGAATGCCTATGATATGTATTTTCTCTCCCTTTTACCTTGTTCCTTATGCAAATTTGGTCACTTTCCAAGGAACTTCTGCCATCTTGGCAAGGTCTCCCTGGCGCATGGCATTCTGTAACTTACAGACTTTAGTGAAACAGAGGCAAAATGTATAAAAACGCCCTTAAAAATACAAGTGTCATTAAAATCTTTCTAGGGCATGCAAAATAAAAGAAAATTTAACTTTAACAATCTGTCAACAAGTTAATTATTGATTGATTGATTGATTGATTGATTGATTGATTGACAGGATTTGTTGTAGTCCAGGCTAATCTTGAACTTGCTATTTGGCAAAAGGTGAGCTTGATCTTTTGATCCTCCTGCCTCTACTTCCTGAATGCTTAGGTTTCTTGTTTATGTAACTGTGCTCAGCGCTATGTGTTGCTGGACATCTAATCCAAAGCTTCATGTATGCCAAACAGTCCACCAAGGGAGCTCCTGGGTAACCTTAATGCATTGCATGAAAACTATTTGTATTCAAGTCATTTTTTTTAATAAGTTCATATTTATGTAGTTCTGTCTCATACTATTAAAAAAGAAAATAAAAGATTTGGAATGAAGATAAATGGCACGATAAATGCAAAGTAGAATATAAGCATGAGGATATAATTTTAATAAGAAAGGCTAAAATAAAAAAATATATGACAGGATTTTTGGATGGCAAAGCAACATTTCTTGTAAGAAAAGTGAGCCGATTATTCTACAGTGGAAAAAGAAGGTTTTTAACAAAAGGCACATATCATGAAGGCCTAAGTATATCACAAAGGATTTGGGGGGGGGGGATAAATCTTAAAGATGGTATATGTAAGAAGATTAAGCTTATTAAAACTCCTAAAGTAGTCTTACAAGTACTTTTTTTCAAACTTCTTTTTAAAAGCTCTTGCTGATTGTATTTTAAATTCTACTTATAAAACGTTTTGTAAATGTTTTCTGTTGACAATATATCTGAGTGTAGCTCCTAACCTTAAAGAACCTGAATTCTCTAGTTCTGTTCTAGTTCTTTCAGACCCTAGAACATCAGCTACTAGACAGACAATGTGAAACTGAGAAAGAATGCCAGGTGTGCTTGGTGGACGAGCCAACTTCCTCTTACAAACTTTGCTTGCATTTGGTCATAAGGGGATTTTTGGGGGGATCACAAATTTTTATCCTGGCAAAGGAGGATAATTAGGACCAAAAGACCATATGGTTACCAAGAAATGGCTATATCTTCAGGGGCAAAAATTTTATATATATACATTTTTACTAATTTAAATAATTATATTACTAAATAATATATCAATTAATATTAATAATATTTATTAAATAATGTATTATTAATTAATAATTATATATATTTATAGATATACAGACAGATAGACAAGGGAGAAATTTGCAGAATCAAATGAAGTCATTCCTGGTGTGGTGGGACATGTTTATAATCCCATGACTTGTGAGGTTGAAGTAAGACAATCATGAGACCGAGGACTGCATGGCTTCAAAACGACATTTTGTTTCTCAGCCATTAACAGAAACGTTGACATGTGATATAGCAAAGGTTCTTATGCCTGACTTGCTGCTGAGGGTCATGCATGTGGATTGACAAATGGCTTTAGAACTTATGGAATGTGACCAACCAGTTACCAGACCCACCTTGGTGAGCCTTTTTGTGGCACAACCTCAAGGACGATGTGTCCCGAAGACTTCATGCTATTATGAAGTTCTTCTCTGCTTGCTGCCCTCACATCCCTCTTAATCTAAGAATTATATGAAAACTTTAAGGGGGCTTCCAGTCCCTCACTGGGCAGTATCTCTGGCACTCACAATAATAACGCTTGATCTCTCTCAGGCATTGTTGCTGGGGTATGACCCTAGAGAAGAACTTAGAGATGTAGATCGTCAGCAGTGACCACCAGCCTTAGAAAACATGTAGAAAAGGAGAGTTGTTCGTGAAGCTAGGGGGTTAGGTGTTTTTAATACTGGCTCTAATGTAAAAAAAAAAAATATATATATATATATATATATATATATATATTAGGAAACAAATTGAAGTTCAGAAAGGCACACTTAGTTAAGCTAGGGACCCTTTATGGTCAGAGCACAAGAACAGTGGCAGCACTGCTGACGTGACTCCCACCAAGGCCGGACTGGGGATGATTGATTTCTTATGCCCATTTTTACCCTGAGCTTCCTGATATGATTTAATAAGAATTGCTGATAAGTAGATATGCATTCTCATGATTTATAGTAGATATTACTTATTTTTACATAAAAGTTTAGATTTATGATTCTTTTAAGATTCTTACAAGATTAATTTTAAAGGTAAATAATAAAATAATAACTCCTTGCTGTCTGCCAGTAAGAGAAACTGGCTGAGTTGTTTGCTTACAGTTTGTTATTCTGTAACAAGTTGCTTAGTTACAAATGTACATGGGTTTTTAGAAATAATTTGTTTTCTTTACCTGTACTACATATATTGTTATTTCTTATAAAGGTATTGGGAAACACATTTTTTTTTTACAAGTTTTGACTAAAAGAAATCAAAAACACGATCACATTGTAAGTTTACGCAACTTGAAAGAATTTTCTGGGATATATAAGCTATGGAAAAAAAACCAAAGTGTGGGGCATTAGCAGGAAATCAGGTTGGCAATAATCACATTACACTTGAAACAAAAACTTGTGGGCAGTGCAGAGAAATGACCAAGAAGTGGAACGTGACTGACACTACAAAAGGGAAGTGCCCAATCTTACAGAACTTGGTCATTCATGTGTAAAAAGATATATCTTACATTATAGAAATCTATAGATATTTTATTTTTATTAAGTAATACTAAAATAGCATTATAAGCATAATTATCAATTCATAACTCAATCCAGAAACACAGAAAAAATTTCTCCAAAAATATTTTTATGCACACTTTGAAATAATGACTATGTTTCTATAGGATCCAGAATCAAAGGCCCTACCAAAAACAATCAAAGGAAATTCATTTTTAATTATTTGGTAACCAGCTCTTGTGAAAATTTCTTGAAATCTATTTACCCCAAAAGCAATAAAAATTATACAACTTCTAAAATAACCTGTTTTATTTATTTTGGAGACTAAAATGATATCATTTCCCTATTCTCTTTTCTACCTCCAAATCCTCGCCTGTATCCTCTGTTGCTCTCTTTCAATAGCTTTGGTTTCTTTTATTTATGATACATATATTCCTAAATAATTAACACAACCTGTTCACTCCCAATAAGGTTATTGGTGCATATATGATTTCAAGGCTGACCACTTGGAACTGGATAACCAATTGCCATTTCTGTTCCCGGAGAAGACTACTTCCCCTGTTCTTAGAAATTCTAGTTGGCTGTAACTCTTTGTACAGGATGCAGGACTGCTTATAAAAGATGAAAACAGTGTTGGAAGGATCATACATTCTTCCCTCACTCACTCATTCATTTATTCACTGATTCATCCATCAGTCAGGTTCGGAGAAGGGCTGACTTGTGGCCAGTTGTCTAGTAGTATATATCTTCTCTAAATGATACTTGTCAGTTAGTTTGAAATGAGTAATTAATATGTTGATAACTTTCAACAAGATAATAATTTATTACTATCTTGGAATCAAATAATTCAAATTCAAAGAGTAAAAAATAAAGATTAAACTAATTCTACCTCTGTTACAAGAAAATTGAACAAAGTACATGGTAAGTAAAATAGCATATTTAGTTTGAAAACTTTCTTCTATAAAAACTGTAATTAGCTTTTCCAATGCATGTATATCACTGTGAATCTAATCATTAAAATAATTTCTCTTTTTATTCTTTAAAGAAAAGTTACTTATAAAAGTCATATTTTCAATATAGCTTACATTAGTTTTCAATGCACTAATCTGGGCAATCATATTACCTATATTCTGCATGAACTACCACACTGTAAGAACTTTACAGCGTACATTCTTCCCATTAGAGCTAAAAGTTCTTATGCAAATTAAGGGTATATTTTCTGGGTGTGGTGACAACAGATTCTTTCATCTCTAAGTCTTATTGCCATTTTAAGATAGGGTAATTAATTTTCTCAGGATCATAGATGTGGGAAGCTGAATTTCAATTAGGTTGGGAACACAGTCAGGTTGTAAAGTTAATGATGTCAGGAGAGACTTCAGGTGGATATTGTACCAGATGGCCTTTGCTACTCTCTATAACGGCTTAAGTTTTTATGATTTTCCATTCTGTCCCATAAAACTGACAACTATGTGGCTTTAATTATAGTGCATACTGTTTAATGCACACTTTAAAAATATCAAGTGTGTTCTAAGGAATGATAGGCTTTTGATACCTTGATATCAAAATAATGATATTTTATGAATATATAAATTATAAATAGACTTGTAAGTGATGCGTTGAGATTCAAGAACAAAACGTTCCTAAAATCACAGTTCAAATTTTCACTCTAACTGGAGCTCACACCTAAGCTCCTACCTGTGAACTATGAGCTCACCCTATAAACGGAGGTACTTGAAAATGACATAGTCATTGCTACCAATGAAGGTATGAAGTGAAGGGAAGTAGAGTGAAAGAGTGGAGGATATTTGAATTATCTTAATAGTTCTGCAGGTCTCACACTTCCTTAGGGTATCTAAAAACACTTCCACAAAATGGAAACTTTCAAACTATTCTAGAGCAATCCCAAGGGACTCAGACTTGTGATTTTTAAGTGCTTTCTCCTCTTCTTACAAGGGAGTATTTCTCTGGTCAGGTCTGCCTGTCTATGCCCAATGATTACCAAAATGGAGGTTTCTGAACTAATTTAATGAAAGGTGTGGGCCTGGCAGTGGTGGCGCATGCCTTTAATCCCAAAATTTGTGAGGGAGAGGCAGGCGGATTTCTGAGTTCAAGGCCAGCCTGGTCTACAGAGTGAGTTTCAGGACAGCCAGGGCTACACAGAGAAACCCTGTCTCAAAAAACAAAAACAAAACAAAACAAAAAAAAAGGTGTGAAAGGGAGAGAGTAAGGTTGCAAATTCATTGCTATCCTGAATAGATTACAGCCTGAAATATTGCAGTCTTAGATGTAAGCAAGTCTTGGGTCACTGCTAGGAAAGAAACCTAAATCAGAACACAGTTTGTCCTAAATCATGACAGTCATTGTACATACTTTTTAAAGAATTTATTATGAAGCTACAGAAAAGAAATACATCATTATTTAAGGGAAGAATCATTCGCTTTATTCTGTAACAGTCTGATTACTTACTACATGAGTAGTAAATAAATAAATTCATGATCAAATGAATAAACAGATACTTTAAGGTCAGCTTCCATGTCCCATGGCGACTCCTCATGTACAAGTAGAATCAAATACTTTATATATAGAAACCACAACGTAAATGATCACAGGACTAGGCTCTTGATGCCTACCTGAACAGAGTCTGCACATTCACTATCGTCTTGGCATCTGCCATGTAGTCTTCCTCTGCACTCATGGTGCTTTCTTTGTCCACAACCACCATGTTGGCAGCAAAGGTCACTCCACACCTGAGCAAATCATCTAGGCTTTGATAAAAATTCACAAGGAAAAAAAAGGTCTTTAAATAAACTACAATACTGCACTCAATGCCTAAACCTGATTATTGGTAGGCTTATATATGCAACCTTATAGCTGAATTTATAGAGAATACAGACACTATGAGAACTGTAATGCAATATGACCTGCTGATATGAAATTCAGAATCCTTCTGATACTAACAATTCCAAAGCATCCATATTTGGAATCTGTGTTCAGTAACACTAAGTGTAGAAATAGTTAAATAGGAAGTGTGACGATGATTCATGCTTATAGTTAGTGTATTATTTCAAGGATAAAACATTCTAATTGGTTCAAGTTGCTAACTTGCTTTTGGTAAGAGCATAAGAGGGGCAATGGCTACATTAATTTAGACAAAAAGCTAATATAGAAATATTAAAGTATGTGATATGAATTTAAAAAATCTATATTTATATAGATAGATAGATCTATATACTTCCAATTGCTCCTACATTACAATGAGAGTAGGGTGTGTGTGTGTGTGTGTGTGTGTGTGTGTGTGTGTGTGTGTGTGTGTGAGTTAAAACAAATTTTTAACAAGAAATTGAATGGTCCAAGACTTTTGGCTCTATGAGGTAACTAGAAAAACTGGGGTATAAGTAGTTTTGACGTATTTTGGTCAGTTTTCATTCTTATTTCTGTAAAATGTATTGACTGGTGTCTTCCTTGCAAATTAAAGGAAAAGATGTATACCACTAAACCTGACCCGGGCATCTACTAGTCTCAGTGTCTTTGCTTTGTCAGACTAGAAAACAGGACAAAAATGGGGTGAGGCTGAACTTGACCTAGTAAAAGGATGTAAGTAGTTATCCAGTTCCGTGAGGACAGATAAGAAAGTCAGTTAATGTCCATACTTCCTGATTCAAGCTAACAAAATTATAATGTAAAATACTGCAGTCATTACTGATATTAACGGAAGTTAGTGTCCAGAACACTCATAAGAGCACATGATGGATTAACAGACCTCAGAGGGCTATTATGAAAGCCTCAGCCTAAGACCTCTGGGAATTATCTGGGGAAGGGGGGGTTGTTGGAGAGACAAAACTGCACTGGAATTTGAAGCAATTCTCTGTGACAGATATTTTATAGCTAAAACTGTTTACACAGCATTCCATGGCAAATAAATTCCCCATGAGAAAATTGGACAGAATGGTAACAGCCAATCAATACAATGATCGTCAAGATCAACCCCTAGTGTTCTAGATTTCCCTTTTGTGTAGGAGATTCATTGTATTTCTCCCCAAATCAAGTAAATTATATTTTAGAAATTATCAGGCAAGGACTGGGGCTTTATGTCAGCCGTAACATGCTTTTCAGCATGTGCCACTCCTTAGTTTAAGCCACAGCAATACAGAAAAAGTTAGACAGAAAAAGAAGGCGATGTGGTCCCTTATGGAGAATTTGGTAATGACTAAGTCATCTCGCTTCTAGGCACTTAGGAGTTTCAATGCATTTCCTTGTATTTTCAGCCTTTGTAACCTTTTCTACATCAAAATTCTCTCCTATAATTTTATAGAACAAGAGAAATATAAACTGGTAAGAAAGCAGTTTTACCGAGTCAGAGCAGAAATGATTTTGCAAAACAGAAGATAATGCTGGACAAACATTTTACTAAGAGAGCTTGTTCTAAGTATATTGAAGCACCGTGCTCTCACGTGCATCTGTTGACTTTATCCTTAAAGTATTTCCTGCTATAGTGACTCAGGACCTTGAATTAATATTAAATGATGCATTAGAATTTAGAGACAATACATACGACTGGGATGATATTAGTGAAACATGCAGAATCTTCGGGTTCGTATGGCTTTAATTTTTCTAATTAACATTCTAGCTGTTTTGAGTAGGCTATGAATGTATTCTTTAGAGTCCTGCCTATCTTCTCTCTGATATTTCTCTGCTTTTTAATCTCTCATACCCCCCCCCTTTTTTTTAAAGCATGCTGCGTTACACTGTTCAGCCACCAGATGGCAATAGCAGCCAATGAAGCCCATCTGAGTGACAAACTCAAAGGTTGCTCCAACAAGGGATGCCTTTTTATTCTTCCATGACTCAGTTTTTCCAAGTTGGAAAATGTGAACTTTGCAAGTGTGAGGAAGTATTCTTGTTTAAATGGGTTTCATTTTCATGAAATAAAATAAAGCTAACAAATATAAGCTAACAAGAATTATACAGGGGCATCCCATATATAATTTACTTCTAGTACACGCATGTGCGTATAGATATGGTGACGAAACTTTAACAGTTATTAGTCGACAATCGATCAATCCTCTTTCATCTCCTTCTTTGGAATTTAATATTCTTAGGTTTCTTTTTGACCATCACAAATATTTTATAGTATTTCATGCTATTAATCTGGTGCTAATTTATTTTTCTGAGTAATGATGTCACAAGACTGTGTATATTTTATATTTTATGTTAATACATTGCATAACTACACGAATAACGTAATCTTTCAACTAACAAGTAATATAATTATGAATTCTGAAATTTTCTTGAATAAATTGTCAAAAAGTGTAACTATTTACATAAAAAGTAGGGTAATGTTCTCACTGCATTGCAATGAATTTTAAGGTACTTCTGGATGCCACTTTATCAATAATATTACTGTAAAAAATGCTCTTTTGCAAAAGCTGCAAGGCTGAAAGAGCTTTGCAAATATGTGAACCTGTCAAATTTGACATGCAGCAAGGTCTGTTGCAATTCAGCCATGGATTGCGGCTTAGCAGTATGATAGGAGGTACACAGCACGGGGGCACGGGCTCTGCATGCATAGATCACCATATTTACTGTACCAACACGACAAAATACACTCATCATGCAGGAACAAGACACAGCACTTGACAGATCACAGGACACTACACTCGTCATGTGCCATAGACATTGTCACCTACTTGTCAATAGAGCCCACCATGTAGTAAACCATTGGAAACCAACAGATTGCATCCAGAAAATGCATATCTGGCCTACGAAGCAGACGGGTTACAAAATGAAACACAGTGTCACAAGGGGGCAGCACTTCTAGGGAAGGGAAGCAAGTTCATTTAGTTTGCATTTCCAAAACCAAAGACAAGATACGTCCTACATTGTTCTTTTACTTGAGAATACATTTGCACTTCTTATGAACCGTATGATACACTAAGAACTGCGAGTTATAAATCAGAAACATTATGGCATAATTCTAGAAAATACTGAATTATTACTCTTAATTAAGACAATACTGATTAAATATTTCAGATACCCAATGCAGAAGGGAATTTGACAATGAAGAAGAAATGGTTGTTATTTTCTCAGATGACCTTAAGCACTATGAATGCCTCTAAAGAGTAATCAATAAGCTTGAATGTCAAGTGACCTTTGTCTAAAGAATGTATATAATCACACCATACTTCACATCTCAATGTGTCTAGCATATAGTCTATATATGCAAGTAAAAACTGTGTTGCATCAAGTTACATTGACACTATTTCATCATTGACTTTACTGTCTTACCAAGGTATATTGTTGAACAAATGTTCATTGTAACTGTAATCTTTACATGTAAGCACAGCAAAGGAAAGAACCATGGACTTCCACCTTGATTCCAGATGACTTGATAAGTTACATCCACTTTATAGCTTTTAATTCATGCATGCATTCACTGAGCATATATAGACCCAAACACTGTTCAATGAACATTTAAATATTTTATATTAAAGAGTAGCCAAACAATTTATAACACATGTAAATTTTTAAATGCATATAGAAAATCATAAGTGCAATGATTTATTCTAAAGAGAAAAATTCACTAGTTACACCCAGGAAACAGAATTGGAGATTATTACAGAGAAATATTATCTACTTTGGGTGTTGGTAGATGAGGAGCAATTTGGTATATACAAGACAGGAGGGAAATTCCAAATTCCAGGTCAAGGTAATGAGAGAGAAACTTTGCAATTTCCCAGATCCTGATCCTCAGTTGGATCAATTCTTTTCCCATTTTCTTCCTGTTGATTTCTCTCCTATCTGTTTCAACTCAAAAGCAAAACAAGGTTTAATAAGTAATGTATCAAAAAACAAACTCTTCCAAATGTTCATACTGTGAAAATGCTGACTAAATTCTTCCAGATGTTTAATTTATTTGTAATATTGAATGGAGCAGTAATATTATATTGTATTAAACTACTGCAATTCAGTTTTGAAAATTCAGAATTGTCTAAATAATAAACCACATTCACTTTTTGATATCATTTCTAGTTTATTTTACATATAGCATTGGTATGCTCACCTTTAGATGAATTTTGCGCATCAGTTTTATTAAGATCTCAAGCAACTACAGAGTGGATATTATTCAGCTTTTAACTATCTTTAAAGCTCTAACCAATATTCTAAGACATGTATTTGCAGGGTTTAGGATAGAGATTCCAATTCAGTTTCTAGACACCTTCTTGCTTGTTGACATTAGGAGGGCAATGTTTTATGGATCGTGATACACTTCATAATTTTAGAAGTGTGCATAAAGATGCAAGCACTAAAAACACTGAAAGATCAAGGTGGCTTTGGTCTGAAGAGTCTTTTTGCTTCTATCTTTAAGTTTCTAGATCCTTTGTTTCTGGCTTTTAAAGTACCATTCATGATTATTAATTGTAGATATGTACATGGGCTTCCATGATACCTATTTTAATATGGTATATTATTTTAGGATTAGATTATTCCAATGTCTTTACAGTATTTCTCTGAGGTTTTGTTGTTGTTGCCATTTTTTGTTCTTCTTGGTTTTATTTTTTGTTTTTGTTTTCTCACGAGTTCTCTAGTCTACACTTTTCAGAAATCTTGAATAATTTAATGATTACATTCTGTAAGTGATTAAAATTTTCCTGAGCAATAAACTGTACTCAGGTCTCTGGAGCAAATAAGTCTTTGTGCTATACCCACTGTCATGTGAGAGACAAAATTCAAGATGAGAATATTATAATTTTTTCTTCTTATGACTGGTAGAGATGATAAACTGTAATTTTTATAAGAAAAGCCTTTTTAAAGAAATCTCATGAATTTTAGTTATGATGTATTTACAACATATATTTAAAATGAGCAAGATATCTTCCAAATTCTTAGAACTTGCTTTTAAATAGGGATTTATGTGACTGCAGCAATCTCAAGGGATAATCTAATAACCTAAACCCTGTAAATACATACTCCCAGTGAAACACAGTAACTAAAGACTACTCTGTGGTTTAAAAGAAACTAGAAATATAAAGAAACAAACGACTTTGCATTTATGTGTTTTATAGCTGTTCATTTATCTGAGTTGGCAACAGTAGTTAATATACAAGGCTGCTTAATAATTTAGTTACACATAATTGGTCAATTTTCCTTCTCATTGGGAGACAGTGAGTTGGCAAGCATAACTTTACATTGAGAAGCATTAGTATTGAGAAAATGAGCAGACACATAGAACATTTGTTGAAAATATGTCTGTCTTTTTTATGATATATATTCAAAGGACAATGAAATGATTAATATAAACAATGTTAATAAGACACAATAAACTTCGTACTTTCTGTCTGTCAAATACAGAAGCCTATTAGAAGTCACATGAAAGAAACATGGTAAAAAAATCAAGGAATTTTTCTATAAACTTCTTAAAATTTTTATCATGTGAAAATAAATGTAAAAGTTGTTATTTACACACAATACATAAGCCAAGATTTTTACACATACTGGAATATTTTAGTTGTTTTTTAATCTAAGAGTCGGTGATATGTGTCAAGGAAGTAGATGCACATCAAATAAATTTGTAGGCCAAAGCCAAACAAAACAGACAAATTGACTAGTTATAAATGAAATAAAATGTTGAAAAATATACAGAGCAGCCAATGTTAAAAAAATAGAACTAAATAAGCACATCTGTAAATTGCAGCTCGCGGTGTAGTGTCTAATAAGAACACAGGCTATGAATATAAAATCTTATACCTTCATGAACATCTCCCAACAATATTGTACCTATATTAAAATACTAAGTAGATCAACATTGCCAAAGAATGAAATCATACATTTCACAGATTTGCAAATTTCATGAGAACCCAATTAAATTATTAAGCATAATATTTTTATTTCAACATCAAGGAAAGAATGTAATATACTTTTATGATCAAAGTAAATTCCATCAGTATTTTACAACTATGTTTAAGTAGTCTTTTTATTCTCTTAATTGCTTGATCAGGGTCTGGAGAGCCGGCTCAGCAGCTAAGAGCATTTGCTGCTCTAGCAGAGGACCTGGATGATTCTCAGCAATGTAGGGTAACTACCAACTCTATGGCTCCAGTTCAGGGGAATTCAACCCACCTTTTCTCTATGTATAGGCATCAGTCAGGTAAGTGTTACTCAGACATTCATGAAGGCAAAACACCCACATATGTATAATCTTTAAGAATGTAAAGAGTTTAAATTTAGTTGCAAGTGCTTAAAATCAATGTGCCAGTGTGTGTGTGTGTGTGTGTGTGTGTGTGTGTGTGTGTGTGTGTGTATGCACTTGCAGTATGTGTTCCAAGCTTGGGTGTCTTACACACTATGCAAGTACCTTTCTACTGAACTACGTCATGAGACTCTGTTTCTTTATCAGCTGGATTTTTACATAAGACCTTTCAGTAATTTAAATAGTAACAATGTTAAAGTTTTTATAGTAGAAGAAAATCTAGCATTTTCAGGCTGTCACATATGCCAGATCTTATGCTAGTACATTACATATATTATCTAAGTCTCAGAATAACTTGAATTTTCTTATCTTTTCTTATCCTTAAATTAAAGAAAAAAATGAGATCGGGCCACAAGAATAGGGGGGAAAAATGGTTCAGGCTGCTCAAGAGGTTAAGTTTAGATATCATCTCAATTCTGTCTGAAACAAAACTGTACACTTCTATAGGATGAGGGGGGTTGTTTATCCTACATTTTAGCAGTAATTTCTAAATAAGCTGAAGTGCTTCGGTAGTTATTCAAAGGGAATGATTGATTTAATAAATGATCAATGTAAAATCCATGGTATCAACAGGGATCTGGTGCTTCCTTGTCTAAGTTTGGGTAGTATATTCCAGCTTTGACGGCCAGATAAATTTTAGCTAGATGATCTTTAAGGTAGAGGCTATAATCAAAATATTGGAAATCATTCTGGCACTACAAACAAAGGAGAACAGATGGTGAAACCATCAGAACTGACAACACTCTGATGAACTGTGGAAAGATCAGAGTGGCTCTGCTGAGCCACAGGAAAGATGTTTTCAATGTGCCAGACTTCGACTTGAGCACCACTGAAATGTGCAAGTCTTTCTAGCTACAAACACTCTGAACATCCTATTATGCGTTGAAAGTATAAATTGGATTTACATTTTAGTACTTCATTATTACGACCCTTCTTTTCTTATTACACAAAATTTGTATTTGTTAGATTAATATATCTCAATAGGCACTCACTTAATATTAGCTTCAGTGCTGCTCATGTAAACTTGGTGAACCCTCAAAATTAAGCAATAATTGCCAAAGTGTATAGGATTATGAATGTGAAAGTTCATAAAGTATGGATCTTTCTTAAGGAGGAAAAAATCATCATTTACTGTAATTTTCTATAATAGATTGGAGAGTAAAAAGCAATTTCAGTGAGCAGGTGCCTCGTTGTTTCAGAAGAGGGGGAAAGGCTGCATAAAATTTCCAGGAGCATTATTTATTGAAGTTCCCTTTTTGAGACTTCATTTCAACAAAGCAACTGAAGACAAGTAAAAATGTTAGATGTCACTTTTGAGACCTACAGAGGAAGCTAAAGGTTTTATATCATGTCCTTGGAATTTAGGAAATAAACTGAAATACTTATAATACATATAATATGATAATAAAATAACCATGTTTATTTTGATTATAAATAAAATTATACTCAGCAGGAATCACCAAAGAACAGTATCATGTGGACATTTAAAATCCAAACTGTCAGCATAGTTTAAAGATGATGTATTTTCAGTGGGTAAATATTGGAAATTAAGATAGTGATCTTTAAAACTAATTGTAAACAATATATATATTTTTAAAGCCTATGAGTTAGGTATGATCTTACACAGGTTAAAAACAATGATCTGATTGGTGCATAGCTGGCCCTTGTCCTAGAATTGAACAGGGAAATTTCGCCTGGATGTTATATAACATCTTTAACTTTGCTTCATACCATTGATAGTGAAAGTTCGTTCAAATGTTTAAATTAAATGTAAGCATTTAGATTATTAACTCCTTGAGTTCATCTCTCCGGTGCCATGATTTTTATGCAATATGAATATATAAAATGTAAAATAAAATTAAAGTGTCAAATATGATGACTTGGAGTGAATTTAACATTTGCTACTATTATAAACCATGTGCAGGAAAAGAACACTAACTTTTTAAGTTCGTCTTTCTGGTTTCAATCTGATAGGGTAGTACCTAATAGCTCTATATGGATACTTATAGGACCTGTCAGTAATCCAGAGAAGGGGAGTCTTCAGGTGTTCTGTCTGATGAATCACATTCAGAAATTAAGGCTACATAGTCACAGGACTAGATAATCCTGATGAACAAACCAATCCTCCAGGAATCAGAAATGTTAGTGACTTTTTATTCAAAATCAAACCAAGTGGGATGGCTTGGCTCATGTTAGATATGATAATGAAGTAAAAGACAAATGGCTGAGTTAAGATGACTTCACAAGACTGGAGACTAAGAATGAAGAGTATACCTCTGTTTCCTAAGCAGAACACTACTCTTAAATTTAGAGAAAATGAATATTTTTATGGGGGTTAGGGAAGAGTTTAAATCAGGACCCGAGGAAGAGGACAGATCGGTCTAGCCTGAGCACTAGCAGAGGGTGCTCTGCACACAGTCCTACTTTTTCTTTTGAAGGCTCTTACTGTTTTTCATTTTCATGACAGGGGCTTTAATTGAGTCAGTTTGAACTAGTCGCTTACAGTGAGGACACTTTTTGACAGTCTGAGAATGCCTATTTTAAACTTTGTTTGTAGTGCTGGAAACAGCCCCAAACTGAACATTTGACTTAGTTAACCAAAGTGCCTGTAGAACCAACTTAGTTTCTCTGCAGAGAACCTTCAGAATTCAGAGTGTTGAAAAAACCTGGGAGGAGCTTGACAATCCCTCTATTCTTATAGACATCCTATTTCCTGACTGACACACTACTGAGGTTTGCTTTCATATGCTTTAATTTCTTCTAATACTACACCCATAGCAACCAATTTATTCACAGTTACAGTGAAGGGCACTGTAACTTGAACATAAAATAGTTTGACCATTTTAATCAGGAACCTGTGTCTTAATCTGTAGGATTTTCAAAATGCTTAAGTAGTTATATTTAACAAAGTCAGTCACCCAAAAAGTTCCAGACATATGCTTGTGATACAGCATAATTTGTTTTCTGTTATGGTATTAGAACATTATCATAAGTAAAACACACAGTGATATGCCATGGTATCACATATAAAGGCACACCAATAAATGCTCCTCTGATAATAAAGGACTAAACAGGAAAACCGTTCAGTTTCAGCAGGTATCTTTAAATTAAATTGTTAATTTAATAATAGCTTATTAATTAAATTGTGGAAATTTACGATAGATATTTCAGTGGCTTCTTTTCACTGATACTATGAGTAAAGCCACTGGTCCTATGATAGATGACCACTTGCATATTAATTTCAAACAAAAGTTGGCAATGATATTTAACTAGAATTGATGAAACATGATCATAACCAATAATGTTTATTATTGTAGTATAGACTATCTCCCAATGATTTGTGCACCATAATGTATCTGATTTAAAACTATCAGTAAATTTAAGTAAATATACAAGAAAATTAAAAGTTCTGTCTGTATATTTTAAAATATACTTACGGGTTATCCAATAGCAGAACTATGGGATTTAATTCTTTCTTTGGTCTATAATATGCCCTGAGAGGTACAATAAAATTATATAATCCATTTCCAGCTGTTTCAGCTGCAACTATAATTAATTTGTTTTTGAATCCATAGGCTTTTGCATCCTCATAGTAGTTATGCTGGCAACTCTAGAGAAGAAAAATTATACAAAGAAATGTCATTATTATACTCCACTAATTTGATGAAAGAATTTAGAATATATGAATCTGTAAAATTTATCTACCTAATTTCTAACAGATTAGAACACACTTGCATTTGTCTTTGCCAAGTTCTCCAACTTGATATAGGAAATAAAAGTGTGATAGATAATGATAAGGAGTGGAGAGTACACAGGTTGGGACTGAGAAAGCCCTGTGTGCACTGGTTGCACTACAAGTTAAAATCGGTGGCTGTCTAGCCACACACTATCTGTTTTGTTATAGAATAGACATGTGACTTCTGTCTCCAAATATATTGATGTTATGACTAAAAAGCCTCAGGGGTATTCCAAGTCCTAGCTACCTAGAGTGATACAATAAGAAAAAAAATATTTTAAAAAATGAGAGGAAACATAAAACAAAAGAATGGGGGAAAGTAAAGAAATGAAAACTGAGCTTTTTAAGTGCTTAGCAGGCTTAACGTGTAAGGAGCAATACCCAAGAGAGTACAACGCTTCATCAGAACTCATCACAGAGCTGGGGCGAGAAAAAAATTGTTGGGGAAAATGTTGGTATTCCAGAGAGGTTAGACTCAGAGGAAATTAATTAATATTACTAAATCAAGACAGTTTTCAAACTCAATTATCAGCATGCCTAATGGCTACAATGGGTTTTTTTCTTCACCATTATATGCGTCTACATGGACTTCTTTTAATTTATCTGGGTTGATATTACTTAGCTCTCTTTGCGTTAATTACCTATGAAGTATCCTTTGCCGTTATCCCTTAATAATAGTATTT
The DNA here is from genome assembly GCA_028551405.1 of Uromys caudimaculatus. Lineage (NCBI taxonomy): Eukaryota > Metazoa > Chordata > Mammalia > Rodentia > Muridae > Uromys > Uromys caudimaculatus. The sequence goes on from CM052711.1 coordinate 48,494,406, forward strand.
TTAAAATGGCAAAATGAAGAACAATGTGAGAAAAAAGTTAAGACCTACAAAAACTACAGACTTGGCAGTTACAAGATTCAGAAAATAACGTTAATTATGTTTGAAGAAAAAAGTAAAATCACTAAAAGAATTAAGAAAATCCTATTTAATATCCAAAGCAATTGTTTAGACATACTATATTTTTATATATCCTCTCGAGTTGCACAATGTAACCCAAAAGTTAATTCTAGGCTAAACACATAAATCAATAGTGAAGCAGTTTCCAAACATGTTTGAAAAACCAAGCTTAGTTTCCAATGCTGAAAAAAAAATTAATTAAAGCAACATATTTAATGTAGCTGAGAGAAGCAACTGCAGAACAGAGATGAAAATGTTATCTCAAATGCAAAACATAGACCAAAACTAAAAGCCAGAAGCTAAAATAGAAATCACAGTCAGAAAGGAACCTTATTCAAATAAATAATGATTGAAGATTTTCTAGAAGTGTCCAAGCGACAGGCCTCAGAAAAGTCAGTGAATCTTAATCCTGAGTAAACATAATTGCATAACCATCAACATTATTATGAAAGAATAGACCAGCCCAGACCATAGGATCTTAATCAGCAATAAAGAAAGAGCGAATATCACTAATAATGCTATATTATTGTGACCAGAAGGAGAGAGGCATTAAGAAAGTAATTACTGTGGAACTGGAAACCAAGCAAACTGTATCCCTAGGATAAAGGAAAAGGAAAAAGTCCAAGGGAAACTATAATGGGGAAAAAATTGTCAATTTCCAACTCTCATTGGTAGAAATTCTAACAGCTGAAAATGAGGCAGCAGGGAAATGATCCGGAAAAGTAGAAGAGAAATATCTAAAGGAAGGAAACATAAGAATAGGGACAGAGGTCTTCATGGCATGCAGTATGGAGAGTTTTAGTTCTGATATTCAGATTCTACAGCCATAAAAAGCCTATATTTAAAAAAGAAGGCAGGGTTCCAAGACACTATTGATGATACCAAAAAGTACTTGCTCACAGGAGGCTGATAGAGCTGTCTTCTGAAAGCCTCTGCCAGAGCCTGACCAACACACATGCAGATGCTTGCAGTCAACCATTGGACTGAGCACTGGGTCTCCAATGGAGGAGTTAGGGGAAGGACTGAAGGAGCTGAAGGGGTTTGTAACCCCATAGGAAGAAAAACAGTATCAACCAACCAGACCCCCAGAGCTCCTAGGGACTAAACCACCAACCAGAGTACACATGGAGGGACCCATGGCTCCAGTTGTATATGTAACAGAGGATTGCCTTATCTGGCATACTGGGAGAAGGGGTCCTTGGTCCTGTAAAGGCTAGATGCCCTAGTCTATGGGAACACTAGGCAGTGAGGTGGGAGTGGTTGCGTGGGGATGGGGGTGGGAGTGGGTGAGAGAGCATCCTTATAGCAGCAGAGGGAGGAAGGGATGGGATAGGAGGTTTGTAGAAGGGAAACCACGAAGGGGGATTAACATTTAAAATGTAAATAAAATAACCAATAATAAAAAAGCAGGGGGCATTAATAAAGGGGCTAGAGAATATTGATGGGCTGATGCTTAGAACAGTTAGAACTTCAACATCAATGAAATATCAAAAGGTGAGACAACGTCTATGTTTATGAACACATAGAAGGACACAGTTAAGAAAATCCAAGGAGACAATGCAAAAGTAGTGCTGAGGAACCTTGGCCAGAAGTCATCTGATATTGGAACATAGTGATGAGGTCATCCCAATTCATACGCTTCAGAGACACAATGGAGCCAACCGATTAATGTCATCCCATAATCCCAAAGAAAACATCCATTTTCAAGGCAGATTCTATCATACCAGCCTAATATTATTGGTATAACCAATAATCTCTTATATAGCCATGAATCAATAAAACTGCCTAATTTTACTGTACTAATGTAGCAAAAGATTGTTAGTAGCCTGTTTTCAAATATCGTCTACTATCCCCTTTCAGTGAGAGCTGAGCCTTACAGTGATAATTGTATTAGTTACTTAGAGATAATTCAGCTCTACTCTCTTGGTTTCTTGATGGTTTTCCCGCACTCTATAACTATATGTTAATGAAAACAATTGAGTACATTAGAAATGAGTCCAGGTATCAGTCAATCATGGTTGCTAAAATTCATGTTATGCTAAGAACAGTCTTGAAGGAAAACATCAAAAATACCATATGTGAAAAAGAAAATGTACCTGTAGAAGGGTCAGTGCAGATGAACAACACTGAAACGTTACATCTGTTAATTTAGTGGAGCTGATCAGAAATCTCAAATGCTTCAAAAATCAAAGAAAAGAAAGGACATCAAAATAGTAAATGAGGCCTTGGAAAACAGAATTCCTCATGCCAATGAAATGGCCTGGAATAATTAAAAGCAAGAGAAAGATGCACAGGCCAACTTCAGACAGACAAAGCTTGGTGATTACTAACAGTCTCTCAATCTTTAAGAGCAGCAGTAGACAGTATTTGTAACAAAGAAAAGAGCAATACTAATAAAATGAATGGAAACAGAGCTCAGTAATCAAACACCTTGTGTTAATGTAATAACATAACCCTTCTAAGAACACTACAGAAGTCATAGCATTAAAATTATATTAATTTTACAAATAAGTCAAGTGAACTTTGTGATTTTCTCAAGTTGCACAGGCTGTGAAAGGGTGCTAGCATTATAATTTTAAACCAAAATAAAGAGTAAAAGAAGAAAACCCTGTTTATGATGCAAAAGGACCAGGAAACTCTTTAGGTTATATTTTATTCCTCTTCAACCTGCTTTGTCATTACTTAGTTAAAAATTTAAAAAAAGGCAAAAATATTCACATTCTCAGATTGTTTTGCTTTGAGCTGGTTCTTTAAGGCATTCAGGCAGGAAGAGAAAACTACATAAAAAATGTGTGAAGTCTATGAGTCAAGACTCTTAGGTCGGCTTCAGCCTAGTCATAAATGCATGTAAATCTCATTTAGTCAAGAGATTGTTTATTAAAGCAAAGACTTAATATGCAGGCTAACACAGATGGTGATCAACTAATAAGTATAGTGGTTTAAGATTCTCGTGCCTCTGTCTTGCCTTTTTAAAACCTAACTGACTGGCTAATATAATTGGATAATTAAATAGAAGGATAAAGCATATATGTCATATTTAGTAAGGGCAAAAAATAAAACTGACAACTCTGTATAAAAAGTTTATATGCTAATATATTTTAATCAAATACCATAAAATTATTTAATTATGTGCAATAGCTTTTGTTATAATTTTATTATTAGAGAAAATAAAATCAACAGGAAAACATTACCTTGTCTAATCTTAGGCAGCAAAAGGGCACTTTTTCTTGAAGTAGATGACAAAAAGTAGGTGAACTTCCTATATATGGGGAATAAGGTGGGTAGCCTTTGGCATACCTGTAAAGCAATACAAGATGTTACCCCTGGAGTAGTCATGAAAGCTGAACCCACACATTTGACCCAGATCTACGGCATGTTAAAATTGGAATTAATGAAACTATGCTCCCATCATATTATGGAAATCACATAGTTTAAGAAATGTGAGGCAAATTAATGATGAAACATGACTCCCTATAACGTCCTATGACCTGCATTTTTAAGTACTAATAAAAAATGTTTCCTATCATGTGAAAAATATATGAACCTTGAATTCTTCATTCATAAACTCAGCATCCCTGTAACACAGCCATTCACATTTATGCTTAATTGAGGCATTTGTGTTTGATTCAGCGAGAAATCTGAATGACTGCAAATATGTCATAGTTGTTTCTTTCTAGAAAATATTTACTAATCCACTCCCTTGGATACAGAAACATGTATCCATAACAAAGAATAATATCATACCTTACAACGTATATTTAAAGCAGACTGTATTAAGTTTGGATGTATTATTATTCATTAGCCACGCACATATAACTAAAGGAAAGCAAGTATTTTAATTAGTCAAAAACAGGGTTTCTCCTGAAATTGTTCTTCAATTATTATCAAAGAAATTTAGTTTGTTTACTAACTTTTAAAAACTGCCACCTGCACATTTTGGCTATGCTAGTTTGGAACATGGAACTTCTAAAAGGCAGAAGCTTAAATGTTAATTAGTAAATAAAAGGAAATTACTCAAAGCAATATTTTCTCATCCAAAATGGAAGCTCTTGATTTTTGGTAACATTTCCCAAGACACCGTGAAGTTAAGAACTTGTTGAAACTATTTTCTAGATATTATTGGTTGGGAGATCAAATTGCACACATTTTATAAATTTAGAACCTGACAACCATTACTGCTAATATGTCTTTGATTTTTCTATTTAAATTTCCTTCTACCTCTCTAAGTTTTTGAAATCTAAAAAAAAAAAAAAAAAAAAAAAAAAGAATTTTGTTCACATTTCAAAACATCATTTCCTACAGGGAGGTAGTCTGCAGGGATGGTTGCCCTGTCTGCTGGCATTCCCATTATGTAGTCTACAGATATACTTGCATATTTGGACCACAAAATACTCTGAGACAAGATTTTATCTACATGTACATTGACATTTTCTGAAACAAATAAAAATTGTGGATGGATTTAAAGTGACTTTCCTGT
>CM052711.1:48501499-48527576 GCA_028551405.1 Uromys caudimaculatus
TTGTTGTTCTTCCTATGAGGTTGCAAAGACCTTCAGCTCCTTTAGTCCTTTCTCTAACTCCTCCCCTGGGAACCTGGTGCTCAGTCTAATAGTTGGCTATGAGCATCGGCGTCTGTATTTGTCAGGTTCTGGCAGAGCCTCTCAGGAGACAGCTATATCAGGCTCCTGTCAGCAAGAGATACTTACATAACCTCCTTGTCAATATATCTGACTGAACATTACTTCCAAATACATAGTTGTTTTCTTTCCTAACATAGGCAACACATCGACTGAACTATGACTATACGGATGCTCTATTTGGTCTGTTGCCAGTTATACTGCCAATGCAGATATCTACCAGCATCTCATATAGGTATGAGAAATTTATAATATAGAAGAAAGATCTGAAGAAGTAGTTAAAACTGCAGGAACAAGACCTTTATTTCTCTTACAAATGCTTGGTGGTATCTGAAATCATTCCCTCTGCCATAAATAGGTGGCCTGTGCTTTAGACATGGGCTTTTTTTTTTTTTTTTTTTTTTTTTACATGTCACTAACCATTTTTTTTTATCTTCTGTGAAAATCCATTTTTTTTTTGTATTATAGGTCTTTACACTATAGGATCTATTGTATTTTATTAGTTCGATTATTTATCAGTGTTATTCTATTTTTTATTTTTTGATGAATCTCATAGTATTTGTCATAGTTTACTAAAGCTTCCATAACAATGTGGAACACATCAGATGCCATAACAGAGACTAATTTCTCACAATTATGAAGGATAAAGTTTCAGAATAAAAGTCTTCACATTGTTGTGGTTTTTTTTTTTTCCAAGTACGGTGAGAAATAGATCTGTTACCATGCCTGGTTTGGTGATTGACATCCTCTTAATTATCTTTTCACATCAGTTACCTGTATGTGAGTCTATGCTGTATTTCTTCTTCCTGCTAGTTCACTAGTCACATAGAAATAAATAATTCTAACCATAATGAACCCATTTTACCTTCTTTAAAAAAAATAAATCTCCCAAATAAAATATATAATATGGCACTGGGCAGGGTTTTGGTTTCACTGTATGAGTTTAGGATGACAGTCACAAATTTCACCTAACACTATTATTGTCTCACTGGGCTTTTCTAGATATAGATTGATATATTTCTTACAACTTAATCTCTGACTTCCTTGAGGTCACATAGGTGTGTCTGACACCTTATTCTGGACTTTTCTATTCTCATTTTCTTTTTTGTGTATGTGTGTACAAGTGTGTAAAGGTGTCTGTATATTTTTGTATGTACAGGAATGCATTACATGTGGGAGTGTAACAAGTATAAAAATATATGTGGAATCCAGAAATGTATGTGGAGTCCAGATATCAAATGCATTGTTCCTCGTGATTCATCTCTCTTTTGGGGACAGGATCTCTGAGTTCCTGAGGATCAACAGGATGGTGAGTTGTCTGCACAATATTTACACACACTGTCTCTGAGTATTCAGCACTGGGATTATTAGTATGTGTTGGTATGCTCAGCCTTCTCATGTAGAGTCTTGAGAACAAATTCAAGTCCTCATGTTTGCATGATAAAGCTCTTTATCTGCTTATCTATCTCACAGTACCTCGGTTGTTTACCTTCACTTAGAGGTTGTTACAAGTAATAGAAACACTGATTGCATTTATTCTGCATATTTAATCTTTTGTGGCTTTCTGTAACAATTGTTAACCACAGCATGGTTTGAAACCACTGAACATTGTGTTGAGTTCAGTTACATGACTGCAGACTGAGTAAAGATAGACATGAAGGGCATGGTATTTGAAACCACATTAAAAGCCAACCATTCTGAGGAATTTATGGAGGTGTGAAATCATGAAGGTTGACAGCATATGTGTATGTATCGTGTTTGGTACGTATGGCAGGGGTAGAAGCAGCAGCCTCCTGTTGGGGGTTGGTGCGAAATGAAGTTAAGGATAATAAGATGAAATATAGTTCAAGTAAAATATCCAAAACAGGTAAAGAGAGTGAGATCATTGAGTAAGTAAAGAGAATGAAATTACATAAAGTGAATGGCATATATTCCTTATAAGAAGAAATTACAAACACTTATAGGTTTGTAGGTAGTTTAATGGGAGAGTTTTAGTGAATTTCATCTTAACTGGATATATATGATTACATTGTGTACATGAGTGTCATACATGTCAAACTCAGTGATGGCGACACGATGGAATGAGAAGTTTGAAAATAAATAAATAAATAAAAAACTCTGGAAGTAGTCCCAATTGGTTATTAAACAGTTATTCATCAAGAAAAATATACAAGGCAGGTACTTATGATCAAACACAAAGTAATTACTGAATACATTTTGGTAATGCTTTTTTTTAACCAACAGTTTAGAAATTTTGTTCTGTATTATCTAATCATACATAGTTTATAATATACACAAATAAGTTTTATAGTTGACTATGAAGTTTTAGGAAAATAGATTTACATGTTTAATCTTACAAAAACACAGTAAAGGTAATTCCAATGAGTTTGTACTGACCCATGCTGGCAATGATGCTGTGGACAGGTAATCTGGAAGGCCCATGATAAAGTGACCTTGACATATTACTTTTTCTCTGTTGGTCTTGATTCTTAAATGCTGAATTTTCTTCTTTGGTAATATTAATATAAAAACATATGTCGGAAGCATTCATAATGTATCGAGGACCTGGATTCAGCAAAATGTTTTTATTATCCTCCCTCCTAACACCAACCAAGCAGACACCAAACCTTAATTTAAAAGAAGAATATAAGAGTTTAAGAATTACAATTTGAAAAAGTCCTTAGCTTTTCGTTGTTTTAAATGCGTATATTTGTAAGAAAATGAGTCAACTCTAATCAAACAGAACAAAATAAGAACATCAAATAATAGAACTAGGAAGCTGCAGAGGATCCTAACACTTAATGATCTCATTTTTAAAGTATAAATTCAATTGATCATAAGCATTATGGTATATATAACTGAAAAATAAAACAATATAGAATATTTGACTGCTTGTCATACAGTAAAGGTAACATTGCTTTCTAATTCTTAAGATAATGTCAAAGCTATGAACAATAATACATCTTACCTTGCTCAGAATGTTTACAATCAATTGTCTTAAGGAAGACATGTATGAAATGTCATGTGAAAAGAAAGTGGTGTCTCTGGGTCACCTTCCTTACTACTTCTCCCACCTTTCATATATTTAAGAAAGAAACATTTCAAATGTTCCTCAATGGTCATACATGTTTAATAGGAGAACTTTAAAACTTTGACTATAATGTATTTAAATATCTATTATCGAACTTTGGCAATGTTTTAACTTTCAAAATTCATTTTAGGACCACACAGCGTAAGTCAAATTTCAAAACATATGTAGTAGTAAAATATTTATAATAGTATTATTAAGAGTTAAATTTGAGTACATTATATATTAGTTAAGTAGAATATATTAAAATAAAGTATCTAAATAGGTATCATTAAAATACTTTAATATAGATGATTTTTGATATGCTTTTTAATTCCTTGAGTTATTAATTTAGGATAAAAGGGAAAAAAGTCTAATATCCATTTCCTTATTTTTTTTTTTTTGGAGAGTTATGTGTTGTTTCAGAAATGAAAGTAGAAAATCAGCAAGCAAGATTAGCCTTGCCACATAGTGAGTTTGAGGACACCCTGAGTTACATGATACCACGATTCAAAAGTTCAAAAGAGGAAAATGTTTTTTTCTTTCTTCTTCTGTTGTATTATTTTTCAAGTGTTTCTGTTATTATAAATATAAACAATACTAAACATCACTATAAATTTCATTTATGTAACAAGATACATTATTAGATGGCTATAAATTCTTAATGGGGTAAGATGTCGTGAGAGTCTAAGATGTGGTATTACATATTTTCCTCCTGGTAAATATAACTTGTAGAAACTACAAAGTCTATAGTTAAAAATGGTACAGAAATTATGCTTAAAAAGTCTAAACACATGAACATCAATTTAAAAAGCTGTTTAACTGTTCTGATTGATTGGTTGATGAGTTAATTCTTTACTGGAAACAGAAACATACTTTTTGTGCGCATGGAAAGAAGCATAGGTAAAACTTTTTCCTTCATATTCAGCAAAAAATGTACTTTCTTCCAAAACGATGTGATAGACTTCATTTCCCGAGCACCTTCCATACGTCTTCTGCCACTGTTCAGGTGACTGCTGCCCTTCTCTGCAACACAAGCACACACACATACAGGCAAAGGAAAACACAATGAATGGAGGTGAATGATAGTAGTGACCAGCCAGCCAAGAAGTAGAGGGCCCTACTTCTTGACTCCATCATGAGTTTCTTCAAGAATCAGAATCTTGGGTTCTAGAATCTACTAGCAGTGTTGAATCTCCATTCAGCAAATTTCAGTGAGTTGTTTGACTTCTTATTTATTTGAGTTTATCCCTTCTGTGAAAAACAGCACCAATGTTATTGTGTTAGCTAAAATGATGTAAGCTAAATAATTGACCAGGACAAGATTAAAATAAAAAGTACTCAGAAAATGTTGGCTACTTTTTTTGTTGTTCTAACAAATTCATTTCTTCCATTTTTTTTATAGTTATTTTCAACACATCTTCCAATGTACTACAGTAATAGCCCTTTAAAAATCTGCACTCTTCAATGTTAGTGTATCTCTTTAGAAATATTGAGAAAAGGGGAGTATTTGCCTACTGATGTATGTATTACTTCTAACTACTACTTCCTAAACATCAGGGTTTGAATCTCAACTGTTTCCCCACAGAGTCATATCCGGAACAATTAGTCCCTGACTTATGAGACTGTTTTGAAGCCTGTGGAAAGTTGAGGTGGTAAAGCCTGTCAGGCAAACATAGTTACCAAGTATGGGCCTTTGAAGGTCATGTGTAGCCCTTCAAGATTACTGATCCACCTCTGTTTCATATCATTGCGCAGGTGGACTGCTCTGTAGACTGACTGAAATCTCTCTTAAACCTTGTATCAAAATAAGTCTTTTTTGCCCTTTAAGTTGTTTCTCTCAGATATTTTGTCACTGAAGAGACAAAATGAAAGTAAGTACATTAAAAGTGATGATTCTTTGTGGAGAGAATTTCCCTTTGGTCAACACAAATAAAATTATTCTGTGGACCAAAGAACAATTTGGCCAAATGGTATTTGGCAAAGATAAAAGTCTATGATGAGGATCCAGCAATGTTAGAGAACATGCTGGCAACAGATCAGGACTTATTTGAGATACAAAATGATTATAGGGTCAGAGAGTTGTTAGGTGATTATACTAAACTTCCTTGAAGAGAATCATGAAGCTAATTTAGAAGCTGAAATAGGAACACAGTGTGGTGCTGAGGAGAGTAAAAGTGATGGGCAGAGTGCAGATCAGCTCCAAAACATTTCCTCCATCACACGCTCATCTTGCAACATTACCGTCTTCAACTCTCAGGCAGCAACATCTCATTAGGAACCACTCTCTTCATGACTTCCCTAAAAGCTTCTAAGAAGTAACAAAGAACCTTTACTTTTTACTAATTATAAAGATGTAATATTTTCTCAATGAAACTCAGGTCATTTCTTTGAAAGCAGATGGGACCACTTTCTTAACTATGTTCATGGCGGCTTTATTCACTATAGCCAAAAATTGGAATCCACCTAGATGTCTCTCAACAGAAGAATGGATAAAGAAAACACATTCATTTGCCTTACAGAACCTTTCTAGTTTCATGAGGTCCCATTTATAATTCTTGAACTTAGAACGTGAACCACTGGAGTTCTGTTTAGAAAATTTCTCCCTGTGCCAATGAGTTCAAGGCTCTTTCCTACTTTCTCTTCTATTAGATTCAGTGTATCTGGTTTTATGTTGAGGTTCTTGAACCACTGAAATGCCTGACAGTAGGAAGAGGGAATTACAGAGCCCACCTCCAGCAGAAAGACAGGGCATCAAGTGAGGGTGGAGATTGCCATCACACAGTCAAAACTCTGACCCATAATTGTTCCTGTCTGAAAGAACTGCAGGGATGAAAATGGAGAGGAGCCTGAGAAAAAGAAGGTCCAGAGTCAGGCCCAACATGGTGGTCCCAAGACAAGACACTATTACGGAGTCTATGGAGAGCTCACAAAAAGGGACCTATCATGATTGCCCTATGAAAGACCTAACAAGCTGATGAAATAGTCAGATGCACATATTTGCACCCAACCAATGGACAGAAGCTGCTGCCCCCTGTAGTTGAATTAGGGAAAAGCTGGAAGAAACTGAGGAAGAGGATGACCCTGTAGGAGGACCAGCAGTCACATCAAACCTGGTCCCCCAAGATCTCTCAAACACTGGACCACCAACCAGGCAGCATACACCAACTGATATGAAGCCCCCAACTCATATATAGCAGAGGACTGGCAGGTCTGGGTTCAGTCAGAAAAGGTGCACCTAACTTTCAAGAGACTGGAGGCCCCAGGGAGTTTAGAGGTCTGGTGAGGTGGGTGGTGAGTGGTGGGGGTATTCTCCTGGGGACAGTGGGTGAGGGGAGGAGGTGTGGGATGTGAAACCGTCAGAGGGTGGATTGGGTGGGAAATAAAATCTGGAGTGTAAATAAATAAATAAAAGATTAAAAAAAAGAAAAAGAAAATGTGGCCCATTTACAGCATGGATTATTACTCAGTTATTAAAAACAATGGCATCATATAATTTTCAGAGCCAGCAAGAGAACACAGGCACAGAATCAATTGATGAGGGCTCATGGGGGCTTGAAGAGATTAGGGAGCCTTTAGGGCCTGACCAAGGTCCTCTGCATATATATTATAGATGAATCTCTTGGTCTTCTTGTGGGATTTTTAACAGTAGTAACAGGGAAGGTGGGTGGAGGAGTATCCCTGACTCTTTTGCCAAAAAGAGTCTTGTGAGAACATTTTCACCTTACTGGGTTGCCCTGTACAGCTTCGATGTGATGGTATGTGCCTGGTCTTATTGTAACTTGTTATGCTGTGTTTGGTGGATGTCACTGGGAGGCCTGGTATTTTCTTGAGAAGGATAATAGAGGCAGAGGATTTGGGGGGTGATTAAGGGTAGAGGAGGGAGTAGAAACTGTGGTCCAGATGTAATACATGAGAAAGAAAGAAAGAAAGAAAGAAAGAAAGAAAGAAAGAAAGAAAGAAAGAAAGAAAGAAAGAAAGAAAGAAAGAAAGAAAGAAAGCAGATGTGGAAACTTCTTCAAAAAATGACAGTAATATATAGTCTTACAAAAGAGTGATTTTGTGCAGAGAAGGTTTTCAGATTCAATATTATGGTAATTAAAAAATGAAGAGTATAGTCAGATACTAAGAATAAATATTAATGGTTTAGATTTGTGGAGAAACATAAAGAGAAAAGATTTATACATTTTATGAGGGATAATTTCAATGTAAATAGAATTGCCCAGAAACGCCATACTGAGAGACTAGGGGTTGAAGAAAATCTGAGCAAGAGATTAGCTGCTGCTGACTAGAAGGCCATGAAAGAGCAACAACAGCAGCAGGCATTTTCCCAGAACACAGGAATGCCCAGTATGTCTAAACAAGAGCAAAGAAGCCAATTTGTCTGAATTGAGGGGGAAAGAGAAGAAATCAGAGACAGATGACCAAGGAGCGTGCTCTTATAGAAACATACCATTCAACAGATGTGACATTTACTTCGAATGACTTGGCAGCCATTCAGATTTTAAATATGTGAAAATCATGCACTTACATTTTATAAAAATTCGTCTTGTCATTGTGTTAAGAATAGCTTGAAGAAAAGCAAGGACAAAGGAGCCTATTTTGTGGGTCCAGATAGTAATGATGACTATCACCAAAGAGTTTCTTGAGCTCATCAACTGGTTTGTACTTTTCTCCATGAATGATTAAAATTTTAAATTAGTCTGAATTAAACTTTTCTCAACTGCTGGCCGGGAAATATTCACTATGTTGTAATAAAGATGAAGAAGCATGCAAAGTTTCTTAGTGAATGGGAATAATAATTGTGAATATGGAAATAGGGATTGCCAGGATTTGATCATTATACATAGTATACATAATTAAGTTGTAATAACATTACAATCCAATTATATTAAATGGGTACAAACATTCTGTCAATGTTTAAAGATTTAAAAGTTAAATGCCAACGCTTTATATAAGTTTTTTCTAATTATCATATAAATGTCTGTGAGGTTGAAATTTGTGATCACTATTACCTTTAAGGTTTTGTAGATTCATGTTTTCTCCTCTCTACTGTAGCCAAGACTAGTCTTTAATTTCTTCTGCTCAATATACTCTGCATTACATCTAAGAGTTCATAACGATTCTCCATTTTCGTCCTAAGTCTCCTCCTTATTGAACTTCAGTTCAATTATTAGTTATTCATATTTGTAGTAGCAAATTTACTTTGGCTTTCACAGCACTACAATGGAAATTATATCATTGTATCACTAAGTAACAAAGCCCAAGAAGAAATGGACTATGATTTCAAGAGGTGACTTCCATTTATAACTCAGAGTAAACTCTTCTTTTAAAATTGTATTTTTTTGTGAAAGGTGATAAATATGAGTTAATTTCATTTTTCTACATTTGTAGAAGATACAATCTTTTCTCTGGTATATGTTTTGATCATTCTACATGCTTATATTAAGGTCTTATTTTTTTAATGGTCTGTATGCTTTCTTTGCCTTTCTTTCTTTCTTTCTTTCTTTCTTTCTTTCTTTCTTTCTTTCTTTCTTTCTTTCTTTCACTCTTTCTTTTTAATTTATTTTTACAAATACCATTTAGTTTCTATTACTGGCTCTGTAATGTTCTTGAGGTTTGGAATGGAAATTCCTCCAGCATTATAACTTTTCTTAGTATTGATTTTCCTTTCTGGAGTCTCTTGTGATTCCACATGAATATTAGAATTTTTCATATTTCTGTGAAAAGTAACATATGTAATTGTATTTAATCTATAAATAGACTTGGGGAGAATGGTCATTTTTACAATATCAATTCTAGCAATTCATGTGCATAGTATGTCTTTTCATTTTCTAGTGTCTTCCTTCTTATCAGAGATGCTTAAAGCTTTCATTATAAAAAGTTTTCATCTCTTTGGTAAGATTTATTCCTAAATATTTTATTTTCCTTTTGAATATTGAATGAGACTATGTACATTATATATTCCTTGATACTGTTTCCCCATTTTTCAGTAAAATGTTTACTTACAATTCTAACTAGCATAAAACAATTTCTGAGTAAGAATCTGGGCTATAGAGGTGGTAACTGATTTATCCACATAGGGATTAAAAGTTGGTGGAGTACATGAACGTCTTTTTGTGTCTGGGTACCTCACTTGGGATAATATTTTCTAGTTCCATCATTTCCCTGCAAATTTCATGATGTCCTTGTTTTTAATTGCAGAGTAATATTTCCTGTGTCTATGAATCATATTTTGTTTATTCATTCTTTGCCTGAGGGATATCTAGGTTGCTTCCAGTTTCTGACTACTACAAATAAAGGTGCTATGAACATAGTGGAACAAGTATCCTTACATTGTGGTGGAGTATATAACTGGGTCATGTGGTAGAACTATTCCGAATTTTCTGAGAAACCACAACATTGATTTCCAGAGTGGTTGTACATGTTTGCACTCCCACCAGCAATGAAGGAGTGCTCCTCATGCTCTATATTCTTGGCAGCATGTGTTTTTGCTTAGGGTTTTGATCTTAGACATTCTGATGGATGTAAGGTAGAATCTCAGAATCAATTCGATTTGCATTTTCCTGATGATTAAGGACATTGTGCATTTTTAAAGTATGTTTCTCAGCAATTAGATACTCCTCTATTGAGAATTCTCTGTTTAACTCTGTACTCCATTTTTAATTGAGTTAATTGGTTTCTTGATGTCTAACTTCTTGAGTTAGCTTTGGTGTATTTTGACTTTATCTATTTTGAATATTAGACCGCTGTCAGATATAGTGTTGGTGAAGATCTTTTCCTATTCTATAGGCTGCCATTTTGTCCAATTGAGTAATCCTTTGCTTTCCAGCTTTACAGTTTCATGAGCTTCTATTTATTAATTGTTGGTATTAGAATCTGAGCTATTGCTTTTCTGTTCAGGAAGTTTTCCCCTGTACCAATGTGGTCAGGGCTATTCCCCACTTTCTCCTCTATTAGTTTTAATCTATTTGGTTTTATGTGAAGTCTTTGATGCACTTGGACTTGAGTTTTGTGCAGGGTCATAAATATGAATCTATTTTTCTCCATCCAGACATCCAGTATGTGCTCACTTTTAAGTGGATATTAGCCATAAAGTATAGAACATCAATGACGCAATCCACAGAGTCAAAGTTAAATAACATGGAAGACTCAGAGGAGGATACTTTAGTCTCCCTCAGAAGGGGAAATAGAATAGAAATGAGAGGTAGACAGAGAGAAGAAACTAGGTGAGGAAGGTGTAAGAGGAGAGAGAATAAGGTTTAGAGAGTGCAGGCGAGAAATAGAGGGCCATGGGAGAATGAACAGAAATTTCAGAGGCAGAGGGCATGGCAGCCAGTGGGGGCATCTCCAGGATATGCCATAGACCTAGGAAGGGGGAAGCTTCAGGAAGTCTATGAGGCTGACTCTTGGTGATACTCATAGCAGTGGGAGACATGGAACATTAAGTGGCTTCCTCCTGTTACCAGGCAGGACACCAGAAGATGGATAAGGACATCAACTTACTGATAAAACCTAAAATTTGCCTTGCCTATAAGAAGTGTAGGGACAAAATGGAGAAGAGACTGAAAGAGTGGCCAACCAATGACTGGCCCAATTTGAGACCCATCCCATGGGTAAGAACTGATTCCCGACTCTATTAATAATACTCTGTTATGCTTGTAGACAGGAACCTAGGATAACTATCCCCTGAGAGGCTCCACCCAACTGCTAACCAAAACAGATGCAGAGTCTCACAGCCAAATATTAGATGTAGCTCGGAAGTCTTGTAGAAGAGTTGGGGGAAGGATTGAAGAACCTAGAGAAGATAAGACCTCAATAAGAAGAAAAACAGAATCAACTAACTTGGACTGTTGGGGACTCTCAGAGACTGAACCACCAACCAGAGTGAGAATGGCCTGTACCTACACCCCCTGCACATATGTAAAGATGTGCAACTTGATCTTCATACAGGGTCCCCAACAGCAGGAGCAGGGGATCACTATGTTTCCTGCCTATGGATCCTGTTCCCATAACTGGGCTGCCTTGTGTGGCCTTAGTGGGAAAGGATGTGCGTAGTTCTGTAGTGACTAGATATACCAGGGTGGGTTGGGACCCAGGGGATCCTCCCCCTTCTCAGAGGACAAGGAGAGGGGAAAGAGAGAGAGGTGCTATGTGTCAGGGGCCTTGGAGAAGGGGTGAGGTTGCTATTGGGATGATGAGTGAATAAATAAATTAATTAAAAGAAGAAAGAAAAATGGTAGAGAAGTGACTAACGACAAATATCTTCATCTTCTATATCTTGTTAGTAGATAGAAAAGTCAGAGAAGCTAACCTCATGTAATCTGGTCAACATTGCTGCCTAAGAGAGACCTAAACAAGAATAATATCAACAGACAGCTTAACATGGAAGGGTGGAAGCTTAGAGGGCCTCAGCACTAGACAAAGAACATCAGGCAAGTATGAGAGCAGGGAATAATCTCAATCAAAATAAAACAAAATAAAATAAAACACACTACTGAAATTGATTGACTGATACTAAATTGACCACTCTGAAAGAACAGACAATATCAAAGTTACTTATAGACCAAGCATGTTGTGTTTATAATTAAGAATACACTATACACATGCACTATATATATATATATATATATATATATATATATATATATATACACATACATATATATATACACACATACACACATATGTACACCGATACTGTGAATACAGTTAAATTTTGATTAAGCATTCAATGGAATTTCTTTTTCCACATACAACATCTTGAAACCTTATTACATAGCACCTCTGTCTCTGTGTCAAAATTGAACTCTATTATTCAATATGTTCACTTTTTTAAAAGACTAAAATCTCATTCATCTGGCAATTTCGTGCTGCTTAGTCCATATTAACAAGTGGTAGAACTCTGTTTTTAACCAATGTGTTTTCTATATATGTGTGGAGCATGCTGCAACACTGAGCAAATATAAGAGTGGCCCTTGTGCCTAGGTAGTGTAGTCATTAATGGGCCTCTACCTCTTTTAAAATACCTCATCCACTGTTTTAAATAAATATGATAGGAATATCTATATTTTTTCTAGCAAGTTCTGTTCACTCTGTCATTAAATTAGACAGTTAAACACAAGACACACATTAATAGGTTCACCAAGCTTCACACATTGTCACGTGACTTGTGGATATACAATTATTGGTATTCTTCAGCCCTATTATTTTCAGAACAATAAAAAATAATTTTTACAAGACATCCTTGACAGAGTAATCTATTTTGTTAAGTAACATAAGCTTAACATGTAATTGGAAACTTTACCTTAGGAAAGGATGTCATATGAGTTCTTATTTAAATAAATGAAATAAATGTTTGTTTATTTGCCCATGATTTAAAATAAGATGTATTTATTAACAATATATTGATTAGAGGTAGATTTTCAAAAGTTTTACATGAGTAACCGAATGTTTAAATATGGTTCAAATCAATTAATTTTAGTTAACTCTAAACTCTTCAGATTTAGTACCATCTTAGTTCTATATATTTATTCAAAGAATTTACAGAATAATGTTCTAACACACAGGAACTACATGATTAAAAGTCTTTGAAACTTTTACTATAATAAAAGTTAAAACATGTAAGTACTGGAATCTTGACTTTACTTCTACCATTCAACAGGTATCTAGAGTTTAATCACTGTTGGCTCAAAATATAATTATGACAAATAGTAGCCTATGACATTTTATTCATACTGATAAATTTTTTGCTGAATGGGGTGCATTAGATTCTTAAACAATTACGATTACAACACAAATAGCCCTTAAATCTTTGGATACAGACTTGTTTTTGATAGTTGGTTTCTAGAAAGGTCCTCAGAGATAAACCTTCATCTTAGAGGTAATCTTAATAGAGACACAGGATATTCTAGGAGGTGATGAAACATTTCATCTTGCAGAAATCTCATTGAGATCAGGAAATAAACAACTCAAAGGTTTCCAGAAGTCCCTGAAACTGGCAAAAGTCACTAATGCCTCCGGCCTGAAAAAGAAAAAAAAAAGAAGGAAGGAAGGAAGGAAGGAAGGAAGGAAGGAAGGAAGGAAGGAAGGAAGAAAGAAAGAAAGAAAGAAAGAAAGAAAGAAAGAAAGAAAGAAAGAAAGAAAGAAAGAAAGAAAGAAAGAAAGAAAGAAAGAAAGAAAGAAAAAAAGAAAGAAAGAAAGAAAGAGAGAAAGAAAGATATGTTCTGATCCTAGAAGAAGCTCAGGCCAAATATGGCACCAAAAAATGACACACAAAGCTTTATGAGCTTTTTGCAGTCTGTGCTGTGCGTTCTATATTGCCCGCTTTTGTAAGCTGTCACCCCTGCTTCAGGGCTTTCGGTGATATATCTGTCTTTGAGTCATTTCTGCTTGTATAAGTATCCCCTCACCCACACTCCTATAACTCCAGCAAAAGTTCTTTTTAAGCAACTTTGGATTTGGTGGCATTCTTACTTTGGTGTATCTCCAGTTTCCTATCTGAGGTGAGTGGAGAATAGAAATACAGTTACATAACACTAGTTCACAGGCAGACTCGACGACATGTACAGTGTTCTATCTAGAATGAGGGCTGGTAAGACTTCTACAGGAACTAAACAGTAACAAAACATGATCATAGAGCTCATTATAGTAGGATGTGTTTATGCACTTCTGCTTAAAAGCAGGACGTCAGCTATATTAGATACTTAAACAGAAATATGCCTTCTAAGACCAAAAATGTAGCAGAGACTATATAAAAAATGATAATTGATTTTCTATCCACTAGATGGAACTGACAAGCTGTTTGGTATTTACTGCATATGCTGTACAATTGCTTAACTAGGAGGGAATTGAGAAAGGTTATGCAATATAAATTTATCACACACTAACAAAAAACTTAACAAAAAGCATAATTAGTGAGATCAAGCTCAGTAAGGAATTAAAGTGATCAAAAGTTGAATGTTCACAATTGATAGATTGGCTAAAATTCACTGATATTAAAGTTGATTTCTCCTATGGTATTTTATTTACTTTTTTCGTTCTTTTTATTGGATATTTTTTTTATTTACATTTCAAATGTTATCCCCTTTCCCGTTTCCCCTCCAGAAACTCCCTACCCCATTGACCCCCTCTGCTCCTATGGTATTTTAAATGTGGGTGTGTTGAAACACTCACTTAATTCCTGTTAATTAGTGAGAAAATAAAATAAATAAGTCCTGCTAATTTGGGTAGAAGACTTTATATAGCTTTAGAATTGTCCTGTGAGGGAAAGAAATTAATTTGTCCTAGTGAAACTGCACATCGTAGCTCACAGCCTTCATTTTCTCATGTCTCATATTTTAAATCTATACTTCAGAATCAATATACATTTTGAGTCAAAGTGAACTTTGTCTGTATTGTCTCAGAGCATAACTGCGATCTTACAAAATACCCATAGTTCAGCTTCTGCTCAAGCACTTCCTGGATTCAAATATGGATGCTCCACTGCTGTGTCTGTACCTTCAAATTTGCTAATGATGAATTCTACCGGAAAATTACATTCAAAACATGATATTTAGGGATAAAGGAATCTTGGAAATTTCCTATTGGTGCTATTTAAGGTTAATAGTTTTTGCTCTTTTAAAAAATAATTGTAGCTAGGAGGTCTTGTGCTGCCTCCCGTGGTCATAAAATTTGTTCTTTATTTTGAAAACTCATCTTACTATAACTTTACTGATAAAAATAAGCCTATTAGCAGAAATTTACAGCACGTTCTAAGCCCACCTATCAAAGATTGGTTCAGTGGTAACGTGCTTGTGTGAGGTACTGGATTTAATTCCCAGTGCTCTCAAAAGTTTAAAATTGCTGAGAGTCCGTGCTATATCATGCTGTCCACAATCAGAGCACCGCCTTTATGAGATAGGAAATGAAAAAAATATTTCCGAAGACAGTACTCTAGAAACAATTTATAGTTTTTTGCACCTCTTCATTCACAAAGTAAGATTAGTGAATTGAAAGGAAACGGAAGGCTGATATTTAGACTGTAATGTGTTGAATATAGAGTCAAAGGACAAAATTTAAAACTTTAAAAGAAAAGCAAACAAAATTTTCTGGTAGCCACCAAAGAATTATTAACAGATTAACAGATCTGCCCCGTTGGTGATGAGATTGTCTTCGGTAAGAACTAACTTAGTTACTTTTTTTTATCTTCCTTGCTTCCCCAAAACCCTGCTCTCACTTTTCCCAGCTAGCCCTTTTAATTTCAGGATTTAATTGTTATGATCTCTTTCTCTCTAAGAAAAATATTTTGAAAATCCACTTCTATGGATCATATCAGGAGGAATTTTTCTTATTCTAAAGATTAAATCCAGTTATATCAAAAATATCCACAGCATTTTATATATTTAGAAAACCATTTACATGGCTATATAATTCCTTAGAATTTTTCTACATTTCTTCAATTTCTCTATTTTTTGAAGCAACATTAAATATCTTAATCTGCTTTTACATGAAATTTTGTTTTCATTTATTACAATTCTCTTTATTTGTAACATATATATATATACATACATATACATGATTTTCAATTTAATTGTTAATAGTTTTGAATTATTTTTAAATTTTAACTGTGACTATAAAAAAACGCCAAGTCCAGCCTATTTTCATACATCATCTCCATTCAAGTAGAGGTCACTGTCCTAAATAGATACACTAGCAGAACTACCTCCAATATGAAGTTATTCAGCAAATAAAAAATTGTATTTTAATACTCTGAGCATTGGATATTGAGATAATAAAGGACCCATTTCTTTTCGAAGAGCATCTTTAAAATGGTTGATATCAGTTCATGCCGAAGGGAGCAGGCTATTTAGTCTAAAGAGTACCAAGATTCCCATGTATTCTCACTGTTGAGGACTAAGGCCCAATTCAAAATTGTTTTGCAGAAAATATACTCCAGATATTTAAAATAAATAAATAAAATAAACATATTTTAGGGGCTGGGAGGTCTCAGTGGGTAAAGTGCTTTCTGTAAGAGCATGACGAGGTCACTGAGATGTCCAGCTTGATAACTGAGGCCAGCGGGACCACTAGCTTTAGTGGAAGGTCTTACCCAAATGCCAAATGAAAGCGTAAACAAATAAGGTACATAATTTATGTTCAGAGCACATAAATAGAAATCTATGAAAATTTGGGAAAGTCAAGACTCATTGTCCACTCCCTTACATAGGATCCAGACTGTATACCCTCAACATTTGTCCTCTAGTAGGAAAGATAGAGAATAATTTGGAAAACATTTTCTTGAATTCTGGTCCATAACTCACTATTGGTTGAACATATTTAAATACATTATAATGCTTTTCCCTTAGTCTCTTTTCATGGGTTCAGACAGAGAATCTCCTTTTATGGCACAAAACTGATACAAATTCAGAGTGGTCTGATACATATTAATTATTGGTATGAATAAAGAATCCTTGTATAAAGCAATGAATATAAAAATATTCATAGGATCAATTAAATTTGTTATTGTTTTAATATTTGCACTTTCAGATTAAAAAAAAACCCTTTGTAACCATTTAATAGATGAGTATTTTTAATTTGGGCTTGGCAATTTATTAATTTTTATCATGTAAAACACTTCAAAATCAAATTAAAAGACGTAAAATACAAAGTAAAATAAGATGTAGATGACCAGACAAAGACACCTGGCATTGTTCTCTGGCCTCTCCATGCACAGAAGAAGAGAGACTACTGCTGCTGCTGCCTCTGTTGCTGATAATGGATAGGCTACTCATATTATAAACACACACACAAACACACACACACACACACACACACACAAACACACACACACACACACACATACACACACACACACACACACCACTCAACACACACTCATCTGCACATCAAAAATCAAAGCTACAGTAAGAAAAATCTTACCATCTTATTATTTCCAGTGATACCTTCCTAATTTCTTTGGTCTTCCTAAAGAAGGCGGTTACTATTTTCCTTTTCCAGGAATCCTCAATGCCAGATCCTTCTGGGGTCCGGCTTCTCCTATTTGGTCACCATCTGAAATCTCATGGCTGGCACTTCTCCTTGACATTGCTTACTTTTCACCTCTAAGAACCCCAAGGAAAGCTCTCTTTAATAATATTGATCATGATACATGATTACTGGTTTCTTGATTATGTTCAACAAAGTCTTGGAAAGGAGTAAGTTAAATGGGTAAGGTCACAAAATGCCTGGAAGCTGGGGTTCAAAGGATCCCATTAAGCAGATCCTTTATGTCACTCATTCAGTCAATGCCTAATGAACACTTATGTTGTACAAAGGAACTTTCCAGAAATATAAAATGTATAAGACATAAACTCTCCTTGAATTATTTTATAACCAAGGAGGCAGAAACATAAATACCAGAGCACAAAGGACATAATACATATATATTGGTCAAACATAACAAAAGTCACTGCAAGTTTTAAAGGAGAATAAATAACATTAATTTGGGAAGTTTAGAAATATTCATAAGAAGAAAGAACCCTTGATATAACCAAAATCTTCCAGGAAGGGAGAGGCAGTGAATTTAAGGCAGAGGGAACCACATTTAAAAAGGATACAGAAGGCGGAAACTATGAAGTATATTTAGGATATGTTATTTGGAGAAACTGCTATACACAAGAGAACCATGGGAGATAAGGAGGTAAAAATAAACCAGGACTCATGCACAGAATGCCTTAAAGACATAAAATGGAAATGTTTCAATCTCATTTGAATGATGAATGCTAAACTATTAGAGGCTCCCCAAGCAGGGGATTGCAAGGACACTACTCTGTACAGATTTCTCAGAATGTTTTCCACAGGAGGCCTCCAGTTAATTCTTTATTAGTGTACTGCAGAAAACCTCGCAAGCAAACACGTGGACGCATAGATACTTAAAATAAAACGCCTTTCTGTACATGCTCTCATTATGCATTAGCTCATATGAAAGAAAATCCCCAGCATGTTTAAAGAACACATCACCACCCCTTTCTTATTTGGATCTCCACTCTTGAAGCTCCTGCTACAGTTGTTTCTTTGTTTGTTTGTTTGTTTGTTTTTGATACTTTATTTACATTTCCAATGTTTCCCCCTTTCTAGGTCTCCTCTTTGGAGACCCCCCATCCCCTCCCCCTCCCCCGCCTCTATGAGGGAATTCCACCTCCCACCCACCCGCCTGCCCACTCCCATAGTCCCACCTTGACATTCCCCTTTCCTGGGGCCTGATGGCCAACAAGGCCCTCCTCTGCCACATATGTGGTCCGAACCATGGGTCCCTCCATGTGTATTCTTTGGTTGGTGGTCCAGCCTCCAGGAAGACCGGGGGGGGGGGGATGTCAGGCCCGCTGATGCTGTTGCTCCCTCCATGGGGCTGCAAACTGCCTCAGCTCCTTCAGTCCCTTCTCCAACTCCTCCATCCAGGACCTCACTCTCAGTCCAGCAGTTACTATAAAGTGAAACGTGGTATTCCAAACGTTTCGGCTAATATCCACTTATCAGTGAGTACATACCATGTTCGTTCTTTTGTGACTGAGTTATCTCGCTCATGCAGTTGTTTTTATTTGTTAGTTTTGCGACAGGGTCTTCTGTAGCCCAGGTTTTATTTAGCATTCCCAGTAATATGGATTGTTGCTCCCCGTTCCAGATCAGCCTGCCTACGCCTCCAAAAACCAGGATTGCAGGTATGCGCCACCACAGCTGAATACTTCTTTATGTTATGAAAGAAATGGATAAAGAACTACCAGGCACAAACAGAAAATATTGTGTTTCTTAACTTTTATGATCAAAGGATTACATTTCTGTGGGAGTGTTGGAACTAGATACACACTGGAAAACAAGAATAGTTTGTGGGATGGAATCCCAAAGAACCAACCACACTCACACCCCCTGACCATGTTAGGAGCCAAACTGTGCCCTCTCTTCAATCCACATGTCCAGGCTCGATTCCTAGTAGCTCAGGACATGGCTGCATTTGGCAATCAAGCCTTTGGGGAGGTGTTTTCATTAAACTGGGACTGTTGCAATGAGTTCTGATCCAAGTTGACATGTGTTCTTAGAAGAAGGTGAAACGTGGGCACACAAAAAACAGCCGAGGTGTGGGCTCATTGAGGAGACACCATCTGAGGAGCTAGCAAAAGGCAATCAAGGAGACTGAGCACTGATATAGGCCTTCCGGCTTAAAGAACTTCGAGAAAATGAATTTCCTCTATTTACATTCCCCAGCCTGTTGTATTAGTTTTATTAACATTTTTTGTTATTAATTTTAGTGGCCAATGATGATCACAATACACACACACACACACACACATACACACACACAATGCACACACAAGAAGAGGGAGGGAGGGGGAAGGAGAGAGGGAGGAAGAGGGAGAGGAAGAGTGAAGAGGGGAGAGAGGAGAGGGGAGAGGGAAGAGGGGAAAGGAGAGGGGAGAGAGGAAAGAGGAAAGAGAGAGAGAGTTTGATACCAAAATTATCTATATAATTCTCCTGGATCTGTAAATGAGTTCATGTTTATTGCCTAAAGGTCACTTAAGGGAACCCAACAAAACAAACAGCCTGTCAGAGTTGAATAAGCAGGTGGAGCCCATTTAGGTCATTAACAAGTTCTACAAAGTTCTAAGTACAAAACTTAGTCCTAAGTATAAGAGTTAGCCACTGAGCTCCTGTTGAATATTGGAAAGCTACACTCTACCTGATCTGGACAGGGGATCAAAATGAAGCAGTGCATAATTAATCCTGAGTCATAATCATTGAAAAGGATTATTTCTTCACCTTGTTGCAGCTGAAATTCAATGTGCTGGCAGTGTGAAGCAAAGTCATGAGAAAGAAGACACATGCTGGAGCCCTTAGAAGATCACATCAAAATGTATGGGTGGGGTTAGAGAATCAAATGATTTGTAAAGCTAGATCACATTATTATTTTGAAAACAGATATCATGTTGTCAAGGCAACATTCAAAGTTATTCAGTAGCCACAGACGGCCTTTTACTATTGATCTTCCTACACCAACATACAAATGTTGGGATTTCAGACATGTACCAATAAAAGCCCTGTTCATTTGTAATGGGATGTGCTGTGGATAAAGCCCAGTTGTCCTTGCATGAGAAGCAAGCACTATAGCAGCTTAGGGACATAGCTAGCAAATAAAGTTCAGCTCTTATATGCTGATTTAGATTAGCTGAGAGACTGCAACCAAGGATCCTCAAAAGTTCAGGTATGTGTATGTGAGTGTGTGTGTGTGTGTGTGTGTGTGTGTGTGTGTGTGTGTGTGTGTGTGTGAGAGAGAGAGAGAGAGAGAGAGAGAGAGAGACAGAGACAGAGAGAGAGAGACAGAGACAGAGACAGAGGCAGCGACTTTAAGGTTAAGTCACAGTACCCCTCGCTATCACTGGTATGCTATTCTAAACAGTGAACTATATTTTCCAGATTTCGAAATGTAGTCTTCTGTCACAGTTTTGAGTGTGAACCTTCCCATGGAGCTAAAGATAGTCCCTTTGAGCATTATCTCCCACCCTTTTCTTCCTTCCCTTTCTGGCAGCCAGGATGGTAATTATAATCCCTATTACTTTTGAGAAACTTTCTCTTCCACCCACATGGCAGCTGATTCCCTGGGCTCTCTGCAACAAGCTCAGGAAAGATAAAGCTGCTCACTCATTTTCTCCATTTCTCATTTCCCTCTTTCTTTTCTTCACTCCCTGGTGGGTTTCCTTGGGCCTTTTCCTGGAGTCAAAACACTGGATTTTCCTTTTCTTCTCATGGGTGTTTGAACATAGTGAATGTGTGGGGGATTGGATAATACGCACAGGGGTTGGCTTATGGCTAATGTCTCACTTGAGGTCATTAACCTACTTCCTGAGTAGAGAAACACTGCAGACTCTACCCCATGTAGCATAGAGTCTCCAAGCAGTGGGGCATAGCCAGCATCTCTGCCTCCATTTTCCTTAGTGTTTGCTTTCTACAAATGAATGCTTTCTGAAAGATTTTGCTGAGTGAATTCTCCCAGACAACACAGCTTGCAAGCATTTAAAACCCTTCCAAATTAACCTGCACAAAGAGATTAAATAGAAAATCATTCATCTTTTTTTCTATTGCTGTGACATCTTTTAAGTCTAGCATGCAGGAGTTCTGCTCATGCTTTCTATGCATTTTTTTCTGTTTATCCATAAAAGGAAAATGCTTGCAGAAAAATCATAAAAATCATGTGATTATGCTCATACGAAGTGTCATATGTAAGAAGAATTCAAGAAGAAAGCTATAAATATATAAAATACGACAGGATATTTTGAAAGTACAAAGGAAGATAATGTTAGTAGACAATTCAAATAGGGCAGATAACTGGGTGACATAATTATTCTAATGCTAAGCACTTGGAGAAGTACACCATAGCTACAAAAAGTGCGTTACTTGAAGCACTGAAACTAGTATATGGAACTGTTTATGCTATTTTTTGCAGCTTTTCTCTTTTTTTGGCAATCCTAAATTATATCAAGTTAAAAGACGAGAAAAGAGGTTAAAAACCAACTTTTAACCTAGTATACTTCAATTCTCCATGATTAGAGACATAGATAGATTTTCTTCTAGAAAAAGTATTGCTTCATGAAGGATTTTTAAATTTGGTCCTTTGGTAATTTTGCGTTTACCTTTAAAATGTATAAACATTAACAAATAAAGTAATATGTACTATTCTTATATCAGTGCTTCCATTTCTTTTGAACATATAAATTAATAATATTCAGGAACGTATCAGCCACAGGGGGCAATGAAATGGTTTAGTGGGATTAGTCAATTGTTTCCAAGCTTGACAACCCAAGGTCAATAAAACACGTACAAATTAAATTAATGTAGCAAACGCTTCTAAGCAAAATTTTAAGATGTTTTCCCATATTCAATTTATCATGAATATTTCGCTCTTATAGTAACTTGTCCATTATGCATAAATCTTTCCTCATGGACATATGGTTATATTTTTATTACACACCAAAAGTATACAGTAGTATGCTGAATATAATTAGCTATAAGTAAAAGCACGTCAAAGATGCAGTGTTGCATCTTCACGCCCAACTATGATAGTTGGGAGCAAAAGGGAAGATTAAGTATAGGAGAAACTGTGACCAAATTGGAACCCTTATAAAGAGCTGGGAAATCTCAAGATATCGCAATCTATTTATAAATCTTCTAACAGTATGCAACAAATTACACACATGGTAATTCTATGATCTAGTAATTCTACTCTTAAATTTAATAAACTCCAAATGAATAAAGCCATAATATAGAGACAACACCAGAGTCTTTCATAGTATTAGAAACAACCTGTATGCTGATTCTAGGTTTAATAGAAAAATGAAATATGGACTCTGCTGTGCTGGAATCATCTCAAAGTTAAGAATACTAGTCATTGTGTGTCATTGTATAGTAGGACTTTGAAAATGTAACTCCAAAGTTAAGTAACACAGTCCAGCAACACATGGCACATGGAAGAGTCTAGCACTGGAAAAGCAGCAGAAACAGGACTAAATTAAATGCTTGTCAGAGCTGAAAGGATGCAAGGAAATTGTTAATAGGTTTCTATGTAGATTGCTCTAATTAAAGAAATGCTGATTACAGAAAATATGACTGTATCAATATGCTCAACTATAAACATTACTAGGTTCAGAAACTTTTTCTGTACTTTAATTGGATCAAACTAGAATGAATCTTGAAAACAAACTATTCCACTCATGCTCTCTTTCCCTCCTTCCACAGCAGAGATTAAACACACTGAAACGTGCAGAATAGAAATGTTTCTATTAAGAATTTTTGAAAATTGCCCCTGAGGGAATCTTTATCATCTAAGCAGAACTGAAATGCAATTAGAGAAAAGATAGTGAAGTCTCCTTTAAAATACCACTGGGCATTTACTGTTTTATATTAGTGACTCCTCTCTACCATAAAGTCTAGGAAAAAAAATTACTCATTCTTAATCTATTTGCTTTAGTAGTTCATTTAAATAACAACCATTTAACTTATGAAAGAACAAAACAAAGACAAACAAACAAACACCTTGACCAAAAACACACAGTAAAAGTTAATAGATAATCAACATTTTACCTGCAATACCAAGTAATATCAAGCAAGCTACATCACAATCCAACATTTGTGATCTAAAATTAAGGCAGTAGGTTCACTCCCCAGATTTTCTTACTTCATGCAAATCAAAACAAACGTTGAATATATGAAATGATAAAAATATGCAAAAGAATATCACATTTTCTAATGAAATTGCCTTCTCTCTTATACCTTGAAATGCACATAGTAGGGTTTACTTCATTATATATATAAATATTAAACAGTAGAATGCAACCCTGAGGTCAGTTGTATACATAAAGCTTTAGTATAAATTTTATTTAAGATTTTACTATTCATAGAATTCCTTTGGTAAAGTTTAATTTACTGTAAAAGTATTAATCATGGAAATGATGTTGAAAATTAGACTGTAGATCATAATTATTATAGCAAGATTAATGAATTATAGCAATAACCAGTAAGAGCAAAACTGTTTATGTCTTGGGCCTCTTAAGAATTCCATATCCTTCCAATGTTGATAAAATAAACAAAATCAAATGTAGCCACATATCTAGTTGTATATCTTTGCTTACTATAGATCTAGATCCCAAAACTACCCAATATCTTAAGAAAAAAAATATACTTACTGCCCTCTAGAGGTGTGAACCAGTAGTGTAATGAGTGTGGAGGTTGCTGGGCATATACAGTTTAAAGCTAACATGGCGTATTTAAACTCTTCTTCACAAACAACATGATCTGTTTGAAATAAAATAGGTAAATTAGAATAATTTACCTTTTGAGGGTACTATGTTTAAATATGAAAATTAAAACAATGAATGAAAGTGCAGAAGGCTCAGTAAAAACATTCTTATTTTAGGATTGATTTTTAGAGGTGCAGTGCTATCCCTCCCAGAATTGTATTTGTTAAGACAGAGTGCTGGAGAGTGCGCTCATGACTGCGCTAGGGGCCTTAAAGGTTGAATTCTTACTTGTTACCTAACACAATGGGAAACTCTGGTCAAAGGCTGAAACTGTCCATGCAGGCAGAGCAGCGACTGCTTTGAGATACATTCTGGAAAATGTTTCAGATGACTTGTAAAGTCCCTATTAGATGCTAACATTGAGTACTACAAATACAGTAGTACTGATTTTTTTAGAAAACATAACCACATAGCATTACTCTTCAAACATTTTATAATATATGGTAGACTACCTGACTAACAGAAGTAACATTTTATACTATCAGAGCCATGGTAACAATCTTAAAAATTAATATTAAAATGAATTAAGATAAAAAGTACAATGTCAATAAACTAGGGTTCCTAAACTCAAAAGTGGATAGGGTTTAGATAGGAACCATGGCTCGTGATGCTAAAACTCAGTGACATAAAAGAAAAAGAGTGTGAGAAAGGAGGAGAGAAGAAAGGTGCCAGCCACATCTGCAGGGGAAAAAGCTGCTTAGCCCAAGTATGTTGTTACCATATGGGAGTGATGGCCTAATACGGCGGTTACATCATTTTCTATGTAGATCATATTTTTAGAAAGGGATATAAACTATTGTTAATCTAAAGGTAACCAACCCCATACCAAGGGTTCAACATTGGTATTAGAAATTGAAAGCCCACTAAGCATCTCCAAAATATATACATTTTTATGCAGGAAATAGTGAAGTTAGCTAAAGAAAGGAAAGGAAGCTTAAAGTTGTTAATGAGATTAAAATTGTAAAAGATAAATAAACACTATGAAATATAGGCAGAGAAAACAATGATTGACTTCAGGAAAGATACAGCAATTGTTCTGCTGTGGATGTCAGTAGGGTGCCTTTCTGTTAATGTGGTTGTCTAAAGGAAGGAGTGCTCATTTTCTTAATTTGGTGTAAAATTTGACCTCATTTCTCTTTGTTAGATTTCTGTGAGAAATGTTATACTGGTTATAACTCATGATTTAGTCTAAAAGTGAAATAGCTCCTAATAATTTCTCTTTGCAACCCCTTTCCTCTCTCTCCCTTAGCCCCTTTCTACCTCCCTCTCTTCCCCTTTCAAATTACCAGTATGTTGAAATGCAAGTTGAGGAAGACTTTAAAAGTACATAGCAATGATATTTAGTGTTTTGCAAAAAGAGAGCAGATTCTAACTCCAATTTGAATGTTGAGATCTGTACAGAATTTTTGCAAAAGAACAGTGTATTTAAACCACCCTCTCAATATTTCTCAAAATAATTTTTCAATGTGCATGTCTAATCTGTGAGAGAAAAGCAACAAAGCTGTTAAGGCAGAACACAGTTGCTTTAAGCTCATGTCTTAGCAATGCATAGGGGACCCTGATTTCAAACTAACACTCGCAACATATGATCTGAGAAAAATATATACACTTCATAATATAACATAAGACAGGACTTTAAAATTCCAAACTGTAAGAGAAAATGTGGAAACTCAATTACCATATGCACCACCACATGTACTTATTAATTTTCAGTAAGAGGCATAAACCATAGTTTTTCAAATAGAAGAACTTGAAAAATGTGTTGCATCAGTGACACTTTGAAAACGTCTCATTGTGTTTTCCTTTAAATAGTTGAAAGTGATATATTGTAGCTTTCTTTTTTTTTTTTTTTTTTGGTTTATCGAGACAGGGTTTCTCTGTGTAGCCCTGGCTGTCCTGGAACTCACTCTGTAGACCAGGCTGGCCTCGAACTCAGAAATCCACCTGCCTCTGCCTCCCAAGTGCTGGGATTAAAGGCGTGTGCCACCACTGCTAGGCATATTGTAGCTTTCATTGCTCAATAATTATCAGAACATTGGAGAGAAAGGTTGTGAGGTAATTTATGACAGAG
>CM052711.1:48528076-48615227 GCA_028551405.1 Uromys caudimaculatus
TCCACCTGCCTCTGCCTCCCAAGTGCTGGGATTAAAGGCGTGTGCCACCACTGCTAGGCATATTGTAGCTTTCATTGCTCAATAATTATCAGAACATTGGAGAGAAAGGTTGTGAGGTAATTTATGACAGAGGCTATTGTTTTTAAAAGCTGTACTATTTTTTATGATACTAAAATATTAGAATCCTCACATGACTCTTGCTCAAATAAAGGTTTGCAGCACCATCAGCCCTTCAGGCTTAAAGCACGTTTGCAACCAGTACTACCACACAAACACACACACACACACACACACACACACACACACACACACACACACACACAAAACATGTTCTGGAGCTTCAGTATCATATGCTGTATTATCTACAGAAAGAAAAAACTGCATGTGAATTAAACTGTACTTTATCATTTCTGTTATAGCATGTGACGCACTGATATTACTTCAAGATTTTCTTTCTTTCTTTCTTTCTTTTTTTTTTTTTTTTTTTTTGGTCTTTCGAGACAGAGTTTCTCTGTGTAGCCCTGGCTGTCCTGGAACTCACTCTGTAGACCAGGCTGGCCTCAAACTCAAAAATCCATCTGCCTCTGCCTCCCAAGTGCTGGGATTGAAGGCGTGCGCCACCATTGCCCAGCTACCTCAAGACTTTCAATCACTATTTATAACATCAACATCTATTTCTGGCATGCTATTAGTGCAAGCACCCCTTTTTATATTTTCTTATTTATTTTATTCAACGCTTACATAGGAACAATTCATGCTGCATCATTATGTATATTACCTATACTTTTTCATTAAAAGAAGTGATAAAAATAGTTAATGTAAAAAGAAGGCACAAAAAGCCAGAGATACCTAAATACGGTTCTCTTTGTTCAACAAGTCTAGCCTAAAAACTTCAGGCTGATCCTAGAACCCATGTAAAGATCAAGGGAGACAACAGACTCCACGAGGATTTCCCTTAACCTCCATGTATAGGTACATTGCATAAATGTCTTCTAACAAATGGATGCTTCCACACAATAAAATAATCATGGTACTACCTCTCTGTTAGTATTACTACTACTAATAATAATAATACAAGATATAATTAAAATCAGTTTCTTAGATGAGGAAAGCATATATTTATTATTAATTCTCAATTCAATAAGAAGAAAAATG
This sequence comes from Uromys caudimaculatus, assembly GCA_028551405.1. Classification (NCBI taxonomy): domain Eukaryota; kingdom Metazoa; phylum Chordata; class Mammalia; order Rodentia; family Muridae; genus Uromys; species Uromys caudimaculatus. The sequence goes on from CM052711.1 coordinate 48,529,232, forward strand.
AACATTCATGGACAAAATATGTCTTTAATCCCTGTGGATAGTAGACATATGTAAATTGTAATGATAAGAACATCCAATTAGATAATAACATTGATTAACAAGGATGACAAAATGCTAAAACTCAATCCACAAAGTCCAATCTTCAAAGTCAAGTTCATTCTATCCATAGACCTCATCTTTAAAGTCTAAATACATCTAAAGATTCTGAAATATTCACCACCAAGCTGAGGCTTCCAATAAACTAAGTACAATAAATTTAAAGGAAGTTAAATACTAGAGTTCTTCCCTAATACATGCAAAGTCAGGATCCAACCCTCAGCATTGCAAAAATAAAATAAATAAATAAATAAATAAAAAAGACACTGATAATATTCTATTATTCTACTTTCTGACCCTCATTTCCAAATTCTGTATGACAGTCTGATTGTTGGTTCTATTTCCTAAGTCATTGTCTTTGAGCATTTGTGCCCACTGTTTAGTATGGTTTTGGTCACTCTAAGATCCCTAATTGTCATGCAACAAAATCCAGTGTTCCTTCTCAGGCCTTAGAATGTCAGTGATTCACATCTGCTGGTATCTGTAGAACAGAAATAGGAAACAACCTAATCTCAAATACCATTATTTCTGCATTAGATGTCAGGATATTTAAATTAAGGCATATAATTCTTTCATGGAAGTTCAGTACAGGGAATACCACCACATAGTTTAATGGCCATTCATATTTTCCAAAAATGAGAACAAAGGTTCCTGTAATTTTGGTGCATGTCTTTAATAAAAGCACCTGAGAATCAGATGCAGAGGGACCACTGGGAGTTCCAGGAAAGACAGGGCTATATAATGAGACCTCATCTATACAAAAGAACTTTTTTTCCTAATTGGAAATATTTTTTTTCTCATATGATATATCTGGATTACGATTTCTGCACTCTCTATTCCATTTCCCCTCTCATCTGGATCTACACCCTTCCTGTCTGTCCTTAGAAAACAAACATGCATAATAATAAGGTTTAATAAGATACAACCAAAGGCTGGGCTGTAGTGGCGCATGTCTTTAATCCCAGCACTTGGGAGGCAGAGGCAGGTGGACTTCTGAGTTCGAGGTCAGACTGGCTCCAGGACAGCCAGAGCTATACAGAGAAACCCTGTCTCGAAAAAACAAAAAACAAACAAAAAGAAATAAGATACAACCAAAACTAACATGTTATAATAGAACAAATGGAACCAACAGAAGAAAAAGAGCCCAAAAGAAGGCAAAAGAAGCAGAGCCCTACTTGTTCACACACTCAGTTATCCCATAAATACACTAAACTGGAAGCTATAATGGATACACAAAGTTCTCCAAGGTAAAAAGAGAGAAGTAAGATAAATTATTAAAAAATAAATAAAAATACTAATAAAAACTTTTATAGGAATAATTCTGAGTGATCTTATGGGACAAGGAACCTCCAAAGATGCCTTTGAGTTTGTTTTCTGTTGGCCATTTGCTTCTGGACATGCTACCTACATTTTAGAGGACTTTATATCCCCCAAGGAGCCTCCTTTGAAGTGATACATTTTCATTTGCAAGTGTTTGCCAATAAGAGATTGATAAATGGTTTTGAGTTAGAGAAGAGGCATATGTCCACTCCCCAAGTAAGTGCTAAGAGCACCCCCCCATCTGGCATAGATCCATGCAGGGCCTGTTCATGTAATGTCACACTCTGAAAGTTCATGGATTTCACAGACATCCCATTTAGGGTGAGTGTTCCAAGGTCTCTTACTCTCCGGCTCTGGAGCTCTATTTCTTCCCATCTGCTGCAGGAGAAAGCTTCTCTGATAATATGTGAGTAAGGCACTAATTTATGAGTATAGCAGAATGTCATTGAGAGTCCTTTTATGCTCCTATAAAATATTTCTAACAGTAGCATTTGGTTTTATCCTAGGCCTCTGGGCAATCTAATCTGAAACTGTTCGTTACCCAAGCAGTGTTGGTATAGTTTCCATCTCTTAGAGTGAGATTTAAATTAATTCAAGTATTTGTTAGTTACTCTGACAAGCTTTTATGCCACCATCACACTAGCATATATCACAGGCAAGACAGCAATTGTACAACAGTTTTATTTATAGCTGGCTTGGTGTTTATTTCTGCTTAGGTAGTTTGCAAAGTATGATGTAGAGGGAAAGACTCTATGTAGGCACCATCTCAACTAGAACCTGTTCAATGATTTATGTAAGTGTTGTCTGAAGCAATGAGCCCTTAACATCAATTTTCAGCGTGTAATCTAGAGTTTAGGAATACCCTGGGTTGCTTGGAATTTCCACTGGGGCTTCCTTTGCCATCTCAATTATACATAATGCAGTCTCAGTACTGAAAGCTTTATTTGGTGACAAGAGGTATCCAACTGAGACTCTGTATCATATCTCCATTATTTGACTATTTCATTTAGATCACCTTCATATATATATATATATATATATATATATATATATATATATATATATATATATATATATATATATACACACACACACATAGATACATACATACATTGTACTGGCTGATTTTGTGTCAACTTGACACAAGCTGTAGTTATCACAGAGAAAAAAGTTTTAGTTGAGAAAATGCCTCCATGAGATCCAGCTGTAAGGCATTTTCTCAGTTAGTGATTAAGAGGGGAGGGCCCCTTATGGGTGGTACCATCTGTGGCTGGTAGTCTTGGGCTCTATAAGAAAGCCAGCTGAGCAAGCCAGGGGAAGCAAGCCAGTAAGAAACATCCCTCGATGGCCGTTGCATCAGCTCCTGCTTCCTAACCTGCTTGAGTTCCAGTCCTGACTTCCTCTGGTGATGAACAGCAACATGGAAAGTAAGCTGAATAAACCCTTTCCTCCCCAACTTGCTTCTTGATCATGATGTTTGTGCAGGAATAGAAACCTTGACTAAGACAAATTGGTACCAGCATAGTGGGGTATTCCTGTGACAACCAGACCATATTTTGAGGAGGCCTGTGGAAGGACTTTGGAACTTTGAGCTAGAAGATCCATTTGGTGTTATGAGCTCTGTGGGGTGTTGTGTAAGAGCTTGGAAGATAATGTTGAGAACAGTGCAGAAGATGGAGACCTGGCTTCTGAAATTACAGAAGGAAGATTAAAGACTCTTATCATGGCTATTGTTATTTTGATAGTGAGGATTCTGTGGCATTGGTTGGCTGGTGCTGAAGAGTCAGCTGTGATTAACAGGATGCCAAAACTACTAAAGTGAGGACTTTGCATTGCTGGGACTATTGCTGCTGATTGACTGGAGCTGGGAAATTGGTGGTGATTGAGAGACCAGCATCACTGGGGTGGAGGCTTCTGGGAGGTGTTTTCTGAGAGCAAGGAGGCTGTTATGGAGATGGCCAAGGTGGTTGTGCCTGGTGCTGTGGCAGGACTTGGTAATGTGTAAGAGTCACCCAGGTGGTACTGGTTTTGAAGGCATGAAGGAGTCATGAAGAGCAGCTGAGGCTGAGAGGCCACGAAAGGCCATTGGTGAAGGTGCAGCCCCAGTTGCAATTTGTGGCCCAGGATTGAAGGAAGGGGTCATGCAAAGGAGTTGAGGCTTAGCACCATGAAGACAGCCTATGAGAGGCTGTTGTTAAAGTCTAGTTGCATCCGAAGACAGCAGTGTTTTGGAGATGACAGTATCATGAGATGATCACCAAGAACAGCAGCAACAGTGGAGTACAGGCATCTATCACCTAGAAGACAAGGTGTGTGCTACAAAGGGCAGAGCTGAAGAAGTGACTCAAGGGCTTGGAGGAATCCAGAAGATCATGAGTGGATCCCAGACATTGGACGGATGGAGTTTGATTTTGCTTTTGATTGTGACTGTGCCCTGATATATTTTCCCTCCTGAAGGAAGAAGGTATTTTAGTGAATTCCACAGTTAAGAGACTTTTAATTGTAAAAAGACTTTAAATTCTAAGAGATTGGATATTTTTAAAGGGATTGAAATTTTAATATGTAAGAATTTGCAAAGACTGTGGTACTTTTAAAGTTATTTAGAACTTGGGGATGGATAAGAAAGTAAGGGTTGAGGCTTAATAGTGATGTATCTGTGTGTCAAGTTGACAAAGGGTCAATTGTACTGGCTGGTTTTGTGTCTTCTTGACACAAGCTGGAGTAGTCACAGAGAAAAGAGTTTCAGTTGAGACAATGCCTCCATGATATATATATATATATATATATATATATATATATATATATATATATATATATATATATATATATATACACCCTTTCCTGTGAAGATATATCGGCCCCACCCTAACATCTTTACTTTATACCTAACTTCTGCAGTTTTACAGACTTTAGCACAGTTATTATTGACTTAACAATACACAGAAAGAAATGTACATCACTAAAAAGGACCTCATTCAGAACAACTGGTGACCTCATACCAAAAAAAAATGGAATTTCTGTATGGAGAAGAATACAAATAGATCCATACTTACCACCCTGCACAAAACTCAACTACAAATGGATCACAGACTTTAACATAAAACCAGATATACTGAACCTGATAGGGGAAAAAGTGGGGAATAGTCTTGAATGAATTGGCACAAGAGAAGACTATCTGCCCAGAACACCATTAATGCAGTAACCTAGTTCAACAGCTAAGATCAGACCTCATGAAATTGAAATTTTTTTGTGTGGTGAAGGACACCATCATTCAGACAAAGCGGCCTCATACAGAATGGGAAAAGATTTTTACCATTTATACATTCAATAGAGGGCTACTATCCAAATAGATAATGAGTCCAATAAAAAACCTTAGATATCAAGAAATAAATAACTCTAATAAAAATGGGAAACAGACCTAAATAGAGAATTCTCAAAAGATGAATTAAAATGGGTAAGAAACACTTGAATAATTAAATACCCTTAGTCATGAAAGAATTGTAAATCAAGACTTCTTTGAAATTTCATTTACAGCAGTCAAAATGGCTAAGATCCATAAAACAAGATATATGTCTTGTGGCAAGGATTTGGAGACAAAGGAACACTTATATGTTTCTGGAACTTCAAACTTGTACAGCTCATTTGGAAATCAGTGAGGTGGTTCTTCGGGAAAATGGGAATCAATCTACCTCAATACCCAGCTATACTACTCTTCAGCATATACCCAAAGGACACTTCACATTATCACCCAGATACTTGCTCAGCTATGTACACTGCTGCTTTATTAAAACTAGCTAGATATTGGAAACAATTTTTATGTCGCTCATAAGATTAATGGAAATGTGGTACATTTACTCAATGGAATCTCACTTACCCTTTTAAAACCTGAAATTATGAAATACTTTGGAACTAGAAAACAAACAAACTGAACACTGCACTGGCTGGTTCTGTGTCTCAGATTGATACAAGCTAGTTTTATCATAGAGAAAGACACTCAGTTGAGGAAGTGTGTCCATGAGATTGATCTGAAGTGTTGCCATTCCTATGCTGGTAGTCCTGGGTTCTATAATATGGCTGACTGAGCAAGCCAGTGGAAGCAAGCCAGTAATTGTAGCCTCCATGGCCTCTGCATCATCTTGTGTCTCCAGTTTTCAGCACTACTTGTTCCTGTCCTGACTTCCTACAATGCTATGCTCTGGAAGAATAAGATGAATAAAACTTTTCCTTTAGGCTTTGGTACTTCTTCCACAGCAATAGAAACCCTAACTAAGACAATATCCTCACTAGGTAACCCAGACACAGAAAGACAAATATGGTATTTACTCATTTATATGTGGAAAAAATCTTCTTTTTAAAGAATTTTCCATATTTGGAGGCATGGGACGTGGCTCAGTAAGTAAAGGAGCTGGTTATGCAACCATGTTAGCCCGAGCCCAAGTCCAAGCATAACATTTAAAAAAAAAGGAAAAAGAAAAAAAGAAAGAAAGAAAGAAAGAAAGAAAGAAAGAAAGAAAGAAAGAAAGAAAGGAAGGAAGGAAGAAAGGAAGGAAGGAAGAAAAAAGGAAAGAAAGAAAGAAAGAAAGAAAGAAAGAAAGAAAGAAAGAAAGAAAGAAAGAAAGAAGACAGAAAAAGAAAAAAAAAGATAATCCAAACACCAAATCAAATAGCCAGGTTGTCTATATGTACTTATGATGCCTGTTTTTAGACAGAGCTCAGAAACTAGGCATTTTAGCCCAAACAATGGCCATCAAGTTCAATTATGGGTCCTATCTCAAGGAATAAAACACAAAGTAATAGAAAAGGATAGTTGATGATCTCTGGCATCCATACTCCTGAATACATGTATCACAAAAACACCCTACATATTACATACACACACACATACACACACACACACACACACACACACACACACACACACACACTAGATAAGAGAATTGGTATAAATAAAATCAAATTCAGATTTATTCTTCTGAGCTAAACAATGACACTTACTCTCCTGGGCTAAGGGAGTGCCTCCTAATGTGTTTTGATATCTTGCATACAACCTGTATTCTGAAACCTGTTAACTGATATCCTGCTGCCTAAACCTGCTGGCTTACCACATAAAGCTATTCATAGATTAGAAGTCAATAAAAATAAGAATTCAGCTCTTCTATCATACTGTATCAGTAAGAATTGTGATTGCTGGCTAACATACAGGGCAAGACTACCCACATCAATAGTCACCATTTTACTCATTACTTAGGCTTCTTCGTTTGACAGATGGGTCTTATAAATATTGAAACAAGTAGGATATATTTCTAAATCATGGGCATATCACTCACCACAGTCAGAACTTAGACAAGCTTCCTAACATAATGTACCATTCCTGTGAACCTTCTATGTCATATGGCAGCTAAAAATGTTCATCTGTAACAACAGGAGAAAAGACAGAACATATGGGGATGAACAGAGGCTGGGGAGTAGCTGTGGGGGTTTATGAATGTTATGTTCTTACTATGGCTCTATTTTCTTAGCCAAATAGATGGAAATGATTAGGGAAAAGGTGGGAAAATAGAGGTTGGAGATAATCTGTTGTTTTCCTGTGTTGTTTCCTTTAGCTTCTCCACAATTCATGAAAGTTGTTCCAAGAATACAGCTCATTTGGTTAAGTGATTCTCTTACAAGCATGAAAAACTAATTTCAATTCACAGAAGACAAGGGCAAGAAAAAAAAATCCTAATGTAGTGATTCACACATTCTAGCCTAGCACATGGAAACAGAGATAAGAAGATTAGTTTGACTGCTGGCCAGTCAACCTAGCCTTTTGCAAACCTCAGGCCATTGAGAAATGCCTGCTCTAAAACCAGGGAGTACAGCTTCCTGAGAAAGTACATCCAAGATTAATTTCTGGCCTCCGTGCATAAACAAATACACTCACTCATACAAGTGATGTGATACGGGAAATAGAAAAGGGGGGCTCTTTAGTGGGGTGCAAATGAGGAGGGATGTGAGGAAGATAATAATGTTGTCTAAAAAAGCTGTAAGGGATCACAGTAAATATTAACTATTTACCTAAAAAAAATAAATCGCTATTGTGTATGTAATTCCATGTATGAACTTTACTCATGTGGGCTGACAGTGTTCCCTCCAAGAGCTTAAAACTGCTTAACAAAACCCTCAATATCAGACATGAGAAGTCTTCTGAATTGTTGGCCAAAGTGTTCTAAGAAACTCCTCAAACCTATATCCTATTTCTGCTTTTAGTTACTACATAGAAGTGGAACGTCTATCCCTATTGCTGAAGACACCATGTGCTTTAGAAACAGCCCAGAGAACCATGAGCTAGAACCTGAAAGGCCTCTTCTTAAGGATTACTGAGAGGATACATCTAATCCTGTAGCATCTTAAAGCCACAAGAGTTGATGATGGGGTGGGGGTGGGGCAACCTCCCAAAGGCAAAGGTAATAGCAGATGGGGGAAGAACTCTGTGAGGAGGGACCAAGAGGGGAACATTTGTGATGTAAATAAATATCCTTCATAAAGGCAGCTTGCAAACTTCCAAAGATAGGAGGCAAGTCAACATCCTATAATGCCTATGAGCTACATTGTGGATTGCACGGCAAAATAACCTTAAGAGTGCATTTATGGTACATATCATTGTCAGTAGCTAACTACTTTCTCATTGGAATTACAAGTCATTCAACAAGAAGGAAGTTATACCAACCACTTACAAAAGAACCTAGGTAAATACTCAGTGCTAGTGAATACATGATTATTGGAAGAGAATATGCTACCACTAATTTGCTAAACCAGCATAATCTTTACCATAAACATAAACCTAATCGTAAACATCTATCTTTATACTCCCAGAAACATATAGTCTTCATTCCTCACCAAGGAAACTTACAGAGATCTATAGAAAACCACTACAACCAATCAAATTGAAAGCTGTGGAGCCAAATCCCAATGGATATATCTACCAAACAACTTTCACACCTAAAGCTCAGGAAACATTGTAGAAGAAGCAGAAAGATTCTCAAAACCAGAGGGATAAGGAGTATGATGTGAGATTGTGTCTCCTAGTAATGTTACAAGTTACACCCATAAGATATCACCAACATGATTGCCGAAATGTGAGCTGAACAAGGGAAAAAAAAAAACCAATGGACTTACCAAAGAAAACGGGGAAAAGACCACGAGACTTCAGTGCTACACAAAGAACTATAGGCAACTGAGAAAAGCTACAAATGGAAGAGGTGGTTTTTCCGAAGGAAGAACATACCAATTGGTTACCCAGTGTCAAATACTCAGCCCTGATAACATACATATAAATTATATTATATGTGTGTAATAGCAGTTAATGAAAGAAGGAAGATATGAGTTTGAAGAAGATTGGAGAGGGGTATATGGGATGGTTTTAGGGAACAAAGGGAAGGGAGAAACATTGTAATTATATTATAATCTCAAAAATAAAAGAATAACATATCTAATAAAACAAAAAAATTAATTCAACATTTTTTCCTAAAACTGTTATGTAAAATGTATGAGCCATAGAGAGTTATCACGCATGAATGCATCTATGCACAAGCTTGTAAGTTGGACTCAACTGACTTTCCCTGATATTTGTTACAGTGATGGTAAGCTCTCACTGCAGGAGGAACATGCATCAGACTGTGAAGAAGGATTATCACAAATGCTGGGTATGAATTTTAGAAGAAATGAATATATGGTAGTAATGAATGATTTGTTTATTTTTGTTTTCTTATTTTTAATGTTTAATGTTTAAGAACTACAGTGAAATATGTCCTTTTTATACAATTATTTAAATTCTGTAATTTCTACTCCATAAGCATGCACTATCTTTCCATAAACTGGCACCTTATCCAATTTCTTTGATATATTAATGTTTAGATTATTCAAGTCTTGACCTTGTTAGTTTAGAGTTAGTCCAATATATTTCTTCCTCAATCCTTTTGTGAATAGGAAGTGTCATTTGTGCCTAGGAAAGCTACTTAGTTAGTGTTAATTTTGTGTCCTGTACTTTACTGAATGCCTTTATAAACTTTACAAGCAACCTGTTGGGGTTGGGGGTTACTTGTATGTAAAACCAAATAGTCTAAAAATAGGGATACACTGGCATTTTCCTTTCTGATTTATATTATTTCTTCTCTTCCTTCTTGCATCTCAGTAAGTTGCCTCATTGTTCTGGATGATACATCAAGTACTATATTGAACTGGTTTATAGGAGAAATCCTTGTCTTCCTGACTTGAGTAGAAAAGCTATGAGTTTTTCTCATTCAGAATGATAGTAATTATGGAATTGTTGAAAATTGCTTCTATTATGTTGAGATATGTCCTGTGTATCTTTGATATCTCAAGCAATTTTTTATCATGAAAGATTTTAGAGTTTTTCATAGGTCTTTTCTTTATCTAATGAAGTAATCATGTAGTTTTTCTCTTTTAGTCTGTTTATGTGGGAGATTACATTCAAAGATTTATGTACCTTGAACCATTCCTACATCTCTGGGATGAAAGCACTCTGTCTGTGGTTGATAAACGTTTGATGTGATTGCACTGAGTTTGAAAGTATGTTATTGAGAATTATTTTTGAATCTATTTTCATAAGGTCTATATATATTTTGGTTGTATCATTATTTGTTTTTTGTAGCAAAGTATTAGTGGCTTCACAGGAAGAAATAGGAAACATTTCTTCATGTTCCATTTTGTAGAATAATTTGAGGAGTAACAACCATGTCAGTGAAACAGTACAATTAATATTGTGTAATGGGATATCTTAACTAAAAGCAATCTATATATTTAGTGAAACTCCATCAATACTAACAGTTCTTTACAGAAAATTTAAAACAATGCTTAATTTCATATGGAAACAGAAAATAAAACAAGATAGTTATAATAATCCTAAAAAATATATGAACTATTAGAGACCATACCATTCTAGATATCAAGTTTTATTACAGAGGTATAATAATAAAAAAGCCAGAAGAGTATATACATACAAACAGACACATTGATCAGTGGAATTGAATTGAAGTCCCAGATTTAACTCTACACAGCTATGGATTTTTGACAAAGAAACCAAGCATATATGCTGGTGGAAAGACAGCATCTCCAACAAATAATGGTAGTTAAACTGGATGACTGGATGAAGAATGAAAATAGACACATAGCTATCATCCTGCATAAAAATCAACTCCAAATATAGTTATGATCTCAGCATAAAACTGAGTACCCTGAATTTGACAGAAGAGAAGGAAATAGATTTTAATTCATTGGCACATGAAAGGACTGTAAGCACAAAACACAGAGAACACAGGAAATCTACAATTAATGCATAGGATCTCATGAAGGTAAGAAGCTTATGTATAGCAAGGTACATTGTAATTCAAAGAAAGTGTCAGGCTGCATCACGGGATATTACTTATTAATCTATGTTCATAACTGCCCTATCCGCAAGATACAGAAATTGAAAACAGCCTACATCTATAGCAACTAATGAGTAGATAATCAAATGTGGTAATTTACAAAATGGAATATTATCCAACTGAAAAATGAAATGATCAAAATTTCAGGTATATGGATAGAGTTAAAAACACTCGTTCTGAGTAAGGTAAGTCAGACTCTAGAAAACAAATGTTTCATGTATTCTCTTAAATGTGGATGTTAGCTGTTAAGGTTTATAAATGTATATTTCAATCCAAATACCTGCAAAGGGTGGGTAGCTAAGAAAGGCCTAGGAAATCATACAAGGAAGCATAAATATAATATAGTGTTTTAAGAAGACAAATGGAAACTGGAATAGCATTAGTTGGAGAGGCAGATGGGTAAACGAAGGGATATTAGGAAGAACAATGAACACTAAATGGCCTTTGAAAAAGCCCTATTAAAACCTACTAGAGCCTAATACTGTAGCTTCCCAAGGTTTATATATAGTAGCTTCCTAAGATACACATAAAAGTAATTTAACTGTAGTCACTATATAATTGTGAGACAATTCCTCAACTAGTCATCTTATACCATCAAGAAAAACATCCAGCACCAGAAATGGCTGAATATAGTTTTTTGAGTCATTGTCTAAAGATGTCCCATTGACCCATCACTGGCTAGTTCCAATTATGACAAGTACACTTAGGTAAGGTGGATCATGTTTTGAATCCATGTGTCATTTTATTTTCTGTACTCTTATACGGCTTAAAAGTACATTCTTTCCCCATATGGTTGCTAGGCAACAATTCCTTGGGAAGAAGTAATAGGAAACACTAACTAAACCAACCCAGTCCTGGGTTTTGATTACAGAAATCAAATGCCTTTCAGGAAAAACATATTAAACAAAACCATAAACAGAGTTGAGACAAAAACAGTGCCATTACTTTTATTTTAACAAGTAAAAGCTTCTTACAAACAATAACTGAACTGTAAAATTTCTGACATATTGTTCTGCTCATTAGATTCTGTTTTTAAGTGTGAGTAGATTGAAAGCTAGGAAACCTACATACCGTTTTGATAAGAACAGCTAGCATCCAACAATTGTGTGATTTTTTTCATCCCTATTGCATTGATCAATAAGAATTACTCTGTGTGTTCACACATTATAGATTTAGTCAGTTCTAGTAATATGCTACATTTAAATGCTAAACAGCTAAATACAGACATAAGTAAACATTTATGCCATTTACTCTCATAAGATCTAAATATAAGTATGTTTATTAAATATGAAAATGTCCTCAGTTTTAGATCTCCAATATTGTGTAAAAAATTTGGCAATTAATTCATTAGTACTTGTTTTAAAATGGATATTTATATTTTTTATAATTGCTTTAATTATTTTAATGTTGTAACCTTGTTTTTATTACACTAAATGAATATTCAAATAAGTCAAATATTCTATATTCTACATTAAAATTTTTAGTTATAATATATTATAGTTATCAAATATTTGCTATAATATATTAAAACTTCTAATGATTTTTAATATCTAATGTTAATGCTTTCAAAATTATTGTCCTCAGATATGTAAATGTTTTGGTTTAACCAAAGAATTTGCTTAAGTTCTTCAAATTTCACATTATAATAATTCCATAGAGTATTTGCCCTTTATGATTAATAATGAATATTTATTACATATATATATTATACATTTATATACACATATACATATACTTATATAAATAAATATACACTTTTCAACATAACAAAAACTATGGCATAGCACATGTTAAAATTATTCAAGTATGAAAGCAAATTTTGAAAAGAGCAGTATAATTCAGTGTATTTGAAACTGACTAAAAGTATGTCCCAAACTACACCCAATTATATGTAAATTTAAATTTGACCACTCAAACATTAAAAGAAATAGGAAACCTTAAAAGTTTTCCCTTCAACTAATGCATAGGATTGGTTAAACTTCCTATATGCTGGACAAATATCACCACCTGCTATAAAACTGTCATGCTAAAAAGCATGACTATTACATTTTAAAAACACCCACCATGTAGAAGATGCTTGTGGAGAAATATGTTCATAATCATTTTTCAATCATAACTGTAACTAGAATATGATTATTTAAGTATCACCTTTACAAATATTTTGAAAAACCTCAAGGATGAGGCTCTAACACAGAAATATATATGCGGGAAATGTTTCAAAGCAAGTATTTGCTGGTTCTCAAAGAAGACATAATGGAAGGTTTTGCCTGCTCTGATGAATATTTTTTTAAAAAAGCATTATTAAGGAAATGAAGCTTAAACCACAATACCTAGGATAATTACCAATAAAATAGTAGACAGTAGAAGAAAGTCTATACAGATAATTTCCTCATAAGTCAAATTAGAGAGCTAAGAGACATCAATTTGTTTATGAACACCAATTAGGGATGAAAATTGAAGATTAATGAAAAAGAAATCCTTGGCAACTGTAGGCAGGTTAGGAAGCAATGATCTCCAGCAGAGAAATGAGCAGAACTCCTTTACTTATAATCAAACACAAATAAAAGGACAGTAAACCATAGAGTAAAAGAAATTAATCCTTTGAAAACATAGTTAAGATGTCTCATTGTATGCTTTCATAGAAAATAAAAAGTGAGAGAAAATTTAAAGTGGTAACTTCAATAGTAGGTAGAAAGTGATTTGATGAGGAAAAGAACTGCAGTATCAAGGGCTTTCTTAAAATGTCTGGAAACTCAAACCTCATCCAGTGTCATTTTACTTTGTTTTTGTTTGTTTGTTTGTTTGTTTGTTTGTTTTTAGTAGATCTCAAGTCAGGAGGAAAGGGAAATCTAATTATATAGAATTCTGCTTGAGTACATGTTTGCTCATTTCTAAACATGTACTATATATAGAGAAAAATGAATGTATTGGTATGATGTTGACTGAATTAAGGAACAGACTGTAAAGTTTGGGGATATTTAAATCAGGCAAAATATAAGGGGACAGAATATCTGTACCAATGATGTATTCCTACTTATGCATTAAAGCACTTTGTGATAAAAAAAATTGTGTTGTTTCCTTTTGAAATTTCAAGTCCCTGCCAAAATATACAGTTCAGTACAAGACTGGTGCAAATACCAGCTAATGACATGATTCATGTATGATTCTGGTAAAAGGCAAATTAGTCTGGATGCTTTCTGAAGAGGCAGTCTACTGATGATGTAACTAGAATCATGGCAATATCCAGTGGTCATTTATATATATATAATACATATAAATATAAAATTATTATAATAGCTAGTAAAAGTCTGAAATAAAACTGGTTTTGGAACATACTTTACAAAGCACTGTATCAGAAGCTTAAATGGATGTTTAAAAAATTGATTGTTGCAAATAAAATAGCAAGTAAATGAGAAAGATGGGACACTGAGTTCTGATCTCATAAGGTTTGACTGGATTAAAAAAGTCTGGAACTGGGGAAAGGATATGAGGTCGAACTGATGTATTTTTTAATCAAATATACTTTAACATTAAGTAACAGGAAATTATTGTCAATAACACAAATGTTTTCTGAATCAAGTGTTCTATGAAGATTTTTGAAAAAGGCACAATCCTAATCTTTCAAAATATAATTTAAAATAGAAAATACAACAAATGTTCTATAGTAGACTAGAAGGTTGCATTTGGAGTCTTAATTTTCAATCATTAAAGCAAGTTAGTCTTTATGAAAATATGCTCAGTCTCAGGCAAGATTATGCTTATGCCACTTGCTGACAGGTGCCTAGTATAGCTGTCCACTGAGAGGTTCTGCCAGGGCCTAACCAATAAAGATGTGCATGTACACAGTCAACCATCTGACTGAGCAAGGGGACCCTAATGGAAGATTTAGGGGAAGGACCTAAGTAGCTGAAGGGATTTGTAGCCCCATAGGAAGGACAACAATATCAACTAACCGGAACTCCAGAGCTCCCCGGGACTAAATCACCAACTAAAGAGTACACACAGAGGGACCCATGGCTCCAGCTGCATATGTAGCAGAGGATGGCCTTATCTGGCATCAATGGGGGGAAGGCCCTTGGTCCTGAGAAGGCTTGATGCCCCAGTGTAGGGGAATACTAGGGCGGTAAGGCAGGAGTGGGTGGGGGAGCACCCTCATAGAGGCAGGGGAGGTAGATGACATATTGTGCTTGTGGAGGGAAAACAGGGAAAGGGGACAATATTTGAAATGCAAATAAAATAACCAATTTAAAAAGATTGTGCTTATGCATGCATAAATAAAAGTATATATATTTATGTTTCAGTAAATAGATTATGGGTGGAAATATGATCTGATCTGAGCTTATACATTTTCATTATATAGAGAAGATACTGTGGCTTGTCTAATCCTTTAGATCAATGGTTTTTCAAGCTGTGAGTTACAAGCCCCTTGGAGTTGAAAGACCCTCTCACACTGTTCATCGAAGGCCATCGGAAAACACAGATATCTACATTATGATTGCAAAATTATACATAGGAAGAAGTAACTACAGCTACTTTTTGGATAGGGTCAACACAAAATGAGGAATTGTATTCAAGGGTAATAGTATTAGGAAAGTTGAGAACCACTGCGTTCTGCAAACAAAGCCCACACCCAGATTTTTGACTGCCACGCATCATCTGCTGTACCCTTCTTGGGAGCATCACTGCTTTATATTAAGCAGAGAGGGAAGCTGCACTCAGGAGTTCTGTTCACCAGCCATCTTTCAGAAATTCTTTAGAATAACTTCTTTCCTTCCTTCTCAAAACTGACATTTTTTTCTGAATTACAGAAAAATGGACAGAAGCACAGACGGACTGATGAAAGAATGATAAAGATAAAAGATATCACTGAATGTTATTTAACTATGTATCTAAAGAAAATATTATACAAAACACTGTACTTTATATTTCCCAAGTAGGCTTATGCATTTAAAATAAACTTCTAAAGGAAAAAAATTCAGATAAATTTGGTAGGATAGTGAAATGATGGTTTTCTCTTGATGTTCTTTTACTCTCTACTGATTTCACTCCCTCAGTACTACTTAAGTTAACTACCAATAAACCTTCAATGTAATAATCACAATAGCAGGTTCAAGGAAACAAATTCACTTTGGGATTTCAGTCACTAAGAAAAAATTTTGTGACCATAGGTGACATTTTTAATTTTTTTTTTGATACTTTATTTACATTTCCGATGATTCCCCTTTTCTTTGGAAACCCCGTGTCCCCTCCCCCTCCCCGCCTCTGTGAGGGAATTCCTCCTCCCACCTACCCGCCCACCCATTCCCATATTCCCACCTTGACATTCCCTTTTACTGGGGCCACTAGCACCCTCAGGCCCAAGGACATTTTTAATTTTTGTTGCAAAGTTTACATGAAGAAAGTCTTGGAAAAGCACTTTGACAGACTCTTTTGAATTATTATCTGATCAATTTACCAAAGATGTCTATGAACTTAGTATGCAGTGTCACAATGTGAAAATCATCGTAATTATTACTCAAACACAACTTTCAAATTGGAAGATACAAGCCTGGAAAGATGGCTCACCCTACCAGGTAAGAGGCTAAGGCAGAACAGTTACTATGACTCCAAGAGTAGCTTGGGCTACATAGTGTTGCCTCAGTAACTGGGCAAGTAAATATGAACCTGCCCAACCAAATGGGAAAAGAGACACAAAAAACCAATATACGAAGTCAGCATGTTAATAATTTCAAAACATGAAAAATCCAGGCAAATAGTTAAAATAATTTCTAAGAAAAATAAAAAAATGAGAACATACTTTATAGCTGGATATATATAACATTGGATACAAAAGAAAAATTAATATGCAAATCTCTAGTCATCAAAGTTGAATATTAAAATAAAGTATGTAATTTCTCACTCACTTCCCCTTTCTACCTCCCTCCATCCTTGAATTTGGGAGCTTCCAACGATGTGCATATAAGGAAAGCACCAAACAACTGAATCATATTCTCAGTCTGTTTCTTCTATTTTAAGAACACATATTCTATACATGAAGCACAAGGATTCAAATTCTGAATCCACCATTTGATATGTAGCATTAATGATTTTCCTTTTCCTTCTGATACTTTTTTTCATTTCTTTGTTGTTCTTTGCCTCAGATTTTATATGTATATATTGGAAAATTTATAGAACATGCCTTTAGGCATCAGCTTTCCGAATGGCCAGAAATGGATTGTCTGTCTTGGCCTTCATATCTTTTTTTATGGAATAAAGAAAAGTGTGTATTCAATAAGCTACTATAGGAGGAGTGTGCTATTCAAGGCTATGTATTACATACTGTGGTTTCTGCTTTATTACCTTCCACAGCAACTTCTCTAGGAAAAATCACCTGTCATACTCTGAGGACTCTAAGTAAACCCTAAAAACATTTCCACAAAGTAAAAGTGTGAGGGAACTACATTGGCAGTATTGCTTACTATGTGTCAAATATAGAAACTGCAAGCTCAACTGACATCTTTCCTGCAACACATTGTCCTTGATTTCACTTCAAAGCACCAAGCCCATGAAATACCTGAGATAACAAAGGCTTATTGTTGCTTATAGCAGAAATGTTGGGTGTGATGACGAAGCACCATATAATGAATGCATTGCCTTATCTTCTTTGTTTCTTTTGTTTTGTTTGTTTAATTGTTTTGTTTTTTTGTTTTTCATTTGTTTGTTCTTTTGCTTTTGTTTGTTTATTTTTGTTTTTTCATAGAGCCTTTAGATATTTCAACTTATAGACTAAAATAACTAACATTCCAAAAACATGTAGGGGACATATTTGTGACTTTGGTTTACTTTGTCATTTAGCTATTCTTTAAGAATTCTTACATATATATTTCAACATGAAGCTTATTTGAATTTATGGAAAATATTTAATATAATTTTAGATGTGTTGTATTATATAGTATTGAATTATATGCTGTTAACACTAAATATCCCTATTAGATCATTGAGTTTTCTGTATTTTCTGTATAACAGTGAAGCAAAAATGCTGATAGTCAGTCACTGCATTATCCGTGGAGAGATGAAGCATGTCAGAGACTCAGAATCTAATGTGCAGACACCAAAGCAGCTATTAATCAACTAGCAAAGGGATCTGATAGAAACCTCATCAATTGTGAGGATATAAAAAATGAGAGTTGCAAAGAGAAAACAGAGCTTCCTTACTGTTTTGGGTTCTCACAATCGATGAAGAAATAAATTAAATGTTTTATGAATTTGTTCTCACTCTGTTTTCTATTATCACAACCTCAATTCAATTTCTCAGCATCTTTCACCTGATCAGTCATAACAATTTCCCAAATAATCGCTCCTAGGGGAATCTTTTTATCCTTTCCACTGAATTTCTGATTTCCTACAGTTATGCTTTTATCCAGTTTAAACTGAATGTATTTTCCTCGGACTTTTATCCTCTTACTTCCTTCAGAAAATCCCTATTCCTTAGTAAATGATAATCCATAGTTCAGAATTTGAAGTGTTTCAACAGAGTGATTAAGACAATACATAGTGCTTTAAGGGAGCATCTCATAATGTCATTTCCTGATTGCTTATCCTCCAACTCTAAAGAATTCTCTTTGCACTAAAATTTGAATTTGAAGAAACCATTATAAACTAGCCTGAGAAACTAAGCATATAAATGGAGAGGCATGCTGTCAAAGACAGAGACTGGAGATTTTAGGGTTAAGACCTAGGTAAGAATACAGACTAAGTTGAAGAGTTTTCCTTGTATCTTACTTCTCTGATTATTTTAAGATTATGATACATAGAAAATGAAGAAAGTTTCTTCTGGAGTAGAGAGCACACCATGCACATTTTATCACCAGTGCAGACAACAATAAATTGTTCTTAGAAGGATTCAGAGAAAGATTTTGTACAGATAAATAAACAAGACACACACACACAGAAAAAAAAAAAAACCACATAACTGTTCTCCACAAAGAATGTGCCTAAAAGAACCAAGTCAAAGACTGAAAACTGTGGTTCATCCTCTGACAGAAAATATCTGCAACTCTCCAAAGACAAAAGAATATTTTATTCTACTCAGAATTATGAGGCTAAGGGTTTGAAAATTATACAAATATTTGAAATTGTCATAAAACAGTGGGAAAATTGAATTATAAGTGACCTACAATAACACTACCTGATATGCCTATTGTTGAAGATCAATTTATTCAGATGTTAAAGCAAATAAATTAAAGGGGTGGCTACTTTACAGAAACACATTTCAAGCTTGCAAACGCCAGAAAGTGAAGAACAAGTGTTATTTTTAAAAAATTACTTAACAAGAATTATAGCTACAAACATATTTTACATAAAATAATTTATAGCATCATAACTTATTTATTGAAATAAAAAGAGTCATGGTTATATAATATACTAAATGTATAGAAATCTGCAGAACACTGAGCATGTACATGAAAATATATCATGTCTAGATTTGAACAATATTTCAATTTAAAGCATTTAATAAAAATTAATGACAATAAAAGTTCAGAAAACACAAAATTTTTAACTATAGACCCAAGGAAGGTGTTGGGAGTACTCAAAATCTGAATAGGAACTAGATTAATAGCTATTTTTATTAAACTGTTCAGAAGTTTAAATTGTCGGTGTACCTCTATAAAATAGAACAGCCTGTTTCTCTGGAAATTGTTACTAAAGTACAAATCTGCTGTGCTTGTTTGTATGTGTGTGTGTGTATGTATTATACACTTGAATACGTGTTTATGAGTGTTTGTTAATGCATACCTGTGCATGTGTTTATATATCTGTACTTGTCTGTCTGCATGTATGTATGTCTGTGTATGTATGTATTTGTGCATATATGTATCTGAACATGAGGTATGTGCATCTGTTTTGGGGTATATATAGATATGTGCATCTGTGTATGAGTATTTATGAACAGAAGGATTATACAAATGAAATAAAATGTCAACAATCACTGAATATAAATTGACTGAATAAAAACTTTAATTACTTTATAACTTATAAGGTATAAGTTGAATATTCCAAAATACCAAAGGTTCTCTGAATTGTACTGAACACGGTCTTATGTTCAATAGTTTCGATTCCATTTAGAACCATCAAGAACGTTGAAGTTCAGAAGTTCTATATTTTGAAAGTACATAAATATAAGACGTTGTCTTCTTTAGCAGGTTGCAGAAGCAAAATTTAAGATGATGTCTATGTGGGTGTGATATGGGAAATGAAGAAATCACTCTGCTTGAAAATATCACACTTTACCATTTGGAGAAAGTCAAGCCTGCATAACCATATGCTATTTAGAAACAGCTGAGATAATTTCCAATATTTATATTGCTTGAGAATATTCCACACTCTCTTTTTTGGGTAGGCAAACGTGAGGCACTGAAAAATCTAATGGTTCACAAAAAACGAAACACACACACACACACACACACACACACACACACACACACACACACACACACATACATAATGTCAAAGAAGAGATACAATCTTCATTTTTTAAAATCAAACTATTTCTCAAAGACATAAGAGTTGAATGCATGTATTAATTAAAATAATGTCTTTGCAATTGTAGTCATGCTCTCTAATAAAATCACGGTGTATAATACTGTCAACAATACCATTAAATGTATATTTACTCTTGTTCACATCTAAATTGTATTGTAATTGTGCATTTTAATTACTAAAGAACTAACTCCTACGCCTCTAGGAAATGATTCATACTCAAGACTTGTTATAATTGTGAAGTAGAAAGTATTTCATTCAGTAAACACATTGAAATAGTGTAATTTTCATTCATTAACTACTGTCAGGTTACATTATATGTGAAACATTTTAATATATGGAAAGTAAAACTAATAGAGAATTCATAATTTCATTAACTCATTAAGGTTTTATGGTAAGCATTACTCTGCCTTGGAAGAACCATCTGCCAATTTAATATCTTCATCTGCTCATTTGTGTGTTAAAGAAGTAGAAACTTTGCAGAAGACACAACAGTTAAAAGGAAATCAGATGAGAAAGAAAAGAGAAATAACATTTTACTTTAGGAATGGGATTAGAAGTTTAACATAAGTTTACCTGTCAGGTCATCCCTACAACATTACCCTACTGCATTTATCCATATCAAAATTAAATGGCATGGAACTTTGTCAGCCAAAGAGACAGAAAACTTCTTGTAGATGAAGGTGATGAGTGGGAGAAGGCAGTAAAGTTGTTAAGGTAATTCGAGTTTATTCAAGGGTTTCTTCTTTCTAGCAGGAAATATAATCCTCTCTCTCATGTTCCTCTTCTACTGTACACAGCCTGTGTGTGTGTGTGTGTGTGTGTGTGAGACAGAGAGAGAGAGAGAGAGAGAGAGAGAGAGAGAGAGAGAGAGAGAGAGAGAGAGAGGGTCTGTGTGCACGTGTTTCCGGGTTATTAAATCAGTTTGGAATCCAAACAGGAGAGGGAATGATGAACTTCATTTCAGTCTGCTTAAATGTTGAGCTGTAGCTTCATGTCTGTATCTGAACGGAATCATCATGATTTTTTTTTTTTTTTTTTTGCATTTTTCAGTGGAGAACTTATTTATGAATTACTCAACAAGATGAAGGCATCATTGCTTTGGATGATTTTACATCAAATATTGATGCTGAGGAGGCTTTACTAGAATTATTGGACAGAAATGAGGTAAATTGAGAACATAAGATTTCACACATTCACATTCTCCCTCACTCTTAGCTATGGAATTCTGTAGTAATCTGTGTCATAAGCTTCAGTGCCAATTCCCACGACACAAAAAATAGTACAATATTGAAAATCTTTCTCAATGAAAATAGATTTAACATAGCCATATCTAAATCACCATTTGAATTTTAGTCTCTCAAAGCTGACAAAAATAATCCAAAATGAAAAAAAAAATATTCAAAGTTGACTACAAAAGAAAGTTAGTGATTCTTCCATAAAACAAAGATACTGGTCAACTCAATGTGACATTGGAGATGTGGAAATATGTCTACAATATTGATCACTGTTGGGGACATGCGGGAAGATGGATAGCAGCAGACGATAAGCTTCTCAATATGCAGCAAACAGGAAAGGTGAATGTTTTGGTGCCATCGTGGCAACCAGAAGCCCTAAATAAGAAGGCATATCTAAAGATCCCGTAGATGTAATGGATAAAAGGAAAAGTAATGTGTTCTTTTGTGTATTCTCTGTAAATGCAGCTGAAAAGGGCTGGTAAGTGGGTTTTAGATAAAGAAATCATGATGGTTTTTGAAAATCTACATTTTGAAATGTCTGTTAGCAATTTTCTAGGCAATAGTGGCTAAGCAGTTTGAGATACGACACCCACACTCATCACGGCTACTGACAGATGAAGGTAAATTAGAAATCTTATACTTTGATGACATACTCTAACTCTCTCTCTCTCTCTCTCTCTCTCTCTCTCTCTCCCTCTCTCTCTCTCTCTCTCTCTCACACACACACACACACACACACTCACACACACTCACACACACATATCATATGAAAGAAATTCGCTTTAGAATTCTCCTTGTAGATAGATGATCTGATGTTTTTTATACAGTGATATTTTAATCCTTGTCTTCTGGCACTTGATGCCTTTATTTCTCTAGATCTATAGCAGTCTTTAAGGATTCCAAAGAGGAAACATTCCTTAATGGACATCTCTGTTTCTTCCTAAATTTAAAGTCCTACTGAAAATGTGATCATTAAATCTTTTTTCTCTAAAGTATTCTGAAGATAACTTATTTAGGCTGAGGCTACTTTTTCATAACTTTCTTAATCTTTTTCTGTGTTTCAAATCTGTGAGCTGATAGTTCATTCTCTCAGATATGATAGTATATATTCATATTATATATTTAGTTTGGTCTATATCTCTAGAAGTTAGTGTAATAAAATTAGTTAAGGTGAGAAGCAGGTACTAAGCTATAATTGACAGCAGCTGCTCTTAAAGGTTTCAATTACTGGTAACTGATTTTCTTGTATGTTTGAAATAGTAACAACTCAGTTTCAGAGTGTCTATTATTGTTTTTATTAATTATGAAACAAGCTTAAACCAGTGGAAATCTCAGGTTATGCAGCTGAAATAATGAAATCATTGTATGGTACCCAGCCAACATTTACACATTTTGCATTTATTTAACAAATTCTTCATTAAGAGCACAAATGACTGAAAAGGAAGCTTGTTTCTGAATGAGTGACCTATGTCCTTTTGGAAACTTATCTCCAAAAAAGAATTATATTACCTGTGAATCACACTTTGTTTAGGTTGACTTTTTTTGCGCTGTATATACAGAATATAAAACTATTTTACTAAACATTTTATTCTTTCTGCCTCTTTTTAGGTATACAATTTTTTCTTCACTTTGTGGTGATATGAATAAGAACCTATCTTTTCTAATGTTCACAAAATGCAATTGTAGTCTTTTGCTTTGGGATATAATCAAAACTGAAAGTATTATTTTAATTGTACTTCAGTATGTTAAAACACTAATATCCATTTATTGAATGCTTGCTGTTATCTATTTGAAAGAAGAAACATACATAAATCTCCATAATGAGAGAGAACTTACTGTAGTGTTTTCACTGTGTAATATTTATGCAGTTGTAAGCAGAAATTTAAAATTTTTCACCCCAGCCATTTTCATTAATATGTTTTAATTTAAAATGCATAATGCATCATTACTGGAAGATTCTTTTTCAATTTAGTGTTATTTGTGGATGCCATTGAAAGGGCTAAAAATAAAGATGCATTGTTTGGATATCTGTGAAATTCAAAGTGGTACTTAAGCAATGTAAGAACAAAATCAAAACCACCAAGGAAATGTGATGTTTAGCAATTATTATTGATCAGAATTGCTATTAGTTTCTATAGTCATATGTTGATATCAACACCTAAGAACTCAACATATGCTTTATTCATAAAAACTCTACACATCAAAATGCCTTGAGTTGGCTGGTGGGGAGCAACACAGGTAGGTACCTTGATGGATGAGTCTTACTTTTCCTCTTGCTATGTTTTTTTTAAGAGGCCAAACAGCTTCTTCAGATGCAGCTCATAGGCTGCAAGACGACATTCCAGTGAGACACATATGGTAAAGTTTGACTCCTTGGGGACCATCATTTTAATGATCTATTAAACAAGCTGACAGCTTTATCCACTGCCTTTTATTACGAAAAGTCTGTTACTTCTCAAACTCCTGCTGAGATGTAAAATGAATTATATTGATCTGAGAGCTTCATACATCAGCCTTAATATCTTTATGACATTTTAATGAAACTACAATGCTTTCATCTTTTATACTATAAAAAGACTCCCATCCAATATGTTGTAATGTCAGCTATAAAAGAACTTAAAGCACTATTCAGCAGAATTTCAGCATGTGTCAAAATAAGAAATATTGAGATGAACTATTGTGAGAGAGTTTTTAAATAATGTACTCATTTTGGTAAGTTTACTAAAATAATGTCAAATGAAATATTTGAAAGAAAAAAACAAAACACTATAGTTTCTGTAACACTTTACTTATAAACACACTATTTGAGCACATGATTGATCTATGGGAAGAATATTATTCATGGCTGGATAAAGAAAGGGGTGAAGAGTGGATGTCTTCTCTGAGTGAGTAATCTCACACTCAAATTAGGGGCTGATTTTCCGTCCCACATGCAGCAGTTGCCTTAAGATTTAGATCCAATCGATTTAGATTCAATGGACAGCTAAAAGTTTGCCAAATTTATTTTAATCATCACCTCTGGCCCTATCCAGTTGAACATAGGCAGTTTCTCATGAGAAATGGAAAGCATGACTCCGAATAATAATTTGCATACTTGAACTTTTAAAATCTCAAAACTTTGACATTCAAATTTAATATTTAATTAGAACACTTTGCCGTCTGCTCATGTCATTAATGCTACCCTAATATGCTTTTGGACATTTTTAAATATTAATTTAAAACACAAATATTTACTTAAAACAGGCTTTTGAAAAAACATTTCATGAGGCTCTTCGCATATACTTTTCCATTTCACTCCCTGAAGCATGTGCAATAGAATGACTCCCATGTCTTTGTCAGCTTTTTGGGTCCTAGCACCAGCACCTCAGACCACTACAATCAGAATTCCTGCAGTGAGTACTTTTTAAAGAAAAATATTTCAAAGTACAATAATATACAAATGGAGTAAAGAGTCAGAGTTTTATAAACATTTTGTTAAAACCAGACATTACGTGTGATAAGGACAAAAAAAAAATATGTTAGAACTAACTCTATTACCAACCGCATTACTTCATTACTTTCTTATTATTTAAAATTCATTTATAATGTTTATTTCAGTACAATAAACCAACTAATTAGCATTTAAAGATACAAGGATGAAATAACTTGTGGTATATTGCTAAAAGGAGTTATATTTTAATAATCTTTTAAGCTTTGATTGTTGAGATGAATTTAAACACAATACAGAACACATCTGTTCTGCTTGGGAGAAAAGGATATAAATCACTGATTAGATACAAAGTTGTTCCATTCTCCCATAAAAGTCTTTAGGAAAATAATTATCATTTTAGTGTTAAATTTTCTAATGATGCAAGACATGTTCTCCCTAAGCCTCGTAATGTTTTATTTTAAAAAGCAGAGTCTCAAAGAACATAAAACAGAAGATTCACTTTTTCTTGAATTATGTTAAGGTCTATAATCCAAGTTACATTGCAATATACTGTGAGTTAAGATAAGTTGTGCTTTAAGTAATATATGTAGGAGAGAACTATGTGAAACATAAAGACAGGTGGAACATTTCAAAATTTAATCACAGCATCATTTAAAAACTCAAATAATCTTACAAAAATATATGGTCTATTCATATGCTAAAATCAGCAAATTATATGTTAAAAGTAAAGATTCATCTCAAATATTAAATTCTTGCTTATTAGAATTTTTGTATTTTAAATAGATGCTTAAAAGAGAATCCTATCTGTTTTACAGAGTCATGAATAAGTGAAGTGCCACTAACTTCACAAATGTAAAACAAACAAAGCAAAACAAACTGAAAAGTATTAGAGGAATTCAAAGGCTGTCACTGAAGACCAAAACTTACCTGCAAACTTGATGTGGAATTTGTTTTCTGGTTTTAATATCTGAACATACAGAGGACAATTTGGGGCAAAATCTTTCACAGCCCATGCTCTCAAAATTGTTTGGTGATCCTGAAATAAGATCCAAAATATCCTGAGATTAAATTTAACAATATAAATTAAAATAGTAAGGCAATTACCTTGTCAAATGGTCACATTTATAGCCAAGGTTTGAACATAAAAACAATTGAGGTCATCTCTCTTTCACGTTTGTTGTGTTGAGAAAGTGTCTTCTATATTCCAGACTGTATTCATCTTGTTATGCTGGTGGGTGTGGCGAGGAACTTCTGATATCCCTACTTCTATCTCTGAAGTAGCTTGATTAGTCTTTTATCACCATTCTCAGGCGGTGTTTTCTTTTTAATCTTTACTATTTATATAAAGGATCTAATTCCAAATTCAACCAGTGACATTTACTAAGAGTTAGAACATTAGAAATGGAGAGAGGAATAGCTACACAAAACTAAGCATAATCAGAATTATAAAAGAACAAATATACTATTACTCATAATGACAATCCTCACAGAGCAAAAATAGGGATTCTTAATATTAATTTATTTAAAACAATTGGGGGGAAAACAACTATGGTGACTACTCTTGCAGAGAACATATTTGATTGTTTGTATAATAGTAAAGATTAAACCATTTGATTCTGTTCTTATATTCATCAATGGACATGTGTGTGCACATTGATGGAAACCACTTAGATGGAATAAAATTATTGGGAAAATTAGGATGCTAAGAGAATAAAATTGAAATAAATGCTCAATGCGAGTAATTATATAAACAATATTAAATGAACTGAATGTCATAGGGCAGATTATTAGAAAATATCTTTACCAGCTGTGTCCTAGAAATGGACATTGTGGGTTAGCACTGCCATAGTCAATAGACTTATATTGATGTTCAAGTTAATTTAACTAAAATTAAACAATCTATTTCTTCAGATACACTAGCGGCCCATCAAGTTTTATAGCCACATAGGACTGGTATCTGCCATTAATGGTCAATATAAGCATAGATAATTCTATTCAACAATATTGCTAGGTCAAAGAAGAAGATGAAGACGTCTTCCCTCACCAACACTCAGACATAATGGGTTTATTATGGAAATACATTAGACTCAGTTGTTAATACTTGGTAACTGTTACATATATTTTAATTTTTTATAGCTCACTACTTAGATATCCATGATGATATCTTAATTCTTTTAGTGAGGTTATCTGGACATGGGGTCTTGTAAAGTGCTTAGGTTCCCTCACAAGGATGATATTCTTATGAGGAAAGGCGATCAGTGCTCTTATACAAGAACACCTGGAGGGCTCCCACTTCATCTTGGTCTTTAGCAAGACGACAATGGCTAAGAATCAAGAGGCCACGTTTCCTCAGAAACTAGATCCACTTGTATTGTGTCATGACTTCCTTAATCTGTTCCTTATCAACCACAAATTTTATTTTGCTGTACTGTAGCAGCTTGAACAAAACAGTGAGTTTAAGTTACACAAAAACTGATAACCAGTAGATCTGAACACACATAGGTATCTTCATTGCGGACATATGCACATCATGAAGACACAAAGGACACTACTAATATCTCTCAAATGAATATCTACAATGGAATATAATATGATTTTAAATCTGATGTTACAAAATTATAAATAATTGAGTGTATGATTCTTCTTATTTCTTTCATTAGAAGCACAAGTTTTAAAAAATGAACAAAAATACTAAACTATATTTTTAAATGAAATTTCTTTAGTGTTATTTAGAAGTAGTGATCTGTGAACTATCATAGAATGTTTCACCCGTGTGTCCCTCAATATCTAATAGGATGAATAAGTCTGAATCGCCGTCTATAAAATACACACGTTTCCATCACACAACATTGCTGTGAAGGAACCATATAGTACATCCAAGGATCTTTTATTAGCTGACAGTAAATTCGGAACAAACACAAACTATTTTCTATATTCTTTGAAGCATCTCAGTAACAGAAATAATAAAATTTGAATAAAACATAAACAATATTGGCATTCTTAACAATGGAATTAATAATTGGTTTGCTGTCATCATCTAAGTTATGAATATACTTTGTGTTTAGTAGAAGAAGGAATACGAGGTACTAAAGGATCTACCAATGTAGAAGAGCAAATTCCTCAAGAGTTATCCTTCATGTTGATGAAAATACAAACCCTGGCTTAAGATATATAAAGTGAGCATGAATGTATTATTTTTTTGTAAATGAATGAAAGGTGATGGAATTAGGATAAGATTTAAAACTTGGAAGAAGCAACCAGCATTCCATAGCCTCCCTTGTTTTGATGTTCTGGTCTGAGGCCATCTCTGGATGGCTATCTCTACACCATCAGTTGACAGAACTCTTTAGTGAACCTAGCAGACTTAGAAAGGAGCCCAGATCATTGGTGATACTACAGTGTATTGAAAGAAAGAGGAAGTGAAAGGAATTCATAATTCATAAAGTCTATACATAAATTCACAAGTAGTTGGCTGACCAATGGACAACAGAAGAAGGTATAATAAACAAAATTTAAAATAATGTTGAAAGTGTTTCTAGCACCAGGGGTAAACAAGTTGGACTCTAGTTACACTAAATTATTTTTCTATGAAAATAAAAATGTAACATTTGCTACACATTAATGCTTACCTGTAAAGTACATGTTCCCAAGTACATGACAGTCAGAAGGAGTGGAAACACAAGGACAATTCTGAGCTCAGGGGTGTCCTCAATGGGACAGTGGATAAAAACAAGGGAAAATCTAGAATAGAAGAGACACTGCCCTTCCTTCAAACTGCTATTAAATTAATATTGAAGTTCATGGAATCTGGATCCATTACATTCTGGGTCTATCTCAAATTTTGTCTTAGGAGTATTGGTTTTGAGATGTGTACCACCACAGCTGGCTTTTTGACTCAGGGCTTCAGCATTTGCAGATAAAGCACTTTTATTCACTGAGTCAACTCCCCTACACAATACATCCACTTTTGCTTGTTTGAATTTTTCTTCCTCCCTCTCTACACTCTCCATTCCGAGGTATATCTGAAAATTGACCTATTTCATCCATATTTTGAAAAACAAACTGCTTTGAATTTTATTGGTCCCTTCTAGTGTGTCACAGTCTGTATTTTTAAACCATATAACCATCACAATTTCCAAACTTGAAACAAATCATTGGACTGAGCAGAGGGTAGCCAATGGAGGAGTTAGAGAAAGGACTGAAGTAGCTGAAGGGGTTTGCAACCCCATAGTGATAACAACAATATCAACCAATCAGACCCCCCAAACCTCCCAGGGACTAAACCATTAACGATATAGTATACATTGAGCACTGCATGGCTCCAGCTGCATATGTAGCAGAGGATGGGCTTATGTGGCATTAATGGGAGGAGAGGACCTTGGTCCAGTGAAGGCTTGATGCCCCATTGTAGGTGAATACCAGGGCGGGGAAGCAGGAGTGGGTGAATAAATGGGGGAAGCACTCTCATAGAAACAGGGGGAAGAGGAATGGGATAAGGGGTTTCTGGAGGGGAAACAGTGAAAGGGGAAAACACTTGAAATGTAAATAAAGAAAATAGCCAATAAAAAAAGAAAGAAAGAAAGAAAGAGAGACCACTGCTCTTCGTTCTTTTTCCACTTATCATTAGAGCTGAGTTGGGCTCCCTGGAATTATTCAGGTGCTGAGTTGCACAGGTCACAAATGCCCTGTAGTCTGTCTGATAACATTTTGTTGTCAGTATTTTTTGCTTTCATCCCGAGAGTTTCATTTTTTAAACTACTGGTTTCTATGTCCTGCTCCAGTGAGCACCTGTTTCCACTCACATCCTAGCAGCATATTTGCAAATTTATTGAGAAATGTACTAATTGCAACATCTCTGTCACTGCTATGTCTTGTCACATGAGTCAATCAGTGTTCCAAGTTAATAAACGTGGGTTGGCACTTGTGTGCCTATTCCTTTCTCATGGGGTATTGTCTTTTTGAGTGCCTACAATTTTATTATCCTTTAAAAAAAATAGTGTTTTGATTTGGCAGCTATTATATCATGCAGATCCATTCACAACATTGTTCACCTAATTTCAGAGAACTTTTTTCCTGGACTTGGCTTGCTTTCCTATTTCTGGAGTGGCCTCTCTGGGGTTTAATAACCACCTGTGGCATTCAACAAGATGCCTATTTGTATGCTTAGACTTCTATTTCTATCTAACTGCACACAGGGTTGGGTTCTTATTTTGTGCACATACGGTTTTCTTTTCCTAATTATTTATTTCCCTTAGTCTCATGTGCTCTCACTATTTATATATCAATATATTAACAAGCGAAAGAGCTTAGGGACCCCAGTGTAGTTTATAAGGGGCAGAGGTTGACAATCCTTTTTCTCTTGGAGCTCAGAACCACAAATTTCTTCCTTTCTAGCAGCTTTCCCGAAAGAGACCTTTGTCTTCTGTCTTCTCAGTTCAGTGAAACTGCCATGATCTACTGGGATCATCTTTATCCAGTAGGAAGACTTTATCTATCTATATCTATATCTATATCTATATCTATATCTATATCTATATCTATATCTATATCTATATCTATATCTATATCTATATCTATATCTATACCTATACCTATACCTATACCTATACCTATACCTATACCTATACCTATATCTATATCTATATCTACATCTCTCTCTCTATCTCTCTCTCTCTCTCTTTCTCTCTCTCTCTCTCTCTCTGTGTCTGTGTGTGTGTGTGTGTGTGTGTGTGTGTGCATACATCTGAGTAAAGCAGAATTTGTTGGGGGCTGAACCTACTGTTTCTCAATTCTTATAGATCACATTCCCACTGTGCTCATGCTTTTCAGTCTGAAAATAATTGTTTTGTATATCTTGTTCGGAATTTTAAACATTTGTGTGGGAATGTTATTCCATAATTCTCTGCTCCCATATGGCAGAGAGCTGCAGTTCCCTACTTACTTGTAAATATGTTTCAGACCTCTGTAAACTGTTAACTATAAAAATCCGGCTATGATATTTTTAATTCTTCACAGGTATTTTACCTATAAAATTAAAAAAGAATCTGGAGTTTCATATATTGGTAATACAATAACAATGTCTAACCTTAGACCAAAGATTTCATGATCATGAATTCCACTTGAAAATTAGCCCAGAAATGATCTATAAACAGAATTCTGTTCAGAAGCACATGTTTTTCTACCTCAGCATTTACCCTTCCCTCATCCCTGTAAGGTGTTATTCAGTCTTTATTCTTAATAGTTGTCATTTATAATGAGTTCATCAATTTTGTTTATTAGACTGTTGGTGCCTATTTGTGGATCACTGAAAGTGGACTAGCACGCAGTCAAAATTCTGTGCTATTTTGTTTTGTGATTTGTGGTTGTCCCCACTGGAGAATCTCAGTACATTGTTAATGAACCTATTTTGAAATTATACATGAATTTCAGGGAAGGTTGATTTGATCTTTCTTAAATTAGAAGCACAATGATAAAATTTAAACCATTTCAAAAAGAAAAAATATTCTACAATGATAACCAAAGACTTTAACCTTCCCAAATCCACAATCCACTCTCAGTAAAAGCTTCAGAAATGTCCTCTTCATTTTGAAACTCATTGTTTGCTTAGTTTGCAAATCCTCATACCTTCATGAACCACTGTCTGTCTTTTGTTTCCTTCATAAATTGTCTTTGTTGATATTTTACCCCATTTATGATCCCTAATTACAGGACTACACTTGGGGTGGTAAAAAGATGCCATGGCTTTAATATTCAACCCTTCTGTGAGCTACTCTTCTTTGTAGTCATTATGCTTTAAATTATTTCCTGTATTTATTATCACATGTGTGTGTTTTTAGAACTATATAGTTCATGTGAAACTAAAATCTCTTATCTAAATCCATGCTGAATATTCATAGTGGATTACTTTAGATATTTAAATAACATATCAAAAACATAATTTATTTACTCAAACTTTCTTCTCCCTAAACACTTCAGTGTTAAAAAATGACAGTGTACTCTTTAAATTTCATAACCTCAAACTCTTCTATATTTGAAAACAATCCCTTCAATGAATTGGTGCATCGTATCATATCTATTTTCAATATTTCCTCTCCAATCCGCTGTAGTTCAGAGCCCTCTATATGGATGTGAACAATGATTTTCTCTCATTTAAATCATCCTTCTTGAGCCATTCTTCTAGTCATCTGACATGTACCAATAGAACAGCTTAACCTTTCACATTCAAACAAAGGTAATAGCTTAAAGTGAAAAACAGGCCAACTACATGCCTGCTGTGCCTTGGACACTGGATCTGCGTCAGTGCACTACTGTAGTGTTCCACTTTACATTTCAAGAAAACTCCAATTAAATACCAAAGTTCAATGCTGTCAACTTCTTCCTTATATAAGAACACAGTCATCCTCATCTGCTGCCATGTTTGTGGCTTCAGCTAGAGTAACTGTGACATCTATTGTTTCTCTCAAGATATCCTTACTGACATATGTTCTCAGTCTCAACCAACAAGGGCCTCTCCAGCTGTCTTCTTGTCTGTCTGACCCTTAACCACATCTCCTTAGAATTAGTAGGCATCCAGCACTCTCCCTATCATTAACATAGAGTCCCACCTCCTTTGCTCTTAACCTCATTTCAACTACTTCTATATGTTTTTCTCTTCTTTAAAAGTTCCATTCACTTAGTAATAAAATCAGTATTACTTTACTAGAGCTCCAAT
This sequence comes from Uromys caudimaculatus, assembly GCA_028551405.1. Taxonomy (NCBI): domain Eukaryota; kingdom Metazoa; phylum Chordata; class Mammalia; order Rodentia; family Muridae; genus Uromys; species Uromys caudimaculatus. The sequence goes on from CM052711.1 coordinate 48,561,974, forward strand.
AATAAAGTGTGTGTGTGTGTGTGTGTGTGTGTGTGTGTGTGTGTGTATGTGTACTCACACATACTATGGAACTTAAAACATGAAAATACTTTGGGCATTCAATCTAAATATCACAAGTTATAAATCACGGTGTTATAGTGGATGGTTCCTTCTGAGAACTATGAAGAAGCATCTGTCCCATTCCTTGGCCCATCAGAACTGATTGGATTCATATACCTAGGGCATTCTGACTTGTTTAGCTTCTGACTTTCATCTTATAAGCACACTACTGAAAATGGTAAGAAGCCTACCATGGCGGTGCAATTTTAACTTGATTGTTCTGTAAACACTCATTTCCAAATAAGTTATACACTGAGTTACTAGAGAAAGAACACAATTAGACATGGATTATTAACTGAGTATTTGTTATATTGCTGAGAAAGAAATAAGAAGAGCCAAGTGTCCCCAGAGACACATGCTAGATATTATTACCATCTAAAACATAAAAGGGAGTATTTGTTAAAAAAAAAATAAATAAAAGAGCACAGGCTGAGAGGTAAACTATTCAGAGTTTAAGAACATAAAGCCAGTAGGAAATGTGAAAGTGGCAGACCACAGCAGTGACAAACGAACAGCATGGAACAAGTAAGGAAAAAATCAGAAGACCTCCACTGGTATACACCTCATGCCTTTGGAAAGTTACCTGTCCTGACGCAGATAGACTACCGTTGTAAGAAGGGCTCTAAAGAGTGTCTCAGGCTAGAATAAGGAATACTATCTTACAGAAAAATAAAGTCAGTTGTGAACAGGTAAAAACTGAATGATATCTACTTGAATTGGGCATATGGAATTTGATGGGTCATCTTTTCTATTAGTCACTGAGGCACATTTCAGGATTTGAAATTGCTCTCAATATTGTCACTTGTACTCATAGATAAATCCTCCAGGTGGTGTTTTTAAGAGACAGGGAATAGGAAAAATCGCAAATAACTCCTGTAGCTACTTAAGCATACTCATATACTAGATGACACATAATGGAGTCCTACACACCAGAGGCCCACAAAATGGCGCTTAGGCCGGGGCGTTGCATTCTTCCTGCCTCTTGTCCACAGGCACACTTCCAAGACATGCTGTTCCTCACATACACCTTCACATGACAAAAGCTATTCACCATCCAGGCTCATTGGATGTTGTATGCACATATGCCAGTGAACTTCTGTATTGAAATAAATCTGAATCCAGATGCTGGTCCCAGAGCCTGCTTTCTGGAACTCATCCTAACTCTATTGCCCTGCCACCCCAAGCCACCAGAACAATGTCCCACAGGATAGAATAGGCACTGCAATCAACAATTAATAAATGAGATCTCCTGAAACTAAAAAGGCTTCTGTAAGGCAAAGATCACAGTCAATAGTTCAAAAAGGCAGCCTACAGTATGGGAAAAGATTTTTACCAATTGTGCATTTGATAGAAGACTAATATCCAAAATATAGAATAACTCAAGAAACTATACAAACATATTAAATAATCCAATTTGCAATTACGATATAGTTATAAACAGAGAATTCTTAATTGAAGAATCTCGAATGGTTGCTAAACCCTTAAAGAAATATTCAACATCTTTGGCATTGAGGGAAATGCACATCAAGTACTTTGAGGTTCCATCTTAGATCATCCTAGTGAGAACTCCTAGTAATGAGGAGTTCAACTGCCTATCTCTTGTAGCCACAAAAAGACTTCCAGTGGTAGGACTGGGTTGCACTAGGTTGAGTTGTTGGCCAAGAAGGACCCATGGAGATAACTAAACAACCGAGGATGACGCTAGGACAGATAGTTACTCTCTGAAAACTGGTGTGTGTATGTGTGTGTGTGTGTGTGTGTGTGTGTGTGTGTGTGTGTGTGTGTGTGTGTGTGTGTAGGGGTGTTATAGAGGAGAACATCCACACAACTTATTGAATATGTGAATGTGGAGTCATTAGAGAAGATTCCTCTCTGGGAGAAGATTCAGAGATCCATATCTAGACATTATGGGAAGAGAGAGTCTAAGCTGAAGGTCTCCAGCCAATGTCTCCCCTTGAAGTTCAAGAAATCCAGTTGAAGATGGGGAAGAAAGATTGCTGGAATCAGAAGGGATAGAGGCCACCAAGAGAACACAGCCCACTGGATCAACTAAGCAGGGCTCATATGGGCTCACAGAGACTAAAGCAGCAAGTACAGGGCCTGCATGGGTTTGTAGCACATCTTCTGTGTATATGCTGTAGCACTCAACTTGGCATTTTTGTGGAAGTCCTAACTGTGGGAGCAGGTAGATCTCTGACTCTTTTGCCTGCTCAAGGGACTCTATTCCTCCTACTGTGTTGCTGTATCCAGCTTTTGTGTGAGAGCTGTTTTCTTGTCTTACTGTATTTGTTTTGTCCTGCTTGGTTATTGTCTCTTGGAGGCCTGTTCTTTTCAGAAAGGAGAAAAAAAGGAAGTGAACTTGGGAGAGAGGAGGTGAACAGGGTGCTTGTAGGAGTGGAGGGAGCTGAAACTGTGATCAGGATGTATTGTATGAGAGAACAATCTATTTTCAATCAATTAATCAATTAATTAAAAGTTGAAACATTTCTTTCTTTTTCTTTTTTCTTTTTTTTTCTTTTTTTTTTGGTTTTTCGAAACATTTCTAAATCTAACCTAAGTTTTGTCTTCCTTAGAAATCCCAATATAGTGTGTGTATAGTGATATATATATATATGTATATATATATATATATATATATATACATATATATATATATATGTGTGTGTGTGTGTGTGTGTGTGTGTGTGTGTGTGTGTTTATATATATATAAACTTCAAACTTTATTGTCATTTCATTACATAATGCTGGCATAAATGCAAGTAAAATTACTCATTAAAGCAAACCACTGAAATCAAATGCATGGAGACATCTTTAGCTTTAGATTCTCTATATTTGTTTACTGATTTATTACTGTTTCTTCTTCAGTTTCTCTGATTAGTATTCCTCATATCAATTTGGATCCCTCTATTGCCTACCTACCTCCTATGCAAGTTTTGTTATTTCATACCCATTAAGCTGGAAAAAGCAAGTCTTCCATATTTGACAGTTTCAGCTACAATATTTGATTGGATTAAAATGATATTTTCTACATTTGTTGGGGTTTCCTCAGAAAACTAGTTATCAGTACCATTCTCTTTACTTCCTAATATATAGATTTTTTTTATCTGCTTAATGCTTAATTAGTTTTATTATGTGGTTTATTTGTCTTCAGTCCATAGCCTTTAGTTTACCTTTTAGGTCTCTTACTTAATTTTCCCTTTGTTATTTCTGTAATCTTCTCTATAATTCCTGTGTGAGTTTGGTTTATTTTGTTTTGTTCTCTTCTATAATCTATTATTATTGTTTGATGTATGCAGCTTGATCTCACATTATGCTCAAGATGTTTATTGAATGATAACATCTTCTGTGGTATTGTAAAACTGAGTTGTTCATTCATGTTAATAACATACTTCTGCTTCTCCCGAATTCTCCTTTCTATTTGGGATGAATTTTGTGTTCATTCATTCACTTTTTCATTATTGTTATTCTTAGTAATCCCCTAAAATGTCCACTAATGACTATTGACTGAATATATGTAGGAGAGAAACCTATTTAAGGCTGAAACATCCTGAAACAAGAGTAAATGCTGGCTGGGTGGTAGCATATATGGTCCTCTATATGATTACATATTACACCAGAGATGTCTGACTTTGTATACTCATATAAGTAAAACAATATATGCATATGTGTATACACACACACACACACACACACACACACACACACACACACATGTGGGACCATGAAAGGCATCCTGGTTTCTGGTTGAGCTAAAGTTTAAACCCCGTGGACCCAATAGGGGGTAAAAATCCTATAAGGGTCAGCAGGCATTTACTATGTTCCTAGAACCAGCTCCTGACAGGTGGCTGCAGCTCTCCATAGGTCTGTGACATTTAGTCATGTAAAGAGAACGCCCCCAAAACCCTCCACAGGTAGAGGCATGGTCATGTAGCCTGAAGACATCTCCATGTTAACGAGGCACCTAGAGGCTTGACCACTCCCTTCCCAGTTACTATTTCAACCTCACTCCTCCCTGAGGTCATGGGGGTATGGATTCACCCATGCCACTCTCCTCCATGACAATAAATGCCCTGAAACCCTGGACTGTCTCTCTTCATTCTTTGTGGGGAACAATGGAACAGGCCTTCATCTAAAAAGCCACATTTAGTCTCCAGCAGAAGGCCTCCTGGCACTCCCAGCCACAGCTGCCACCCAACCAAACAACCCAGCTAGCCAGTGTGCAAGCCAAGGACTGGGTCTCCACAAGACCCAGTCTTGCTCCCCCCCACCCCGGCTTTTCCTTTCTCAGCCCCACATGAGGGCTCCCACTTCCTTCTCAGCTCTTCTGTGGCATCCAGCAGTGTCTGTGATACCCAAGAGTGTAGGAACCCCATGGAGCCTGCTGCCACCTATCACAGGGACACAGGGCCGCGTCCCCCACCCCTGGACTGGAGCTTCTCACAGCCTGACACACACCCGGTGATCCATGGGGTGCTCTTGGTCACACTTCTTGTGCCCTGCCTCTGCTGGGGCGCCAAGCCCCCGTGGCAGACACCTGGGACTTTACTTCATTTCACTACACATTACCCAACACACACAAACCTGAATGTATCACATTTTCTCTTATGATGGACCACATCCCCAAGACATTGGAAGATACAAATAAAAGGTATCAATAAATCTGTTTTGAATCCATTGAGGTATAGTATGCATCTAGGTCCCGCAAATTTTCTGAGGTAGAAAGTAGAGGGTTCAAGGAACTAATTGCCCAAATAGAATACCTCTTATAGGCTTCAGAAAGTAATCAGCAATGCAAATGTGGAGAGACCCAGGGAATGCACTCCTTTCCCTGACTTTGAATAAGTCCTACATGAAGCTCTACTTGAAGCAACATCTGTCCCCTTCCTTGCTGCTGCCTCTGAGCTCCCCTTGCCAACAGCAGACTGCTTGTGACTTCCTCTCGAAACCTAAATTTTAACTTCCTTCTGGATGAGTCAGTTGCCATTCATTTACTTGCTTTATACCTTCCAGAATTCTACCACTTTTGTCTCATCTCCTTACCCTTTACTCTTCCTAGGTATTTTTATTAACTTCTTGTCAATTTACTAAAATTGGGAGGAAATAGATTACATTTATTTCAATGAAAGCTTCCCAAATTCATGTTGTAAAGTAACGCTAATAGATATATATTTATTTCTGCATGTAATTACATTTCTTTGCTCCTCATTGAAAAAGTGTAAGAGCTTTTAAATCAAGAAGTCATGTGCAGGGCACAGGATTGACAGCTACATGTAAAACAATCATAGAAAATGAAGATTATGTTTATTTCAAATTCATTGTTTTATCAGATCTGATTGAAGCATTTCTACACCAAACTATTTAGGAAATCTCTGTAGTGGGTTTAATCTAATGCTGCTTGTATTCTAAAGTTAATTTGCATCTCAAAAACTGTTTGCATGAGAGAGTCAACACTTAAGACACTGAGGGGCCTTGCCCCCAGTTGGCTCTGATTGGTAAATAAAGATGCTGACAACCAACGTTTTGGCAGGGCAGACAGAGGCAGGAACTTAGGATTCCAAAATTCAGAATCAGGAGGATGAAGGAAAGGGTATTTGCCATGCAGGGAGAGTGTAGAGGGAGGAGAGATGCCATGCCTGAGAAGAGTGCAGAACAGAGTGGCTTGGCACCATGCAAAGAGCTGGGGGATCGCAGCCCAGGGGTTGAGCAGCCCTCTGAGTACAGAGCAGCCAAATAAAATATAATGTTTAGTAATTAATAACTCAGGATTATTGGTGGAAAGTGGAATAACCTTGTGGGGAATAGGCAGTGGCCCAGCTATTGTCCTGATTAAGACATATCAAAACATTAAAGGCTGTGTATGTACCTTTCATTCAGGAACATAAACCATTGATTGAGGTAGGTAGTGAACCTGCAGATGGGATTTATTTATTAACTATTATTTCTACAAAATGTAAGTCATGGAATAAGGAAAATCTGAATTAAAACAGTGTATGATAAAAAGTGAGGAGAAAGGAAATTTTTTTTTTTTTTTTTTTTTTGGTTTTTCGAGACAGGGTTTCTCTGTGTAGCTCTGGCTGTCCTGGAACTCACTCTGTAGACCAGGCTGGCCTCGAACTCAGAAATCTGCCTGTCTCTGTCTCCCAGGTGCTGGGATTAAAGGCACACGCCACCACTGCCCGGCGAGAAAGGAATTTTTAAATTTTACTTTAAGGACATAGAGACAGAGAGACAGAGAGACAGAGAGAAAGAGAAAGAGAGTGAACAAGAATGACTGCAAGTATATGGGAACATGTAAGGAAGTTCTCACAGAAGCCGTAAGAGAGTAGTGCCAGCCCTCCTCTAGCTAGACTTATAGGCAGTAGAGAGATGAACTTGGGTTCTTGTAAGAACAGTACATGCTGGTATCCACAGAATCATCTCTTCAAGCCTGACTTTTTAAAAATATAAATAAAAATTATTTGAGAACTTTCTGATCATTTATTTATGTTATGTCAAATGACTAGGCTCTGAACTGCTAAGATAAAGCTCCCTGAACTTAGCCTAAACTACAGAAATCTATTATCTCACAGGTCAGGATGCCAGAATATGACCTCAAGGGGTTGACAATTTGGCTCCTTCCTGAAGTCTGAGAGGAAACCCTATTCTAAGTGTATTTATTTGGCGCTAGTATTTGCTTTCCTACCTGTGAAAGTTTTTGTATCTATGTCTTCCTCAAAATTCTCAGGGAATTTTCTAAACAGAAGTCCAATGGCTCAGGCTCTAACATCAAGAATTGATAAATTTGGCCTCATGAAACTGAAAAGCTACTATAAGACAAAGGGCATAGTGAACAGAACAAATTGGCAACCTCCAACTTGGGGAAAACATCTTCACTAACCTCAGCATCATATAGAGGGATAAAATCCAATGTATATAAGAACTCAAGAAGTTAACACCTAAAAAAAAAAAAAAAACAACCCAATCAAAAAATGAGGTATAGAGCTAAACAGAGAATTCACAACAGAGGAATCTGGAATGGCTTGAGAAGCACTTAAAGACATGTTCAAAGTCCTTAGTCATTAGAGAAATGCAAATCAAAATGACACTGAGATTCCACCTTACATCAATCAAGATGGTGAAGATCAAAACTTCAAACAATAGCACATGATGGCAAGGACGTGGAGAAAGAGGAGCACTCCTCCATTGTTGGTGGGATAGCAAGCTGGTACAACCACTCTGGAAATCAATCTGGCAGTTCCTCAGAAAATTGGAAATAGTTCTACCTGAAGACCCAGCTATACCACTCCTGGGCATATACCCAAAAGATGCCCCACCATACCACAAGGACACGTGCTCCACCATGAACATAGCATCCTTATTTGTAATAGTCAAAAGCTGGAAACAACCCAGATGTCCCTCAGCTGAAAAATGGATACAGAAAATGTGCTTCATTTACACAATATAATACTATTCAGCTATTAAAAATGAAGATATCCTGAATTTTACAGGCAAATGGATGGAAGTAGAAAATATGATTCTGAGTGAGTTAACTCGGGCCCCAAAAGACATACTTACTAATAAGTGGATATTAGCCAAAAAAGTACAGAATACCTAGGATACAATACACAGAACTCAAGGTTAAGAAGCAGAAGGGCCCAAGTAAGGATGCTTCTATCCCACTTGGGAGGGAGAAGAAAGCAATCACTGGAGAGGGAGGGAGGGAAGGACCTGGGGTGGGAGAGGGGAGGGGGATGGAAAAAGAGAAACATGATCAAGTATTAGTTGGAGGGAGGAGAACCAGGAGAGAAGCCCTGAGGGCAGCAGAATGAACAGAAATATGCAGCCTTGGGGTGTGGGACATGTGGGTGTCCTCGAGAATGTAACAGAGACCTGGAAGATGAGAGACTCTCAGGACTCAAAGGGAGGAACCTTAGATGAAATGCCCAACAGTGGGGAGAGGAATTTGTACAGCCCGCCTCCAGTTGAAAGACAGGGCATCAAGTGAGTTGACATCCCACAGTCAAAAACTCTGACCCAGAATTATTCCTGTCTAAAATAACTTCAGGAACAAAAATGGAGTAGAAAGTGAGGGAAAGTCAGTTCAGTGACCAGCCCAACTTGGGATCCATCTCAAGAAGAGGATCCAAGTCCTGACAATGTTACTGAGGCTCTTGTGTGCTTAAAGACAGGAGTCTAGCATGGCTGCCCTCTAAGAAGCCAAGCAAGCAGATGACTGATTCAGATGCAGATACTTACACCCAATAGATAGACTGAAGTCAGGGACCGCTGTGCCTCAATTAGGGAAAGAGTGGAAGAAGGTGAGGAGGAGGGCAACGTCATAGGAAGACCAGCAGTCTCTACTAACCTGGATCCCTGAGATCTGTCAGACACTGAGCTTCCAACCAGGCAGCAAACACTAGCTGGTCCTAGGCCCTGACACAATTATAACAGATGACTGCCTGGTCTGGGACCAGTGAGAGAAGAATCTACCTCTTGTGAGACATGAGGTCACAGGAGGTGGGGAGGACTGGAGGGGGACAGGGACATCCTCTTGGAGAAGGGAATAAGAGGAATGGAATGAGTAACTGTGGGAGGGCAGACCAGGGCAGGGGTAACAAATGAACTGTTAAAAAAAACCCAAAAAGCAAAAACACAAAACACTCTCTTAGAAGCTTTAGTCATTATTCAGTAATTCATTTAAATTAGTTTGATTTAGAGAGGTTTCGACTTAAAAATACATCACAGAAATTCTATTAAGTCCAAAGTTACCAAAGAGAGCCCTAGGAAACTTTCTAAACAGTGCACATTTCCAGGTCTCACTCTAAATAACTTCAAAACAATTTTCAAAACAGTGTGTATTTTTTAAAATAAATTCTCTAATTGATCCTGTTATAATCTGCTTGGGCTTTCATTTGAAGTTGGGGAAGTATAGGTCTTTCTAACAAGCTGTATCTCTTAAGAAATGTTTAGAGGATTAGTAGAAAGCAGGTAGAAAATTAGTAAAATACTTTCGTTGACACAATGGACAATGTTTTTAATGTTAAAATAATCATAGCTAATAAATAGATGTTTAAATTTAGTGAAAACCTAAGGTTACAAAGTTTGATTATGGTAGAGTTGCATTTTTTTGTTTTGTTTTGTTTTGTTTTGTTTTGTTTTTTGGATTTAAATTAAGCTAATATCTTGTCTGGGGGAATCCACAGTTTACTGAGGGGATATTAGGAAACTTACAGATGATGTTCTATCCACTTCACAGCGGCTACTCAAAATGAAACAGGCCTCAGCATTGTCCATCCTAAACATAGACAGAAAACAGAGTAACCATACTGAAATGCTTGCTACTGAAGTGACTTTGTCAATGCCTGATCCACATCCAACATGTGTGTCCTTTAGCCTAAAGAACAATTGAGTATCTTGCTGAGCATAACTACACGTGTGAGAAAAATAGCATGCACACTCCTGCAGCTCCAGAATTAATGGCAGAAAAAGGGACTGAAGCTTTTTTTTCTGATTTTAATTTATCTGTATATACATATATATGGATATTTATATAAATATTTTTGTATCTATATATACATTTTAATATATATTTTGCAAACTGGTATCATTATATTATTATCATTTTATGACTAACTCATTTCACTTGAGTCACTCAGTTAGAGAGAGGGAACAGATATGCTTAGTGGATTTAAGCCAAACCCCACTGTTGGTTTGTTTCCAGGAAAATGTTCAAAACTTTTGTCCCAACCTCCTTTATGTCGTGTTAATGTTCTTTAATTCTTAAAGTTAGTAACAAAAGAATATGTTTTAGTACTTCCTAAGTAGAGATGTTAAAACATAAGAATGTTTATTTTTCAACTGAATAATGCTTTATCTTTCTGGTACTCTGGGATAAAGTTAGATTCTTCAAAATATTCTTGTTTTCACTGGAGAAAAGAAACAAGAAGCCCAAGAAAGTAATCCAAATAAAACAATTCTGATGAAAGTACTGTGGGAGGTTGCTAAATAACATGGGTATTGGATAATATTTTCTAAGTATCATTTTCAGAAAAGCAGTGAGGTCATGCCACTGACCTGTGGAGCTTGCTTGGAGGCGCCTACTCCTTGCTTCTTGCATGGGCAATTATGCTGAAGAATGTGTTAATTAACACTACAACCTAAATATTGTATCTTAAGTTAGGATTTGAAATGAACGTACAATAGATAGTCAGTCACCCTGATTTATTTCTCAGTTCAGCTTTTTGAACAGTGAGAGCTGGCCAACAGTCCCCTTATCATGACTTTTCTTCAATTTGTTCATTTTCAACTTCCATGAAGGGAAAATCATTTCATTAGGAGTAGTGATAGTTAAATTTAAATAGCATCTATCTGGCAAACTTACTGCCAAAACAGAGAGCTCAGATTTAATTCCCAGAATAAAAAACTTCCACCACTAATAGGCTTATCACTATGGATGACCTGAGTGAAGAAGCTAACTCACAGTAATTTAAGGAGAATTATTTATCAATGGTAATATAATATATAGATTTATAAGATACAAATGTGGAAACATCTACAAGATACCCAAATAATTATATAGATATCAAATAAGAAATAGTTAAATCTTAAATTCACATTAGAATTGAGGAATATCTGACTGTTCATAGAAGTGTCCCAGGGAGGGTCTAACAGAGATATACTCTAACACAAAATCTATGCTGTAAGTTATTTAACTTTCCAGCATTTACCATTCCTTTTACAGTGGTAATTCCTGCTCACTGTTTTGTTTCTTAAATTAAATCATTAAATAAAACAGACCCCCAGCTAAATTTATTTTACTCTCAATAAAAAGTGATGTCAGAATTAATTAGTACTAGGTACCTAAGCATCCTTTGGGTCATTAGGTGAGACAGGCAAACAAACAAAAAAATATCTTAGGTTAAGTACTGTGATGAGGAAACCTTTAGATTTAAAGAAGCACATAGGAACATCCACTAAGAAAGAAGAAGACACACTTAAAACTTTAAAAGCAGCAGAAGGCATCCAGTAACCCTCATCCCCAGCCCTCTCCTCCCCCTTCCCCTTCCTCCCCCTCCCCCTCCCATCTGTCCCACCTCCTAAGAGAGATAGTTCTGATCCCAAGTGACCTCAGTCTTCCCAGCCCTTTCTAGCATGCTACTGCTGTGCATGAAGACCAGTTTCCCATAACAAATGTCTAGGCCAAGACATTTTTTAAGCTCTATTGACAGGCATGTGCACAATCTGAAAGCAACTCAGCAGGACCTCTTAGGATCCTGTTTCCTCAAGCTCTGAGACCTCTTCAGACTGTGACCCCTGCAAGACATAAAATGTTGCTGAGGAGTGCTCCAAGTTTCTTAAATTCAAACCCGGACTCCCTGCTTTGATATCTCATATAATATTTAGTCCATGATTTTGTCTTTATAAAATATAACCATCGTTGTGAAATTAGGACATATCTCTAACAGGGAGTCTGAATATCTCTTGTCCATCTAGGAAATTCTATCATGGAGACTTCTTACTGCATCATGTAGAATTATTATCCTAAATATCTGCCCTAAAACGAAAGTAGAAAACAGGAACCTATACTGTAGCACTGATATTCTAAAATTAGTAAAGCAGAGCTAAATTTTATATTTAAATACATGTGAAATTCAGCTTGCAAACGTTTGGAGTCAAAAGCTTTCAAAAGACTGAAAATGAAGAGATCAGAGATAGAAAGGGTTGAGGATTCCTACTTTGCTCTCAGGAGGTCCTGATCTTTAAGGGCAGAGCCTTGAAGATAGATCACTCTCTGGGACCACATTGGAATTTGGAGCACCCTCCGAACTTGCACATCCATCTCGGTGGGACACAAAATCACCACGTAATAATCCTATTCAAGGTAAAATGAAAAAAATTGGCATAGTCACTATCATGCCTACACAAAATACTTAAGAATTTTTCTTGAATCGCGATCAAGTTCTAATGAATTCTTGGTGATAAATAAAAAGTTACATTTAAATTTAGAGAAATCTAATAAGATGGCACTATGATAAACATAATGTGAGAAATGCGAACAGTCAGCCTGAGCTATTGCAATAGCAAAGGTACCACAGGAAGAAGGAATCATGTACAAACAACACACTCCTTCAGTTTAGGTTTCCCCTTCTGTTTAGTAAAATACACACTGAATGGGAGAGAGAAAGGCTCAAGAGTCAATGCGAACTTTAGAGTGTTACTTTCATAATGAAATTTATCATAGTCATTTAATTAACATGATATTATGAACTAGTTCCTTGGAGCAACTTCTGATGAATATTTGTGTAGGTTGGAGTTTGTAGGTATATTGAATAAAATGACAGGTGATAAAAAATTTGGTTTGACATCAAAATATTTCAAAGTGTATCATCATTTTGAGACCAGGCAAATGCATCCAAAATGATGAAATGACTTAATACTAATCTATAAGAATTTAACTTCTCTATTAACTATTCTCTATTTGGTTGCTCTAAAATATATCTACAATAATATGTTTAGAATTTAGATCTTGATATTGTTAAGTAGGGCTAATCATTGTGAGAACTTTTTCTATTCCATTTTTAACTATAATATAGAATATTTATAAAGAATATTAAAATACATAGAAAAATAAAGAACATAAGACAGGGATAAATAGTGTTAAATCAAGATACTATATATTTCTGATATTACTTATAGAATATATTTCCATTCAGCACTGTCGAGTTTTAATTTCACAAATTCATTCAGGAAATACAAAACAAACAACTCTTTCTTCTTTGAGCTCAATTAATTGCATTAAAATCTTATCTAATTTACTTTGTCTTAACAACCTTAAAAGTTGAAATATGTGAAGGTTGTAGGTGCACGCACACACACAAAAGCCTGTTTTGAATTAATATTTTTGTTTCTTTTCATTATTTTCTAATGTTCTACCATCTAAAGAGATATTAGTAATGGTTAGTCATGCTCCAGATCAGAAAACACGTCTCTGCCTTGGTAAATAAAAGGGCTAAATGATCTAGAACAGGACTCGGATTGGTTCCCAGCACCCACACTGAATCGCTCCAACAGCCTACAAATCCAACCTCAGGATTCTGACAAAATAGTCTAGCTTCTGTAGTCACCCACACACACACACACACACACACACACACACACACACACACGAACACACACGCACACCACAAACACATATAGCACAGAGACACATGCAGATAAAAATTAAAACCTTACAAAAATAACTTCCATACTCTTGCACTCCTATCAGCAAAACTTATAACTACAATTTTCCAGGTGGTTTCATTGTTTTATTATATTTTATATTAAAATTCTCCGCTTCATGAAATTATCATTTATGATCTTATCCAAGAGAGGAAAAAGATCCTTTAAGTCAAATAAATATCCTTTGCAGCAATAACAAGCCCCACCTGTCTTTTGCCACAGGTACAGAAGGGAATCTCAAGGCTATTTATTTCTCCAGAACTTTTATTATGTGCCCAGTTATATTTGTAGCCTTTCATTAACCCTTTTTAAATTTGGGTGTACAAATAAAAGTTTGTCAGAATGCAGGCTGCAATATTCATTAATGTGCTATTAAGTATGATTTAGTATTGTGCATGACATAATTCAGATGTACCTGTAGTCTTGGATGTGCGTAGAATTCATTTAAAAAATCCATAAGTAAGTCAATCTTCAATGAGCTGACACACAGGACAACATGCTTCTCAGTCTGAGCTCTGTGTCGACTGTAGTTTCCTCCCGACTTCTGTCTCTCCATCCACAAATAGGCCAACTGTTCAAACTGTAATGAATTTTCCACATGTGAATGAGAAACATCATACAAGAAAGTGAATGCTCAATACAGTGCCCCAGCTGTTATCAGGTACATGGTATTTCTTACCCTTAAAATATTTGATCAAATTATCACTTCTACACAACAGGCTGACCACATGATTTCCACAGAGATTTCAAATGAAGCCCAGGGGTTTCAGGTCTCCAAAGAAACACATTAGAATGATGGTACTATTATACCTTCTCAGACCATGAAGGGGCTAGTCCATCTGCTTGGTGTCCAGGAAGTATGACGCAATATGCGATTCATTAAATGTAGTTTAACAGATTTGCCACTTTTGCTCCAAATTCTTCTGGCCCGTTGTGCCCATGATATGCAAGGGGAGGTTGCTGTATTAACATGCACAGCGCCCCATGCTAGCTATGTACAGATGAGTGCTACAGTGAACTGGGCGGTGTTGTGCAGAAATGTCTGGGAGCTAGATATGACAGTGTGAACTGGCTAAGGTTGTGTAATGAGCATGCAGGTTTAATTTGCATTTATCATATTGCATTCTTGATTTGTTCACTCATGGGAAACCAAGACTCATTGTAAAAAAAGAACTGGAGACTGGCCATTGTTTATATCTTTGACTTGTTCAGTCTCTGCATCTACTACCCAAAACACTTGATAATGTGCACATGCCATGTCCACTGTTTGCTTTATTGATAAGTTTTTGATAGTTAACTTTAAACTCATTGCAATTTATGCCTTTGGTTTTTGTTTCTTATTTGCTCTCCAAACATAATCCTTAATATAACATCTTATAATTTAAAATTATTTAACAGTTAATAATATCACATAATCTATATTTTTGAAAATTCGCTATCACTTATGTGAATGAAGGAAAAGGTGTCTAATAAAATTTTTGATAACATTTCTACAACAGTGTAAGCACTTCCTTAAATTATTCATAGCATATCTTATAATATCAGTGTTAAATAAACAATAAAGTACATTTTATTAATATAGACGTTTCAATTTTACATGGCTTTGCACATCTCTACAAAGGTTAACGTGTTTACCTGTATAGGGAGTACTACAAGAGCCACACAGATCATAGCAACGACAAAAAGCTTGGAGGACCATGTTTCAGGGGTGACATCCCCAAAGCCCACAGTAGAAAATGTCACAATGCAGAAATAAAGGGAGTCAAAGAGATTGAGTTTCTTTCCAATTCGTTCTAGATGCTGAATTCCACAAATGCTAAAGAAAAAAAAAGCAGATATGCATTAAAATTAAGAATAGCACAATGAAGACATTATTTTTCATATTGTTCTTTTAAAACCAAAAGATATTTTACAAAGATATATTATAATTGGTTTATTTATATATAATTTTCCCAGAACAATATAGCTTTTAATTACATAAATTCGATATGGTTTTATTTAAGTAGACAAAAAATTATGTTAGCCATAATACTTAACTCTCAGAGATATTTAGTGCATGTGAAGGCAAAACAAATCTATAAATTTCTAAGTCTAATACATGTCAAATAGCAAAAGTCCTTTATTGTTTAATTTAGGAAGAATACATGTATTCTAATGTATAATAGACATACATATTAATAATATAGAAAATTGCGTGTTAGCAAAAATCAAATATAGATTGAACCCTGTTGCTGCCAAAAACCTAGTCGATAATTCATTTTCTATTGTAACAGTGCGGAGCAGAGGTGAAGATTTAAAAAAATTGAGGACCCCGTCATTAACTGGATCATTGCCATCATATACAGTGGGGATATTTTGCTGTATTAACTGGATCATTGCCATATATATATATATATATATATATATATATATATATATATATATAATGGGGATATTTTGCTGTTGAAGGTGCACTTTGTACATGATGTTCCTTTGTTCCTCACGATGTTTTATTTTGTTTGCAGCATTTTACAATGGTATAAGAAGAACTCAGACAATTTCAAGTACCTTTATGTTGGGCTTGCCAGACTTTAGAACTATGATACAACAAATTTCTGTTCTGCTCATTATTAATTGTCCAGACAATTTTGCCATACCACAGTCCAATATACAAGTACCTCTCAAACAAAAGCCTACATTATAAAACAAACATCTACCGATAACACCTGATACATACAAGGATACAATATAGATTTTCTTAATGATACAAGATGTCCACAAATTGGAATTACTAAAATAGAAATAGATATAGCACCATTGCTTGATTATAAAATTAAAAAGTAGAAAACCATGATTGATAAATATGTTGTTCATGTTGAAGCATTGCAATAAATTTGCAACAATAAAACCATCATGCAATTGCAATGATTTGCACAAGAATGTTTCATATTCATTTAAAAATATTAAAATATAGGGACTTCACGGGATGACAAAATCATGAAGGAGGTGTTCTCACACATGGGTACTCTTATAACAGGAAGATAATAAACAAACAAATTGGTTCAGTCATTTGACTTTCTTTAATGTGATGATAGAGCAAGAAGACATTGTCTTAGAATTAGAAAGAAGGCCCACACCTAACACCAATTGGACCAGACCTTAATAAGTGACATTGTATCATTTGAATCTATGAGAAAGGAAATTTATGTAACATATGAATTACTAATTCTCATGTATAATTACAGAAATGGGCCAACACAGACAACAAAATTAAGAACTGAGTTTAGAATTATATTAAATTGAATGGTGATAATGGCAATTCATGCAGGGTTCTTAAAAATAGAATTGTAGCAGATTAGAAAAGGAATCAGTAAAATGTTGGTAGAACAAGATATATTGAAGATGATTCTGATAAGTCAGAGGAAGAAATATTGTTTTTTAGAAAGCAGAGGGAAAGCAATATTTGTAACACAGTGTCATAACTGGAAAGTATTAAGTCCATGATTTTATGAAAGACATAATTTCATAATTATAAACTAGAAACTTAGGGAGATTCTCTAAGAAAAGTATTTTGGATGTTTCATGGCATTTCCTGACTGTATGCTAAAATCAGAGAAGACAGAAATGGTTTAAAGATAGATTTTATTGCCAAAAAGAAAGCAGCGTGACCCAACTCAGAAGACCTTCATTTCTGGTCAGACAATTAAAAAATAAAACACAAAGGGTGGGAGATTAGGAAAAGGGAAGCCAAACACTATTCATCCACACGAAAGAAAATGGATCCTGAAGTCACTCTAGAGATTGTTGAAACCATCTTGACTACCTGAAGCCAATGATAACATAGTCTGGGATTTTATAGTTGTTTTAAGCAACTCAAGGCATGCCGAGAATTTCTGGGTTATGTCCACAGTAACCTTAGCTCTCTGATTCCTTCAATGTGGCACAGAGCTTTTGATTCTCTTCATTGCCTCCAAGTGCAAGACTACATAAGAATGTGTGTTTGACAAGACTCCTCAAGAAAAAAAGCAGATAATAACCTTTGACAGTGATCTCTTTGGAAAACATGAGCAGTTGTTCATAGCATATAATCCTGGAAGAGTTTCTTCATCTAAATATAAAAGAATGTTCGCCTACCCAAGTGAAGTCCCTTATTGTTGGGTTAATACAGTAAGGCTCCAGTAGGATAATGTCTAGAAAGAAGAAAGGGTGAAGTGTCCTCAGACGCCTCAACTGAACAGCAACAGGCATGCAACGCCTGGGAGAGCTAAGACTCCCACACTCTAAACTGAAGATTCCTGTGTGGACTGTTCCCAGAAAACCCTTTCATGGGAGGCTTCTTTCCAAGTTCTTAAGAATAAATGCTTCCTCAGGGTCTAGAACTTTTGAGGTGGAGTTAAAGGAAACTATCCTCAAGTCCAAAGATTTCATGTTGTTTTTCAATTACCAGGTTTTGAACTTATTTGTTGATATAGTAAATTAAGATTTAGAACTACTTTTATAATAAAATGTATTTGATTACTTTCTTACTTGTTTTTATTTGAGAAAACTATATGAACTTAAATGTGCCCTCTCAAATATTGAGGTTTAAAACTTGAATGTCTAATGCAATAGCAGTAATCAGTGAAACTTTTAGAGTGGTCAGGTCATGAGCACAACACATGTCAATAGGAACCATGACTTTATAGAGCTAGAGAAAATTAGCTAGTTTCACACCTCTCATCATGTGAGGGCATGAAAACATGTCTTAGAAATGCAGAGAGCACTCTCATCAGACATGGAATCTGTGGCTCCTTGGCCTTGAACACTCAAGCATTGAGATCTGAAAAATAAAATCATGCCTCTTACAAATTACCCATTCTCAAGCCTATGTATAATAGCAAAAATAGACTAGTACAATTAAATGTGCAATTCTGGAAGAAAATACAGAATAATGTAAGGAGTGCAGAGGGAGCAAGAAGATAGGAAGGAATGAGATGAAGCAAGAACAGGAATCAAATACCGATAGAAGATAAAAGCATAAACTGAAATAACCAGAGTGAAAGAAGTCAAATGAAAACAGCACACAGGATTCTGTTTATAAGAAATCTCAAGATAAGAGACAGAAAGCAGTTTAGCAGCTGCCTTGCCTGGGAGTGTCGTAGGATGACGTAAACATTCTAAGTAAATATGATAAAATATGATTGAATTTACACTTAAGATGTGTGAATTTGATGATGTGTAAATTATGCTTCTGAAAATCTGTTAAAACTCAGTGCATACTTTTGGAGAGCCGCTACAGTGTCTGTGTGAGCAGACAAGTCCTGCTCAATGAAGAGCAGATTGGTCCGGAAGGTTTTATTAGGAACTTTGGGTCACAAGTGCTCCCAAACCAATAAGACAGGATTTTTGTTTTTGTTTTTGTTTTGTTTTGTTTTGTTTTTGGCCTGGTTGCCCATCTGCAATACGGCCAATGTAATAAAGCTATCAGATATAATCACACACAACCAGTGAGAAGTGGATGCCAACAATAGAGAACTTAGAGAATGAGTGGTTTGGTTCACCACTCCCGGACACCCCTTCCTCAGAATCCCTCTTCGAGCTGAGGCTGGACCTTGGCAAGTATTCTTTGAGAATGGTGTACATGGATTAATTACAAAGTAAAACTGATCTTTGATGACAAATAATCACTTCCTAATGCAAACATTTGTTATGTAATATAAATTACAAAATATCACCCACTGTACATCTTAGCATTCAGCTTGTATATGTTTAAATGTAACTCACCCATGGCAACAAATCTCATTTTATTCAAAAGTAGTTTGTACATAATTTTGACATCTGGTTTAAAATGGCCAGGTGGACGGATTAAAAATCTTTCACAGATTTGTGTTATACTAGGCTTTAAGAAACTTTGTCGGCTGTTTTCTGAAATCCTTGATCACTAAATAACCAAATAGAGAAGTTAGGTTACTCTACTGTAAGCCATGAGTTGAGCCCTAGATTAACACCATGAAACACCAAGCCTAGCTAGCTTGTCTTTGTGTGACAATGTTGGAATAGTATGCCTGTCTGCAATGGGCCTACACAGGGCTAGGTCTGTCAATAGTCTATCATTTGTTACAGAGATAAGGAACTAAGACGTCCTGTGCATCCTTGCTGAGTTAGTGTCTACTGATGGGGTCCAGGAAAGACATTCTACTTGGTTGTACCCATTTATGAGCAGTCAAGATCCAGTAGATAGTTCTGAACCCATAGACAAACAGAAGAACAAGACTCAGCTCAGTGGGCCTCAAAACAAAACAAAAATATATGTATGTGGAAAGGAGATTTATAAGATAATAATGACGTGAAGAAGACAAGAACTGACTGAAGTGGCAGTAATTAAGATGCAAAGTATGAGTATGAAATTATCAAATAATTAATTCATTAAAATTTAGTTTTAAAAATCACAAAAAAATGAACCACCAGAAACAGTGTGGAAATGGTATGTTTAGTGCCCTTGTTATGGTTTGAGTGTCACAGGTGCACACATATCTCAAACTCATTAAGTAGTTGTATTGAATATACGCATTTTTAGAAATTAGCCAGACCTTAATTAAATATGAGACAGTTTGCTACAATACTTTACAAATCTATCAATTTTGCAAATATTTAATTACCATTATATGAAATATGTAAGAATTATAATCAAGGAAATATGCCTTTGCTCTTCAGCCAATGACGATTTGTAACTTCTGCATTTATTTTATTTAAAAATATTTAAATGATGCTAGGCATAGTAGTAGATGGTTGTCATTTCAACAGTTCAAAGGTGGAGGCAACAGGAACTGGACTAAAAGGTCATCTATAGCTACACTGAGTTTGAAGCCAGGATGAGCCACACAAGGCATAAGACCTTGGTTTTTTTTTTTTTTTAAAAAAATGGAAGTATGTGTATGAATATACATATACACATATATGTTATATATATTCATGTGTATATATATGCAACATGTTAAATACAATTTTAGAAATATGACATACATTTGAATTAAAGTTATCTGTATCATATTACAATCAATAACTAAATTAAATAAATAAAATTTAAACAAATGAATATACTATGAGACACATATGAGTTCAAAAGTACCAACCAAATTTAGCAGTTCAAATATTCTTAGAATATTTAAATGATTGAATTAACTATTTACGAGGCAAATGCTTGACCTTCAGTCCTTTATATATTTGTTCGTGGTAGTGAATACTACAATACTGAATTGATTGACCCAGGTTATTATGAGCCAGAATAGTTAGAAAAACATTTGTTTATATTTTACAGAAAGTGAAATAACTATCAACTTTAGAAAACGATCATTGCGATGACCTCTAATATATATGTCACTGTCACACTCTTTTTTCCAAATCTTACCTGTTTTGCTCTCATTGTCAGGTGTGTGTGTGTGTGTGTGTGTGTGTGTGTGTGTGTGTGTGTGTGTGTGTGGTGCACCCTTCCCTTTTTGGGAGGTTTAAAATTTTTTGAAGAACTCTGCCTAAGTCTATCAAATTTTAAACTAAGAACATGCATACTATAGTTTTTAAAAATTTCCAAAATCACTCTATCTTAATATTATTTTGAAAAGTTTACTTGTTCTAAGTTCTTTTAAAACAAAAGCAAATGTAAAGACCTGAATATTACAAAATATCAGACGCTAAACTATTTTAATTGTACAACGACCTCCTAGTCTCATTTTCTGATCCTCCTTAGAAAGAGTCAACATGGTTACATGGTATTTGCATACTTTTATGGAACGTGAACTGTTTTGCATACAGACAACACAAGAAAATGTTTTCAGAAACAGTTGTAATTTGTTTATTTCTCTGCTAATCATTCAAATTAAGTACATATTTAGATTATTCATATTTTAAAAATAATTCATCCAATTCTAAGAAAGCCATCAAGAAATAGGACCTTGAGAACAGCTAAATAGATCACTTATTGGTAGTGATTAAGGCCAACACAATTGCAATACTAGAAACAGTTTTTATTATAGAGTATACAAAATTTAATACTGAACTTATGGAATAATCATTTTACCTACAACTCTGAATCTTACAAAACAATTTAAAAGGATTTGGAGCTATTAGATGATGAAAATATACTTTAATATAGATAACTATCACTTCATTCACAGATACAGAGCTGCCATTACTAAATGAAGCACTGCTTTTCTCTCATCACATTTGATGAGTTTCGTGTATTGTATCTCTATGCAGAGTGGCTTTAAGTAACAGATTTACTGATACAAGCACTGTCCTCAAATACCACATATTCATAATAAAAATACTATATTTGCCTTTAAATAAAAATATAGAACTTTTCAATCAGTTAAGTTCAGGTTAAAACCTTTAATTATGTTCATAATTTAAGGTAGCTGAAGAATTTTACAAAGCATTTTTTATTAATATTATCTGCAGTTGAATATTTTTAATCATTTTAACACTGCAGTATCTATAATTCAAACTTAATATTGCTATGTGACTGGAAAGCTTATTGTCTTACAATCTTTCTAATTATAATAAAACTTTTACTATTCTCTATTAGTTGCTTAAAGTTTTAAAATAATTTACAACTTAAAATATGAACATAAACATATCAACCTTTTCTACTAAATGTTTTATTTATTTAATATATGTTAAATTAGATTCATTAGAGTGATTTAGTGGAATATTAAAATTAATACATATTCTTAATAAGAATTACTATGAAAATTTTTAATAAAAATAATTTATATGAAACTGTTGAGGTTTGATCTTGCTATCTATTTTAATGCTGCTAAATGTGGGCCCCCAAGACCTGGAGTCTGACCTCAAGTTATTTCTGATTGGTTAATAAAGATACCAACAGCTAATAGCTGGACAGAAGAGACATAGGTGGAGTTTAGGTGTCCTGGGCTTAGAGTGGAAAGAGAACCAAGAGGAGAAAAAGAAGGTGAGGAGGAGAAAGAAGGAGAAGCATCCATTGCTTAGGTGAACAAGAAAAACTTGGCCCTGGGGGCTGGCAAATTGAAATTAGGGCAGCCCAGAGGAGACACAGTAAGTAGTAAGTAATAATTCGGGGTTATAAATAGAAAAGAAGATTCTAATAGCATCGAGGTTAGGTTCTACCCTGTTCTTGTGCAGTTCAAAGGCTATTGTAATATAAAGGCTGTATTTTATCTGGTAACTAAAGGGCCAAAGGTGGTGTACACTCCCCAGGCCGAGATTAAGTAAATTCTATAACACAAAATTAGTAGGTGCCACAAACTCTAACTTGAGTTTCATAATAAGAAATAGTACCAGAGTGCTCATAAGGTTCTTATTTTGAAAGCTTTATGACCTGAGTCCAGAGCCTGGAACTCATATAAGAACCATACACAACGGCACATGTGTGTTAATTTCCATTTTACCTTGGAAATGCCTTCTGGCAAACTGGAGGTATAGACTGCAGAATTTCTAGAAGCTCAAGGGCGTACTATCCTACTATATGCAGCACTGAACAAGAGACAGCTGTGTTTCAAACAAGGTGGGAAGCAAGGATGACAAGGATACTCTGTAGTCTCACGCAGATGAATATATACATACATCATAAACACACAGAAAGACCATAAACATGGTTACCTATACTGCAAAACTGTGTTATATTAGTTCATAAAAATAAACTTGCTGATGATTTGTTTGATAATAATAAATGGATCAGCAATTCTCAACCCCTTTGGAGGTCAAATGACCCTATCACAAAGGTTACCTAAAATCATCAGAAATCACAGATATTTGCATTATGATTCATAAAAATGGCAAAATTACAGTTATGAAGTAGCAACAAGAATAATTTTATGATTGAGGTTCATGTCAACATGAGGAACTCTATAAAGATTTGCAACATTAGGTAGGTATATTGATATTATCTAAGCCTTTCTTCTAGCTCTGTGGTAACCTGGATAAATTCCTTAATTCATTTTTAACTTCTTCATCAGTTGAAAAAGTAATACAATGATATTAATGTCATTATTAGCAATTATGAGAATTGAATGAGCAAATATTCCATGAAGTACATAGCCAATAATAATGTTAAATTAATCTTTGGATAATTTTGTTGTTTCCAACTTCTACATGAAATTGAAGCATAGAAATGAGTTTAATATAATTTATACACAGAAGACTTAACTATAAAGACTTCATATTTTTATACTTCATTTATTGACAGTGCACATGTACGTGTGTGTGTGTGTGTGTGTGTGTGTGTGTGTGTGTGTGTGTGTGTATAAAGAAGTCAAGGACAACTTATATATGAAGAGTCTCTATTTCTACCATGTGGGTCCTAGGAAAAAATCTCAGGTAGGTAGGTTTGGTAGCAAGTACCTTTAGTCACTAAGGCATTTTACAGACATCAGAATTCCATATATAGCCTTTTTTCCATTTAATAAAAATATAATGATCAAAAATAAACAAGTGATCCACAGCCTTTGCTATCTATGTTATAAGAGATAAATTTACCATCAAGAACAGAGTCAGGGAGAACAGAAAAAGGCATAATGGTGGAAAGATGATTATTGTCTTCTGGCACATGAGTGGGTCAGAAGGCCTATTAAGAATGAATGTCATCGATAAGCTACTATCCAGCTAACTGGGCTGACAAATCCATGCTCAATTTTTTTTGTAGTTTGTTTGTATGTGTGTTTTGTGTATTTATTTCTCTGTTCAAGAAAATAAGAAATTAAAAATCTAAGTTTTTACATATATTACTAGTCAAAAGAAAGTAGTCACTTGGAGATCTCAAAGTAGAATTTATATTACTTTCTCAAAATTTTACCTTAAAAACACCAAACAATAATCATAACAAGTATGAAAATTGCTGAGAAAGCTTTATAGGTGAGCTTTATAGATTGTAAACTAGAGATAGCTGGAATTAATGCACACAAACAAATGTTTTCAATTTGCTGTTAGATTCCTTGAAGTGTCATTTATACCAAACAAGGTAATACATAATGTACTCTTTGTAAGATATGGTTGCGAAACCCTAATAAGCAAATTTTAAGTACATCATTACGATTAATAAAATATTTTATTTCAAAATCCACTGATGTATATTCATGATATAGGATCATATTTAATGAAGAGTGGGAAATGCTGCATCGGATATTTTTGCTAATTTGGGAGTTTTGCACTGCAAACAGTAGGCAAGCCTGGTGATACCAGCAAAGAGCATCAGTCATATACCGTATTAATGATGTGGTGGATTAAAATGCAATAAAAATTTAGACAAAATAAATAATAGACAGACAGACAAATATACATGTACATAGATACATAGATACATAGATAGATAAAACCACCCATGGCTTAATAACTAGCCATGGCCCATTTCCCTCAGCTCTCGAAACACCAACAAGAATGAACAGAGAAGTTTCTATGTGAGAAAAGAGTTGGGCAATTTTCAACGTAGGCCTGTAATCGTTAACTATTGACAAGTGTAATCATAGTTGACCTTTGGATGTTTCACCATCATCATTTACAGAAACTGACAATGAATTCCTGGTAAATCGGCAACGGGAAAATATTCATCACTGTTCTGGGGAAGAATTTCAACATCAAAGTAGTGACCTGTTTGAAAGAATTATTTAGTCTGATATTTTCTATTACAATGCAAAAGTCAAGTTGACCATAGACAGTCAAAAGATTCAGGGTTCCATGTGTATTCAAATACATTTGACAATACTTGACATTAGACAGAATTTATCAAGAGGCTTTAAATTTCACTGTAATGAGATAATGTGTGTGAAATTCATTGGATCTCTTTTTTTCTTTTTATAATAACCACATCCACTTAATTTCGTCCAACACTAACTGAAACGATTAATGTTTTGTGAACTAAACTGGACAATAAAGGTCCATGGTTGTGCTTTGTAATCACTTACTCCAACAGTCTTGTGCACTTTATACCTTGGTTAATGTCCAGTACAAAATATCTCTGGATTAATCATTTTTTAAGTAGAATTTAAGCCAGCTAGATAGCTCAGCAGACTAAGATGCTTGCCAACAGCTCAATGACTTGAGTTTGAGCTCTGAAATCCACAGCAAGTCAACTCCAATAAGCTCATGCCCTGATATTCCTGCATACCCACAGATATACACACAAAATAAATGATAAATATAAATTATACAAATAAGAAAGAATTGCATTGTAAAACTCTAACCCTGGGTGCATGGTTCTACATCTGTTTTATTGTTTGAAAGAATCAAAAGTTGCATATTCAAATATCACAATTTGCACACTGTTTCTCATTCCTTTACATCAGTTTAACTCTACCTAAAACCTCCTAGAGTTTGGCCAGAGTTACTATTCATTACAGACCCACAAATATCCATAGTTCTACCTCATCATTCCGTAGTGTTTAGCAATCTTCCTCGCATCTAACAAAGTACATTAGTTTACAACAAATATTTCACAATGGACTATCACAGGAGCTGTGTGGTCCCACTCATATGAAAACTTTACAAACAACATATTTTTAGAGAATTATGAATATATTAAACTTGAATCAGTAAATTTAGTACTACGGTGGAAAAGAGGAGTCAGCATGGGAACTCATTAAAACACTTAAAATCTTATTATTTTGTAAATTGGAATCTGTTCAATCTCATTAAAAGTCATTTTGGTTAAAAAATGAAACAGCAACAACAACAACAAAATCACACAACTAGGCATATCATTTATATTAACTGTAAAAGAACTTAGCCACATTGTGCAGTAAATACTTTTGACAAATTCTGAATATAGAATCTAATAGGAAAGAACACACACTTCTCAGGTATTGTTGAGATAATTATCCCTCTCTTTACTGTTTCATCAGCTTTGTTTAGTTTTTTCTCACTATTTTCATTTTTTATTATTATTATTTTGAAGAGATGTGGATTTTTGGAGATTAAGCCAAGGCATTGTGCATGTCAGACACTATTTTTCTAGTGGAAAAGATGAAAACAAATGGTCTTTCCACTTAGCAACAACACTGCCTCCAATGGCTTCATTTCTTTCTAATCTACTTGGTTCACTCACTTAGTTAAAATGTAAAGAAGAAATTGTCTAAGACTATAGACTGCTCATGACATAACAAAGTAGTGTGTTTTTCCTACATTATAAAATTCAAATAAATGGATTCCATATTGTCCACTGTCTGTCCTACAAAATATATTTCTTATCAAAATTGAAATTTATTATCTTCCATAAATAGTATTTAAGCAAAATGATAACTATTAAACATTCTGTAAAACTTGGTTAGACGCAAATGATTATGGGGCATTACCATTACTAATACATAGAGGTGGAATGCATAGAATTCATCTTCATGGTGCGAGAGTGGGTACTGGTGATTGTATAGCATCCCTCCTGTCTGTATTGCTTGGGTTGTATGTAGCAGTGATCATATGCTTATGTTCACCCATAAAAAAATTAATAAAATGTACTTTGTCTTGACACAGAGATGCTTTCCAACGTGAGTTTTGAAGAAGATAAATAAAAATAAAAAGATTAAGGGACAGAATAATGAGTTAAATAGATTAAACCAAGTAAGAATAAAGATAAATCATTACAGTTCTAGATAATGAGAAGGTGTAACCAGAGTCAAAGGAAGCTCCAAGCACTCTAATGAAAGTTGATTAATGTTTTATAGACAAACACCGATTCTCTTACCATCAGCAAAGCTGTTATATTTATTTTAGTTTTTAAAATAAAATACCTTATAAATCACAGTAGGAAAAGACAGTGTAATAACTGATCAACCCACATTCCTATGAATCAAGGAAAACACTTTTGATATCCTATAAAATGTTTAGCATTGTTCTTTCTGTTGTAGCACTTGCTTATATCACATTTTTAATATATATATTTTTAAATTTTCTTTAATTTTCTCCTAAAGTAAACTATATAAATTTTAGAATTATCTGTTTCCCTACTATCAGGAATAGTAAGGTGAATTCACCAAAACCATTTCATGTAAATATCAGTACAATATAAACATGCAAAGCAGTGCCTCGAATGTTATATTATTCTGCCATAGTAAAATTGGGTGGGTCAAGCTTCAGTGAGAAAGAGACATCTCACAGAAGAAAATGCACTTCTGGCTTTACAAAGGGAGAGAAAGCATGCAAGAGAAGGAAGCAGATAGCATTATGGAAGAGATAAAACACAAACAAAAATTCCCAGTAACAACCCAAAAAGACAAACTATTTTTCAAAGAACACAAGTCAAGAATGCAGGTAATAATTAGCATGGGAATTGTGTGGGAAGTTTATAATTAATGAAAGTTTTTACACATCTCAAGAGGCATGGGATAAATGTAACAAGAATTAAGAATATGGCGACACCATCCTGTCTGTGCTTATGAAAAGACAGTTTAGCAGCCTGAGGTGACGGTTCAGAACACACCCAGAGGCGACACGTATACACTTCTCTCCTCCATGTTGTCACAAAGACTCTGACAGAGTAAATCAAGGAGCCACTAGGAGGAACCAAAGTATTTGTAGATTATATATGTAAAAGTATATCTAGTATAAAGAATGACCCTTATGTATCTAAGCTGTCCCACACAAAAATAGGGAAAAATTAGCCGGGCAGTGGTGGTGCACGTCTTTAATCCCAGCACTTGGGAGGCAGAGGCAGGCAGATTTCTGAGTTCGAGGCCAGCCTGGTCTACAGAGTGAGTTCCAGGACAGCCAGGGCTACACAGAGAAACCCTGTCTCGAAAAACAAAAACAAACAAACAAAAAAACAAAAAACAAAAAAAAAATAGGGAAAATTGTCCTTTTACACGTATGGCCAGTTGGGGAGGAATTATAATGTGTTTCTTAGGGATAATAGAATGAAAAATCTAAGATGAAATGGTACTGAAATAATTGAATATAAAGATTGTAATTAAAGCCCTAGAAATGGTTGTGAAAAAAAAATCTTTTCATAATTCTCAGGTCCTTTGGGAGAAATTTCCAAATTCCAAAATGAAGGAAAAAAAGAAGCATCAACATGGTTTTAACAAACTTATAGATAAAGCAAAACTTAGAACAAGCTCAGCCATAAAACATAAACTGATAAATCCCTTTTCAGAGAAAGAGGGGATCTATGCCCTCTGTCATTTTATGTGTGACTATGAACATATTGAAGGAAAGATTTCTACCAATGAAAATGTAAAAGTGGTTTGGTGTCTCCAGACAGGATGGATCTTCAGGGGTGGTCCCTAGATGGCCATTCCTCCAAGAGGAATGCTGACAGGAACCTGGTGTGGTTGTTCCTTAGGAGGTTCACCAGCAACTGACCAATGCAGATATGGATGCTTGGAGCCAACCATTAGACTGAGCTGGGGGAACATAGTGACGGATGGCAGAAGGACTGAAGGATCAGAGGGGGATTTCAACACTACAGGAAGAACAACATCAGCTGGCCAGACCACCCAGTGCTCCCAGGGACTAGATCACCAAGCAAGGAGTATACAGAAAGGGATCCATGGCTCCAGACACATAGGTAGCATAAGATGGCCTTGACTGACATAAATGGGAAGGGAGGCCCTTGGTCCTGTGGAGGTTTGATGCTCCAGCATAGGGGGATGCTGGAGTGATAGGGTAGGATTGTGTGGGTGGATGGGGGAGCACCTTCATAGAGGCAAGGGAGGTGGGGAGAGAGCAGATGTGGGATGGGGGCTTTGTGGAGGGGTAACCTGGAAGGAGGATATCATTTGAGATGTAAACAAATAGAATGATTAATTTAAAAAGAAGAAAAAGAAAATGTAAAAGTGGGCCACAAGTAGGACCAAGCAACTAGCTTGTTGAATCAGGTGACAGAATTTCATTAAGTGTAAACAGGTTGAAAAGTTCTCAAGACTCAGGACACTGCTTCCCCACAGGGTTCAACAGCTGTGCTCCCCATGTCCCTATAATCCAATAAGGGAAGGCCAGAAGTACACAAACATCTTTTCCAGGCAAAAACATGTCTTGAAGAATATTTTAATGTTCTAATTTCCCCCATATTAATTGCAAAGGATTCTGGCGAAGCTGTACTGATGCCTGACTCTGGCAACAGCCTGGTAATAATTCCTGGTTGCAGCCTTCTGCATGATTGAATCTCATGCCCAGATTTAAGTTATCAGGAAAATCAATATCACAATACCCATTCTTATATATTCAGACCAAACAACTAATGAATCTATTATACTATTCAACAAGATGTGTTGCATATTCCTAGATGGAGCTTACTAATAAGAAGCAACACAATTTAATGAAATATTCCCAGGGAAGATGTTTCTGGAAATCATAAAAGGAACGAACCTGTAGGATGCATATGTGCTCATGGATTCTGTTCATACTGAGTGTGGTGTGTGTGTGTGTGTGTGTGTGTGTATAGTTTCTATACATATGAGATTTGCATATGAATATGGATAGTATGTGTACATATTTGGAGTATATGCTCACATATATATGGATTGCATGTGTCCATGCAGAATATATGGTAACTACAGAAGAACTATATGCATGTGTGCATATGGCGTATATATGTGAATGTTGGACATGCATATGAAATGTGAATATATATATATATTTGTGTGAAAATACTTACTGGTGAGTCTTTCAGGGAATGTCATCACATGTGCATATTCATGCCCATGACTTTTATACACGTGTAAATATTTCTTCATTTCAACTTTTGTTACAGTGACAAGAGGGTCCTTTAGTTTCACAAGCTTTCTTTATATCACTGTTTTTGCCAATAGAAGATTAGGAAAAGATTATATATTTTAAAGAACTATATTCTTCTTTCTTAAGAAATAATTGTAGGGCTAGAGAGATGACTCAGCAGTTAAGGGCACTGACTGTTCTTCCAGAGGTCCTGAGTTTAATTCCCAGCAACCACACGGTGGCTCTCAACCTTCTGTAATGGGCTCAGAGTATACTCATACATAAAATAAATATATCTTTTAAAACAAGTTAACTTTAAAAATAAACAAAAATAAAAATATAAAAGTTGCTCTGACTTTTCATTTATACACCGTTTTCTTAGTCATTACTTAAAATCTCAGATAAGAAAAAAATTAGTATCATGCCAAGTTCAATACAGTTTCTGTTGGGTGAGAAGAAAATCCAGATGAGGTTTACATTCAAAACTATACTTTAGGAGCTGCAGGGATTCAATGCTAAAGAGTACTGGGCGCTCTTCTGAAAGTCTAGATTCAATTGCCAGCATCCACAGGATAGATTTCAACCAAATACAACTCAAGTTCTAGGGGGATCCAAAGCTATCTTCTCGCTTCCACAGGTACTGTATGCACACAATGCATAGATGTATATGCAGGCAGAACACTTACACATATAAACTAGAAATAAAGGTTAATTTTAAAAAATTAAACTTCATGGTTTATCACTACAGTGCAAGAAATCTAAAAACAAAGTCTTCAACCAAGTAAAATAGGGGGCTCTGTGTAAATCAGAAAAAACAGACACAGTATAAATAACTTTATGTACAGCCATAAAGAATTTTTATTAGTCTGAGTGCTGAAAGCACAAATGAGGAGCCTGGACTGAGAGACTGGAGTCCTTCTTGTGCAGTTTGAACCCAGTAATAAAGGTCAGCCGACACCCAGAGTGGTTACTACTGCCCAAAGCTATGGCTATATTTATACTGGACTATTGGTCTTGGGCTGAAAATCACTTTTAAGACTGTTCAACAAATCATCCAAGTGAAGCTACAGCTCTGCCCAGAGGAAATAACAGATTGAGAGAAGCTAATAAATTCAATCCTAAAGCATTTTTCTAAGTTGTGAGCCCTTGACTCTCCAGTTTTTTTTAATTTCCTGCATTAATTAGTCTTACATACCAGATTCAGTTCTTAAAAATAAAGTGAACATCCAAGAGACTTCCAAAACACTAGCTTGTATGCTGTTATTTGCCATTAGATGTTTAAAAACAAGTTTGTATTTACAGTTGTTAAAAACAAAATAATGAGCACTGTTCCCTTCCAGCTTTCCTTCTAGCTGGATCTCATTCCTTTGTGACACTTGCAGACGCACAGAACCACTCTTATCAGTAGGCATACTTGGCTGAGACACTGGCAGTCTTGCTTAACCCCCATATGAAAAGTTTATGCTTGAATTAACACAGAGACCCACACTAGACAACATGCTGACAATGAAAGACTATAGAGGATTCAGTGCTAAACAGGATGCTGGCATCAAATCCTGTCCTTTAAGGTCCAGAGATCTATGAGGAAGAAAGGACAGAAAGACTGTAAGAGCTAGCAGTGGAAGATGACAGGAAGGAAACAGTGTCATCAAGACACAGCAGGAAGGATGCACATAAGAACCCACAGAGGCTGTGACAGCAAACAAAGGGAGTTCAGGCCAGTCTGCCTCCCAGCTCTGAGAGGAGGAAGGTGATGTAGAAGCTCATCCCCAGTGAAAAAGCAATTTGCAACTGATACCCTTTAAAAAGAGGAAAATCAATTTTCTATAATAGAGTGACACTGGTTATAACAATAATACTCCAGGATAAGACCCATATCTAGAATTAGTTGTCCAATGGAAAACAAACTCACTGACTCACTGGCTTTACTATGGGCTTTTTTGTTTTGTTTTGTTTTGTTTTGACATTTATTTTGCAATTGTTTTTCTGTTTCTTAGTCTCAATTTTTGTTTCCTTGGGTTTTGTTTTATTTTGTCTCATTTTCTCTTGTTTTGAGAGAGAGAGAGAGAGAGAGAGAGAGAGAGAGAGAGAGAGAGAGAGAGAATAAAGTTAGATGACTAGAGGTGGGAAGATTGGGCTCAGAAGTAGAGAGGAGGAAAACATGATCTACAATTCATCTGTATGAAAATGGTGTTGTAAATTTTAAAAAAGAAAGAAAAGAAGAGACCAAAAACAAAGTAATGGGGCTATCAAAATTGTTCAGTGTTTGAAGAACTGAGACTGACAACTCAAGTCAAATTTCAGGACCCCCATGTTGGAATACTACAATAAAATTATGCAGTCTACACATCCTCTCTGCCATACACACACACACACACACACACACACACACACACACACACACACACACACACATTTTCTTATTGTCATAGAAATTTGATTTAGCAATGTGCTTCCTCTTTAACCATCAAAAAAGTATGTTTCAGGAAACCGTAAGAATCCTTACATACATGGAATATTAAAAGGGGCATAATAAATACCAGATAATTTAAGCCGCCATCTGTGTCTTATTCGCCATGTATGCACATGAACATCTTACCATATATTAGCACATTACAGGACAAGTAGTCTCTGGTCAACATTTTCTGGAAATCAAATAAGGACAGTGGTCCAAATTCAGTCACGAAAAATACAGGGGAATGTAGGACATGATACACTTCTGCACATTCTAAAGTGTGGTAAACAGTCATGAAATAAATAACTCTGACTCTCATGCAATCATTCATTTAAACTAAAGTTCAACCACAATATTCTAGTATCAACAAGAAATTATTAGAAAAAATGGGTGATTGTTTCCATACTTCCTGCTTAAATCATTTTTAAAAAGTTCTACTTTCTAAGTGACAAATGGTGATTTATCATCTATTTCATAGGCTGCTCACAGATACGTATTTAGCCTACAAGAGTAGCCCTCTGTAATGATGAAGCTTAAGAAGTACCAACTGAGTCATTTGAGCCTTATATTTCTAAGTTGAGGTCAAATACATAAACACCTATAGATATGGTCACTGAGTTATTTTCCTGACCAATACTATTTGTTCAAAGACCAATTTCAGAAGGACAACAACACTCCCTAAACTGAAGCAATTTACTGGAAATTCGTGATTTATGCCAAGGCAGACTTAGTGAACACTGTGAACACTGCTCTTGTGAAATTCATTTTGGAAAGATTGGAAGAGCTTTCCCATATCTTAGTCATTTAATCCAAACAATGGTTTTAATAATTTTAAAATATTTATTTAATATTTTTAATCACCAATTAAAATCCCACATGAGAAGTAAAATTAACAAAGCAAATAGAAAAAGTTATTTAAATTAAATATAGAACGATCAATATGCTATTTCACTTTTATTTCTTAAAGGAGGATGACTTTAGGTTCAAAATTCTGTTTTCAGGCAGTATCTTTTTAGCACTGTTTCCAGTTCTTAGGAAATGTCAGTGCCTTAGTGTGACACATCTTTGATAATACTAAAAGATTCAGAGCAGCTAGCTGATAGACCTGAGCCTGTCTGTCTAACTTCAGTGTTTACAGAGGAGTGTCTTAGGTTAGAAATAGTCAGAATTGTTGAAAGGTCTCCTTACTCATAAATTATAGAAACGTAAACATATTTTTTTTTTTTTTACTAATTGGGGCTATTTTAAGACAGTAAGAAAATAAAAAAATTCTCAGAACATTTATAATTTAATATGTCACTAAAGAGAGAAGTTACTAAAAGAGAAAGCCAGTCATTGCAAAAACACTTATGTGAGGGCAAAAGGTTCCAAACCCTACCTTGTAACAAGAGGGACTTTATAATTCAGTGACCTGAATGGGTAATAGCTATTTAACTACTAATTAACCAGGCTTAATGTTTGAAATAAAATAAATATACTAAGTGTGGTGATAGGTAGGCGCCTATAATGCCATTTTGGAGAAAGGCTGCAGAAAGCCCAAGGTTATGGTGGATTAAAAATGAGTCTAAGGGCTAGAATTTGTTTTTAAAAAATGTTCTAGAAATTTATCCAAGGTTTTCTATTTTCCTAAAAAAAATGGTGACCACAATGTGTTTGGTTTATGATATGCAAGAGAAAATGACTCAATAAAAATCTATCTTCCTACAACTTACCAATATCCATCCATCTCAAATACAAAAATCAGCATTCTAGTACATATTTTGGATAATTGTAGTTCATCTTAATATACAGTCAGTAGAGAATGAGCAAAAGCTCACAAATTATCTGTTAGTATCACTTATTTTCATTGCAACTGGAGTTAAAATGAAAATCATTTTTTCTTACTTACAATATTTTATACTGCATATATTATACAAAGTCAGAGATATTTCCATTGTCTCATCAGTAAAAGCACAAATGTCTGATTCACACAAATATCTGGAGACAACAGAAAATAGATTCTTTCTTTTTTGGATCATTAACTGAAATGTCAAGTAAGATTTGTTTGAAGATTTGGAACAAGAGCTGAGGCCAAAGGTAGACCAAAAACTAAGTTAAGATCATTCATGAAAGAAAACAAAAGCATTTAGTTCATGCCCATATATCTGCAAACATGTGATTTCATAAAGCACATAAAGCTAGCAGAGGGAACTGCCACATTGAAAGGAGAAAATGCACAAGGGGAGCTGAGGCCAGTATGTAGGACCAGCCAACAGAAAGCTGACTAAAAATGTTTTGAATCTAAAAGTATTAGGAAGTAAACATATTTTAAATTGCAAGGTTATTCTTATTGTTCTAAGAAAATATTTTAGAAGGATATACACAAAGACACAACGGTTGAGCAGAGCCCTAGATGGAATAGATACATGAGGTGACATCCTACATGCTTACAGAGCAATCAGACAGTCAATGTAAAGAGGGCAAAGAATACATGTTTTAAATAGTAAATATTTCCCATTTTTTAATGAACTAGGAAGACATTGAGGCAACTGAGAGATATTGGGATAATGTATCAGTTGAGAGAGAAGGAGCAATGTTTTGGGATAGCTGAAGTGATCAGTCGATTCGGTGTTGAAAGCCAGAGATAACTGAACTCATTCAAGACAATAGTGAAAGCCAGACCTTGAGATAAGGAAGAGGAACAGTAGCTTTTTCTCAAGGCATACCAAATGCCTTGATTGAAAATGATAGTGAAAGAAATGTTATGTAAATATGTAAATTATTCTTCCAGATTCATATATTTTAGAATTATAAAAATAACCTCAACTTCCAAGTTAATAGCATAACACATTTTCCTTGACAGAGCTGCTTCATATGTGTGGAAATGAAGACTATCCGTGGTCAGATATCCTGGGACTTGTTTTTATTGGGCCATGTAAGAAAAATACTTTTTAATATTTTCATTGATTTTTTAATTACATTTTTATATTTTGAGAATATAATAACAGCATTGCTCATTTCTTTTTTTTCCACAAACCTTCCCATAAAACCCTCCTTGTTCACTTTATTCATTAATTATTGTTACGTTCACACTGACGTACATATATATGACATATATATAGCATGTATATATTCCATATAGAGAGAGTTTGTATGGAAAATATATCTCTTCCATTATCAACCATCCTTACTTACCATCAGTTCTGTGTATAAGGTTGAAAAATGAAGAGATTCCCTAATTCCATTGTTGAACGCATTCTTAGGCAGGAATATTGGTGAGACTTTATGTATTTTGCTTTGGTATTATTACAAGACAACCTCTGAGCCTGATGCTCTGGCTTTTAAAATCATTCAGTACCCTATTCAGCAATAATTTCTGAGCCTTTGGTGCAAGTTTTGTATAATAGATATAGATACAGTTCTACAATTATGTTTACTGACTGATTGTGGCATTCAGTAATGGCCTTTGGCTCTTGCAAGCATAAGTTTCCTTGAAGCGGAATGAGGACTCAGCTTATCTGTGAGCAGTGACATAAGTATTTAAAACATAGGTAGGGATTGTGCTGGTTTTGAACATTGGTGGTTATAAGTTCTCCTCCAAGACTTATGACTTCATTAGCCATCTGTATAGGCACGTAACTTTATTAATAGCATTTTTTCAAAACAAACATTAAATGATATAAAATAACAGACAGAAAACACTACTAGGCTATGAAAATAATAGCACAGATGGAAATGAGAACATGGAAGGGGGAAAGCACATTTGTTCCCCAGTCCTGTACAAAGAACAATAGAATGCAGAAAGCCTGATCATGGTCATCTCGATGCAGGGAAGATCTTCTGTAATTTGTTCCCAAATGGTCAACCCTGAAATAATACACATACAAGTAATACTGAATGTACTGACTAGGTTGTGTGAATACATTTAGGGATGGGTATATATAAAACAATTAACTAATAAAAGCCATGCAGTCTGTGTGAAAAACTGATGGGTTTCGAGCATTCTCCCTCTCTAATTGCATTTTACCAACATTTTGCTACTTCACCTGTCTTAATGTATACACTCACAGTATTCCATCTCTAGTTCCAGGTGCATTGCACACACACAAACACACACACACACACACACACACACACACACACACACTTCAAGTTAAACACATAATTAAAGAAATATAAAACAAGGATCCACGTACAGCATTTGTCTGTAATTATAAAGTTTTAAAGGACATACACAGGGAAATAGAACTTGGTCATATGGAAGTTTTATTTCTAGTTTTTTTGGGAAACCTCCAGATTGATTTGAAGTCAAGTTATTCTAGTTTACATTTCCACCAACAGTTTGTAAGATTTCTAGGATGGTGTAGATGGGTTTCGCAGAAATAAGATGGTAAGAGAAGAGTTAGAGTAAATAAAGGATATATATATATATATATATATATATATATATATATATATATATATATATATATATATTAGATTAGATTATTGGAAATGGTTCTAACTAAAGAACCAGCTATACTGCTCCTACAGAGACTTGATGTGTCAGGGATACACAGAAAGGCTCCACTGTCTTGGAAGACAAGGGGAGGGGTCTTTTTATCTCCTTTAAATTCAAGATTTAGCTCCATTGCACTTCCTAGAGCCCTTTGAACTCTTTGAACAGTACATTTCTTTTTTTTTTTCCTTTCAAAGCTTCCTATACTTGATCAAAATGTTTGTCTTGAGTAGATACAATAGCCCAGAGTCTAAACAGGGTTGTTTTGAGACCTTTGTGAATGAAATTAATCTGAGTCTCTTCACCTTGATATCAGTCTGAGTCTACAGACAAGGGGAAAAAGCAGCTATGTTCTTCAGCAAAATATCACAAAATCAGTTTCTAGGCCACATACTAAAAATTCTCCTGTGAAACATCTAAAGCAGTACAAATGCACCCTTAGCTCCAGTGCCTTCCATATTCCTACACGGAAGGCCCATTATGCCCCACATAAAGCATTACATGGATTCCGAAATCCAAAGTCTCAAAATACACATTTGTCCAAACAAAAATATGGTCAGGCCTATCACAACAATACCTCACTCCTAGTACAACGTCTGTCTTAGTTCAGTTTTACTGCTGTGAACAGTCAGCAAGGAACCACTGTTGTAGTAGTGGTATGTTACTTATGGGGATAAACGATAGATTGCTGATGGTATTTGAGGCCTGCTCCAAAAAGGAAATTCCAGGCCTGGTACTGTAAACTGGTCAAAACTTTCCATTCTTGGGAAGTTATAGGCCTCAGTGAAATAATTATTGCTTTGTTAAGTTGTCATGTGGCCAAACTGTCTTGTAAATGTTTGTGCTTATACCCATGATCGTTATGGTCTCAACATTGGTCAGAGAAGCTTCTTACTGATGGGCTTCATGCAGATTCAGAAAGTGTTAGAATACTGGGAATGAGTGCTCCGCTCTTGAGGAAACTTCCCTTACCCAAGACTAAGGGATAATTTAGGAAGAGAGGATAGAAATATGGGGAGGGGAGTGAAAAATTACGTCTTCCAAACATAAAATGACCTTTGCATTCATGAATTCAAAGGTACTCTGGGTACCTGCCCAGGAATTCCACAATATCGTACCTGTCAAAATGTCACATGGCTGGAGAAAGGGGTCTGGCTGAGGGGCTTCTGATACCTTGGGGCTGGCAGTGGCATGGGGAGTGAGTTCCTTTGCAGTTGGTTCCTATGTGCCAATGTATCCCCATTTACACATGGGCAGCACTAACAGGATTAGGGCTTTAAAAAAAATTTAACTGAAATAAGAAGACATAAAATTGGGAAGGAAGCTTGTTGTGGGGTATCCAGATAGGTGCTTCAGGGAGGTAATTGGGTAACTGTATGATCAAATTATCTTGCATACCTATATTAAGGTTTTAAAAACTAAATGAAAGCTACTATTTTTAAAGCTGTCTCAGTTGTTTGAAGAATGCTTATATAATATTGTTTTATCTCGATTTTTTAAAAGCAAAAATCAAGATACAATGAATATATCTTTTTAAACTGTACCAATAAAAAGTGTAATGATTAACCAGGATTCCATCAAATCTACTTTATTTCTGAAGAAATGCTCCTTTACAAAGCTATACATATTCCCAGCCTCTGAAAAGTAAGTCTCTAGAAAAAATCTTTTCTATGAACCTCTTAACATTTTCCCTAAATTATGGCGATAAAAGGCTGCTCTATATTTGAATGGTACATTATGGCTTACAAATTCTTTTATATAGATTATCTTGATCGTTGTGGTAACTCAGCTCTGGTGGCTTGTTTGAATTTATACTTAAGAACTGGAACAGATTTAGAAAAATACACACAAGCAAGAACAAAAAAAGTCCCATGGAGAAAAGTTATACCATTGAGAATATATTTTGGTTGAAGGCAAAAAAATAAGCTGAGTGTTCTCAATGGTCAATATAAAAGATAATTATAAAGTAAAGGATTGAAACTGTTTTTTCACCTTCACAGTTGGCACACTAGCAGGAACCAGCTCATATGAAATTCAAATGAGATATTTAGAACACCCTAAAATCAATTTGCTAGCAAATCGAGGACCTAAAAATAAACACCAAAACTTTGCTCATAAAGACAAAAGTCTATAATAAATGTAATTCAAGTGGAAAATGAGATTTATAAAAAAAATATTTGAGTGGCTCCATGAAATTAAATTATTATGAAAACTAGACGAGTGCTATATGATATGTACATAGAAAAATACTGGTGAGAGTTAATGTAACCGAGATTATGACATAATTAAGTCTGATTATTGATGTATGTACAAAAGAGACAATGCTGAAGTGAACCTCCCCAAGTTCCAAATATACATACTTTGCAACACACTAGCAAAGACTGTGGAGAAAAAGAGGGTGAACACTACTGTGACCCACATAGAAACTTCTCAGTTGGGAAATTATGAGACCAGAGCTGAAATGTATTCAAATATAAGGATTCTAAGAATCAGCTCTGGGGCTGGAAAGATGGTGCAATGGATAAGACAGACTGATATTCAAGGGTGAGCACCTTAGTGAATCACACACACACATGCACACACACACCACAAACACACACATACACACCCTACACCACACACAGAGACATGTGCATACCAGACAAACCACATACACACAGACCACAGAGAGAGACACACACACTCCACACAGAGATACCTACATACTACACATACTACGTATACACATACACACACATCACATACTCTAAACTTACACACCACACGCATACACACAACACACCCACCACACTCATACACACATATACACACACACCACAAAGAGACACACCTACACACCACACACACAGAGACACATAAATACCACACACACCACACATACACACACATCACATACTCCAAACTTACACACTACACACATACACACACACAGCACACACACATCATATTCACCACACTCACACACACACACATATATACACACACCACAGAGAGACACACATACACCACACACAGAGAGATATATACACACCACACATACACACATCACAAGCACCAAAATCTCTCTCTCTTTCTCTCTCTCTCTCTCTCTCTCTCTCTCTCTCTCTCTCTCTCTCTCTCTCACACACACACACACACACACACACACACACACACATATACCACATATACACATACACACACACCACACACCACACCACATATACACATACATACACATCACACACACCAAACACATACACACATACTCATGCACCACACACACACACATACACACACATCATATGACATAGACCACACATAACACACACACACCACAAACACATACCACACACACATAGTACACACCAAACACACATATATAAACACACAGCACACACACAAATGATCGGCTCTTAAATAAAAGTATCTACATTAAATTGAAGAAGCTGGGTAACAAAGAAGATAAGAAGAAAGGAAAGATAAAATGGATATTTAAGAAGATTTTGAAAAAGTAAAAAATGGTGGTTTGTTTTGGAATTTGGTTTGGTTTTGCTTCTTTTAAGATATATGAATTCAGCCAGGATCTGGTCGCTGGATGGTAAAAAAAAAAAATAAAAAGCTTTGATGATAATAAAAGTGCTGTATAAAAACTGACATTGAGTACAGTTTAAAATAGACAACCATCTGGGTTGGATAGTATAGAAAGGGCTCTGTTTGAAAAAGTGGGAAATAAAAAAATCTCAAATTCATTTTCGTAATACAGCACTTCATAAAATTCTGCAACAAATAAACTTTGAGGTTTGGTTTTTTATTTATTTTTCTTTTGTACACTTAATGGCCATGTTTAAGGATTTATAGGTAAATCATAGCCATTTTTTTTCTTACAAATTGTGTCTTAATCCCACACAGCAGCATTACCTTGCTCCCTGCTTAGGTTTTGATCACAGGCATGCCTAGATTTTCTTTCCTAATGATATTAACAAGAACTCATGGCTAACACATGACAAATCTACAAATCTAGCCTGAGACTTGAACTCCAGGCTATAGTCTCATGTTTATTTATTATCTGCTGTCCGATTCCTTAATCACATCTCTACCATAAGAGTCTTTCTATATTTATTTCCTTTTAGATTCTATCCAGATTTATGCACTTGAAAATATCACCTTTCATTGATTTTCTTCCTTTCTCAGAATATAAACTTCAAATCCCCTTTCTCCTGTCTCATATCCTACATCTAATTCATCGTATCTATTTTACATTTGTCTTCAAGATGGATGTGAAGTCAAACGACAGTTCACCCTTTTGCTGTTGTTCCAGATCAAGATTCCATGACCTTCTTCCTGACATCCCACCAGAGCCTTCCAGTCAGAATTGCTGCCTCTGCCCTTCCTTCTCTATGACCTATACTCCAGAGTCGTCAGAGCGCTTTTTAATGTGACATCTGTTGGAGCACATTCTGCTAAAAGCATATGAAAACTTCTATTCCAGAGCGTTTGCACTGATGGCTCTTCATCCTGAACAGGCTTTTCCCAGAAATATGCTTTGTTC
Organism: Uromys caudimaculatus; assembly: GCA_028551405.1. Classification (NCBI taxonomy): domain Eukaryota; kingdom Metazoa; phylum Chordata; class Mammalia; order Rodentia; family Muridae; genus Uromys; species Uromys caudimaculatus. The sequence continues at coordinate 48,603,368 of CM052711.1, forward strand.
ACAATGTGGTGTTTATTTCCTAATTAAAATCTTGCATTTTTGGACAGTCATTTCCTGAGAACCCTACCTAGAAAAGCAACCTGCTTCCAAGCTCATCTCAGTTTTACATTCATTTTCTTCATTAACTCTTTGTTTTTTATCGCTGTCATTTGCTCTATTTTTCCCACTCTACACACAGAAGATATAAAAAAATATTAAGAATGAATAAATATAAATGCCTTCAGTCCTCTCTTTTAAGTTTTCATGTTATCTTTTCAAATATGCTTCAGGACTTTATTGTGTCTTACGTTCTTATAAAGATAATTGATTTTTTTTTAAACCATCAGTTGATTTTATAGCACAAAAAGGTTAGCTTCTTTATATTTGTGGGGATGAGAGGGATGATCCACCTTATTTTAATATTTAAACATTTATTATTATTATTATTATTATTATTATTATCATTTTTCTTTTACTTTATTGTTTATGGAATTTGCCTTTATTTTATCTTGGACTCTGCTGTAGATTGATTTCTGTATGCAGGTGAAGGCAGGTAAAAGATATGCTAGATCCTGTGATTGGGCCTTGGAAAAAGAAGGCGGGGCTGAGAGTTTAAGAGAGGGAACAGAGACAAAGAGACAGAGAGGAAGACAGGGATGAAGAGGATGAGACAAACTGGATCCATGTGGCTTGAAATAACCACAGGTAGCTATCAATATCATAGAAGAGCAACAGAGTAATATAGGAAAATTTGTCCAATCTAGATGGGCAGTTTGTATCAATAACAGTTGAATTTTGAGTTTTTTGTGTGGGCATTTTGGAGACTGAGAATTTACTGTTATAAATCTGACTGATAAATCATAAGGCTCTAGAGTTTTCTTTATACGATGCTCAGATTTAGAGCAAGTCATGGCAGACTAGCTGCAGGAGATGGATGGCTGGAAATGTGTTCAGAGGCTAGCAAAAGGAGGGAAATTGGGCGGACCACCACGTGGGGATCATCCATAGTTGTGGGAAGACTGTCGTGGCCAGAGAGTAGCAGACAACAGCTTGGATTGTTTTTTTATTAATTACACACAACACACTGCCCCTTTTATATACTGTGCATTTTGAACCCCCACAAAAAATGAACTTTGGTTAGGTAGAGTACTTTTCTCAGTTTCCCTCCCCCCTCTATCTTTAATTAGATAATTTAGTTTCAATGTTTTCCATAGTCTTAACTCAGAGATAACAGTTCACACAGGCCACTTGTCTTAGCCAAACACATGTAGTTTAGATCTCACAGACTATAAGGAGGCCTTTGTAAGGCTCATATTATTTTTAAGGATTTAGTTTTATCCTTCAGTCATGCTTCCAGCCACTACAATACTGAAGAAGGGTACTTATAATTCTCCACATCTTAATAATGCCATCACCCCAACTGCCACTACACTATTTCAAGCCCTAAATTATCTATGAGATGAATCCCAAGATCAAACTGAGAATAACTCACTTTATATAAAAAACAGTGATAGTTAGCCATAAGATTTTCATTTCCCTAGCTTGGTTCCTATGGAATTTTTAAGTGTGCCTTTTGCTCAAAGCTTTATCTTGCTCATCTAGTTTTTGATGAACTCTGACTTTTTCATCCCTTATCTATCTCATTATATGACCAATCCAACAATGTAACATTATTGTTTGACCTCATTTAATAGCTGAGTTTCACATCCAGTTAAATACTGCAAACTATGTATGAGTAAATATGCCCAACCTCCAAGTCCCAAGCCATTTGACTTTATTCTTGGTTCTTTCAGCATGGAGACATTGTGGACAGAAACTAAGTACTAAAGATTTTCAGAAAAAAGATGTGTGTGTGTGTGTGTGTGTGTGTGTGTGTGTGTGTGTGTGTATGTGTGTGTGTGTGTGTGTGTGTGTGTGTGTGTGTGTACACGCTGCACATGCACACACAAACCTTTGCATGTTAGCAAGCAAGTGTGTATACGTTATTTTAGGTGGTGGGAACAGCAGCTATGAGGATCTTTAGAACCACAAGACCATTTAAAATCTGTCATTGTGTAGATCTTAATCTTCTGTAAATTAACATCTATGTTGGTTAGGGATAATTTTCAAAGGCTAGGATCACTGGAAGTGGGCCTCTGAGCATGTGTGTGGTGGGAGGACCCTTAGTACCATCATTCCCTGATTGGGACAGTTGACTCTATAAATACAAAAAGAGGAAAGCAAAAATAATGTGTTCATCATTATTTTCTTCTTGACTCTCATACAGTGTAACTTGCTGTCCTTAAATATCTGCTGCTGTTTCTTCCTTCCCATGAGAGACTAAAGCCCCAATATTCAAGACAAATGAATTCTTTCTTCTTTAAGCTGTTTTTATAAGATATTTTATTCCAGTAACAGCAAAGGGAAATAAGCCATGATGCTTCCAGCTTTGCTGTTTGTCTTAGTTTCTGTTTTACTGCTTTCAAAAGACACTATGACCAAGCAACTCTTATAAAGGACAAACTTTAATAGGGGCTGGCATACAGTTTCAGAGGCTCAGTCCACTGTCATATAGGTGGGAACATCATAGCATCCAGGTAGGCATGGAGTGGAAATTTCTGAGTGTTCTAATCTTGATCTGAAGGTCTCTAGGAGAAGACTACTGTCTTCCAAACAACTAGGAGGAGGGTCTCAAAGCCCTCTATCACAGTGACTCCTTCTCCAACAAGGCCACACCTTCTCCAACAAGACCACACCTACTCCAACAAGGCCACACCTCTTAATAGTGCCACTCCTTGGGCCAAGCATATTCAAACCACCACAACATTTAACTTTAATTTCCTTAGCTTAAACATAAAATAAGCTTATATTTTCATTTTTGCACCTTAAGAACATCCAAACATTTTGCAGCCAGGATTCCCTTTGGACTCTCATGGTCATCTGTATATGCCTAGATGGTTACTAAGGATTACAATCCAATCTGGCCTCTCAGACTAATTTATATTTCCTATTATTGCTTCTACCACATATTGGTTATTTGACCCTCTGTCATAATCTCAGAGAGTCCACCTATAAAGACTGTCCTTCCAATGTCACACTTGACAACCACTTCTATCAAACTACCTGCAATTATATCTGACACGCCCCTTCATATTCATTTTACTTTCCTTTTATATAGTGCTTAACTAATATTCTAAACTAAAACTCAAAGAGTATACACTTCTGTCATTTGCCTAGCTATTCATCCTCGTCTGTAATATTGGCAATAGGAAACTATTAAAGACATCTACTTACTCATTACTCAGTGGGTAGCCATTACCGAGGTTCTGGAGAATAGTGCTTCCTAATATATAATCAATTCAATAAAACATAGCAAAATCTACAACCATATTCAAACCGCTTCATCTTTCCATGTTAGACATTCATTTTCTATGATGTCTCTCTATACATGTTCTGCCACATTTCAATTTATAGTTTGACCTGACACAACATTTCAGTAAATTTTCTTTTACTTTCGCATCCTAAACCGGAAACTTGAAAAAGTTTATTTGTCCTTGAAGTTTAAAAAAAATATAGGTATAATTCAAGGTATATCTTTTCCCATATTTCTTGGTTTATACCTTTCTTTGACACAGTATGCAATTTTCCTATTATTTGCTTATCCTTTATACTTCAATATCCATCATACTGATAGTTGTAAAATCAATCAGACTCCCAAGGTATGTATAATAATTTCCTAATAATTTCATGGGCATTTTACTCCTTAGAGCACATTTCCTTCATTATAGATTTATCTAGATTATTTTCTATGTCCCATACTTTGGTTACTGGTTCTGCTGAATAATTGTTTACCTTTATCTTCATAAAGAACTTGGTGTGGAGGTTCTGAGAACATTTCTGCTTAGATGCTATCTTATGGATAATATCTTGGTTAGACCATGGGTGCAGTACCGAGAAGCCCATCTTCCTCCACTTTCAGCTTTAACTTCTTATGCTTAGTGGGTACAAAGGCTTCAGTCAAATTACTTCTCCCTTTGCTTTGAAAATCCACACAAGACGATTGAATTCATCACATCATGGAAACATAGAAGTCGGTATTTGTAGCGGAGGTGGAAGGATATACTCAGGAAACTCTTTTGCCACAATCTTCCTTACACTTTGTTTTGCTTAGCTTCATTGTGGTCTGTTTAAAGCAAGGTACTTTCTTGAAACAAATATGATTCAGGATTGATATCCATCTGCAGTGTTGCTTTAATTGCTAAATTTATTTTTGTGTGGAATTTTTCCTCATCAGTTCTAGTTCTGCTCATTTATGTGTGACATATAATATGAAACTTTTATTTGCAACATTGTCTTTTTGGTGCTAGCATTGTTGGCTTTACTTCTGAATATGTCTTTTACCTTTGGTCATCAAAATGTATGTTTCTTAACTAATTTCACCTCTTATCATAATTTATACACATTAAAGTATCCTTAACATTTCTTAATGATTACACATACTTGTGCTACCATTTTAACTTTGTAATTATTTAGTGAAATTAAAAATTCCCAATTTCATTTTCTTCATGCTGGTACTATAATGATTCTTCTGGAACAATATTTCCCCCAATATTACAACATTCTTAAGGTGAGAACATAATTATTATTGTACATATTGCTAATTTTTAACAAAAATCCTTATCAACACTTAAACACCTTAAGGAACAGTAAAATTTTCTTTTAATAGACACTGCAAAACAGAATATGTCTATAACTATAGGTATTCATAAAGACACAAAATGTTTTCTGAAATCAATTTTTAAGGAGATAATTAAATTATCAACTTATATGGGAATAAAAATGTGAACAATTTTCCAAACAAAATAATTTTTACTTTTAATCTCTGAATTCAATATCAGTTCATTATACATTTATTTCATAATTTCTTCTAACTGCCTAATAGCAAAACTGAAAAAATGCCACACCTTATTGTCACACTAGCTGAAACTGAGAACCAGTGGTCTCAAACTAACAAATGACAATAGTAAGACATCATTATTTTTACAAGAATGCTCATTGTGACTTACTATTGACCTTTAATAATTCCCCCAAGAATCATGTACTTGTGGCAAGATTCTTATCCATGAGATGCAAATATTAAACTAAAGCAAAGCATGCAAGTGTTATGACAATAGTCACTGGATTAACAAACAGAAAAATCATAATATGAGCTGAAGAATATATAGCTTAACATTTATGCTTTTGCTATTCTACGCAAAAGCAAGCAAACTATAGACCTAATGCAGAAGGCTCCTCTTTGTGGTCACTCTGGCCTTAGAAACAACATGGCTGAAATGTGCATCATCCATGAAAAAAAGTGAGTACCGTCTGAAGCAGAACAAACTCATATATTGACTGTTAAGCTATTTTTAGCTAGCAGTTGTCCTAATTAGTGCACAGCCTGCCCGGAACCAAAAGAGATTGCACTGTTGTTTCAGCTTACAGGTGAGACAGCATTCAAGAGTGTATTGATTTCAAAAGGTTCTGATCACAGCACTGACAGGCCACAGCTCTGAGTGATAATATTGCCTAGAATCAGAATTCTGGCCTTGGCACTGGGTATTCAGAGAAAAGATGCTAGTTCAAGGAATATATAGGAGTAAACAAAGCTTGAATAATACACACTACTTCATTCCATCTCAGCCTGAATCTGCATTGTAGACAAACCTTGCCTAAACATTTCTGGTGGTTTGAATAAGTTTGGCTTCCACAGATCCTAGTGTTTGAATGCTCAGCCCACAGGAAGTGGAAGTATTAGGAGATGTGGCCTTGTTGGAGGAGGTGTGTCATTGTGGAGACTTTGAGGTTTCAATGCTCAAGCTATGCCCACTGTGAAACACAGTCCCCTTCTGTTGCCTTAGGATCAAGATGTAGAACTCTCCAGCATCATGTCTGCCTACACACTGGCAAGCTTCCCACCAGGATGATAAAGGACTAAACTTCTGAAACTGTAAGCCATCCACAATTAATTGTTGTCCTTATAAAAGTTGCCTTGGTCATGTTGTTTCTTCACAGCAATAAAACTCTACAATAGCATTGCTGTATAAACTTTTGTTGATATCTCCAAACTAAAGATATATGGGTAGGGGTATCATCAATCCTCATTGAATGACAGCTTTGTAAAAAGACAACATTATAAAATAGAAAAGGCTAGGAATATTGAAATGCTCATACTGGGTTAATATAAACTGAAATTTAGAGAATTTAACTGAATTTCACACACATTTTTAAATGCCCCATTGTAAGGTAAAGTAGTTTGTTAAGATAAACTCCACTTCAATGTTTAAGACAATTCAAAAGAATATTAAATTTAATTGTGAATCTGCTATAAAGCTTACCTCTATATAAAACATTACTGTTAACTTTAACACCCATCTATGGAAAATATTTCAACATTATATAGAAATGAAAGCTCTCAGTTAACAAAAAAAATCTGGAAAACCACAACCAGTTTGATTTGTTATATTCCTATACACAGTAACAAATCACATACATTAGAAGTTCCTTACCCCCTGCTTTTAAAAACCATACTTCCAAATGCTAACTGTGTGTTTGATAATACAGGCATTTAAGTTTCGGAATGATTGATAAGGAAAACATTAGTTTGAATGAAAGAATTTATAAGATTGTAAACTTTTTCACCACCTGGTAAATGTCAATTTGTACAACAAATGATTTCAGGGGAAAAAAAAAACACTTCGCTTAGCAGAAATAAATAACCTTACATATCCATGAGCTCCATGTGACTCCTATCGCTGTGCACAGTTACTGGAAAACTTAATTAAGCACTGGCATTCTGCACTGAAAGCATCTAGCACTTTCATTCCATGCCTGTAATTCAGGCATTAGCATTCAAATCAGGCCACAAATTGCACTTTGGTATTTGTTGAGTGAATGCCAATTAAATGGTTTCAAGTAATCATTTTTCATTTCCTGCAGAGTATCCACTAACACCTGATATTCCCATGGAATATAAGGTAATTTGAGATGTTAGGACTTTACATTTTTATTGGGTTTTTTAAAAATTACAACAAAGCCTATTTCCATTGCTGAAAGAAATCTCTCCCTTTCTTTGATACAGTATCTATGCAAAAGGTTAGTTAGTTATACCATATGTGACCTCTAAAACTAGAGATAATAAACCCTGCTGCTTTCAGAACCTGTCACATTACCCTATGCTACCTGTTAATCACAAGCATGTTTTGCTTTATTTCAATATATTTAAGACAAGTAGAGGTTTGAGAGGGACTCAAATTTTAGATAGGAAGGTAGGAAAAGAAATTTCTAAAGAACCACAACAGCTCAAGGGGAGACTCTAAGGACTGACACTATTACTGATGCTATGGTGTGCTTGCAGACAGGAGCCTAGCATGGTGGCCCTCCGAAAGGCCCAACAAGCAGCTGGAAAAGTCAGATGCAGATACTAACATCCAACCAATGGACATAAACTTGAGACCTCTGTGGTTAAATTAGGGAAAAGCTGGAAGAAGCTGAGGAGGAGGGTGACCCCACAGGAAGACCAGCAGTCTCAACTAACCCAGAACCCTGAGATCTCTCAGACACTGAGCCACCAACCAGGCAGCATACACCAGCTGATATGAGGCCCCCAAGACATATACAGCAGAGGACTGCCGGGTCTGGCCTCAGTGAGAGAAGATACACCTAATCCTCAAGAGACTTGAGGCCCCAGGGAGTGGGGAGGTCTGGTAGGATGGGGTGGGACACCCTCTTGGAGATGGGGGAGAAGGGATGGAATGAGGAAGTGTCTGAGGGTGAACTGAAAGGGGGGTAACAACTGAATTGTAAAAGAAGATTAAATAACAACAATAATAATAATAATAATAATAATAGAATCATACAAATGAAAAGCTAAAATTCTACATAATTATAGGGCGAGAAATGATGAAATACGGCCACACTTTTAGAGCTTAACCTGTCTGGTTTTTGGCTTAAAAAAGGAGTTGTAAGATTCAGTCATTTCATAACATTTTTCTGTTTCCACGGATTCAAATAATGGGAAAACTCCCAAGGTGAAAATGTTGAAATTATATGAACAGAAAAGTAACAATGTGACTTATCCAGGAGTTCACTTTACAAGGTGTGAAAAACGTAAGAATGACTTGGAAGCTGTTAAGTTATATTACTTGGTTAAATCCCTTTCTCAGAGGCAAAGCTTCTGGCCCAGAAAGTTGGGGCTATAATTTACTTTCACAAGTTGCATAAAAGTTTACTGTAAAGAGAGGGATTTGATATAAATTCTCAAAATAGATAGTTTGAAATGCTCTCAATACATTTAAGAATCTCTAATTAGAAAGGATATTCTTACTTGAAAATTCCACACTACCTTTCTTCAATACATATTTGTTTAGCATCTAAGATTTTCCAAGTGTTTTGATAGATGCTAGGAAGGATGTGACTAAAGGGGAAATTTGAATCATTATCTTATATACAAAATATACAGAAAAAATAAAAAATACATATGTTATCCTCAAGTATTTGGACATCTAATTATTCATGTAGATTTAAGAAATATTTTACAAAAGATTATTTACTATTTATCCAGAAACTGAAAGATTTATAAAAGGAAAAGGTTAAAATTCTGAATGCAGAAAGTAAGAGACAATAGAGGGAAAACAGACATTTTATGCTTATGGATTGGTAGATTAAAACTGGGAAGAGAACTAACAGAAGCAAGCTAGAAGATGCTGGCAGCAGTACACAACTCTGATCAAAGTACTCGGGAGGCGGAGGTAGGTAGAACTATGTGAGTATCAGGACAGACAGAGCAACATAGTGAGACCCTGTCTCAAAAACCGGAACATACATACACATATGCATGCATGCATATATATATACATACATAATAAAAATAAAAGTAAATATTCCTTAAGAAAACCTTAAAACAAAACAAGAATAAGAATAAAATGTCCTCAAAAGATATATATTTCAAATACATCTCAATAAAAAGTCTATATATTTTTCATATCATTCATCAAGAAATAGAAAGCATTACCAATATCTGATAAATGGGAACTCATAAAATATTTATTTTCCTTTGTGTGTTAGATTGTTAGCTGTTCATTTAATACATGTGATGGTAGGTCTTTGGCTTTTTTTTAATTTTTATTTTTTGATACATTACTTACATTTCAAATGTTTCCCCCTTGACAGGTCTCCCCTTTGGAAACTCACTATCCCCTCCACCCCAGCATCTATGAGGGTGTTCCCCCACCCACCGACACGCCCAACTACTCCAGGTTTCCCACCTTGGCATTCCCCTACACTGGGGCTTCTAACACCCTCAGATCAAAGGACCTCTCCTCTCCCTGATGGCCAACAAGGCCCTCCTCTGCCACATATGTGGTCCGAACCATGGTTCCCTACATGTGTATTCTTTGGTTGGTGGTCCAGTCTCCAGGAGCACCACGGGTCAGGCGAGTTGACACTGTTGCTCCCTCCATGGGGATGCAAAATCTCTCAGCTCCTTCAGTCCCTTCTGCAACTCCACCATCTGGGACCCCATGCTCAGTCCAACAGTTGCTATGAATTGAATCATGGCTGTTCTGAACTTTTGGGCTAATATCTGCATATCAATGAGTACATACCATGTTCCTTCTTTTGTGACTGAGTTACCTCACTCAGGATATTTTCAAGTTCCACCCATTTGTCTGGAAATTTCATGAAGTCATTGTTTTTAATAGCTGAGTAGTATTCCATTGTGTAAATGTACCACATTTTCTGTATCCATTCCTCTGCTGAGGGACATCTGGGTTGTTTCCAGCTTCTGGCTATTATAAATAGGGCTGCTATGAACATAGTGGAGCATGTGTCTTTATTACATGTTGGAGTGTCTTCTAGGTATATGTCCAGGAGTGGTATAGCTGGGTCCTCAGGTAGTATTATGTCCTTTTTTCTGAGGGTCTGTGAAATTGATTTCCAGAGTGGTTGTACCAGCTTGCAATCCCACCAACAATGAAGGAGTGTTCCTCTTTCTGCACATCCTCACCAGCATCTGCTGTCCCCTGAGTTTTTGATCTTAGCCATTTTGACTGGTATGAGGTGGGGTCTCAGAGTTGTTTTGATTTGCATTTCCCTGATGACTAAGGATGGTGAACATTTCTTTAGGTGCTTCTAAGCCCTACGTATTTCCGCAGTTGAGAATTCTCTGTTTAGCTCTGTTCTCCATTTTTTGATAGGGTTATTTGGTTTTCTGGAGTCTAACTTCTTGAGTTCTTTGTATCTATTGGATATTAGCCCTCTATCAGATGTAGGATTGGTAAAGATCTTTTCCAAATCTGTTGGTTGCCATTGTGTCCTATTGACAGTGTCCTTTGCCTTACAGAAGCTTTGCAATTTCATGAGGTTCCAGTTGTCGATTCTTGATCTTAGAGCATAAGCCATTGGTGTTCTGTTCAGGAACTTTTCTCCTGTGCCCATGTGTTCAAGAATTTTCCCCACTTTCTCTTCTATTATCCAGATACTTTGCTCAAGTTGTATATCAGCTGTAGCAGTTCTCTGGTGGAGCTTTTTGGATCACTTAAGTATATGATCATATCATCTGCAAATAGTGATATTTTGATTTCTTTCTTTCCAATTTGTATCCTTTTGACATTCTTTTGTTGTCTAATTGCTCGAGCTAGAACTTCAATTACTATATTGAATAGATAAGGAGAAAGAGGGCAGCCTTGTCTAGTCCTTGATTTTAGTGGGATTGCTTCAAGTTTCTCTCCATTTAGTTTGATGTTGGCTACTGGTTTGCTGTATACTTCTTTTACTATGTTTAGGTATGGGCCTTGAATTCCTGATCTTTCCAAGACTTTCATCATGAAGGGATGTTGAATTTTGTCAAATGCTTTTTCAGCATCTAATGAAATGAGCATGTGGTTTTTTTCTTTGAGTTTGTTTATGTAGTTGATTACATTGATGGGTTCCCAGGTATTGAACCATCCCTGCATCCCTGGGATGAAGCCTACTTGAACATGATAAATTATCGTTTTGATGTGTTCTTGCATTCGGTTTTTGAGAATTTTATTGAGTATTTTTGCATTGATATTCATAAGGGAAATTGGCTGAAGTTTTCTTTCTATTTTGGGTCATTGTATGGCCTCTTAGAATGAATTGGGTAGTGTTCCTTCTGTTTCTATTTTGTGGAATAGATTGAAGAGTATTGGTATTAGGTCTTCTTTGAAGATCAGATAGAATTCTGCATTGAATCCATCTAGTCCTGGACATTTTTTGGTTGAGAGACTTTTAATGACTGCTTCTATTTCTTTAGGCATTGTGGGACTGTTTAGATGGTTTATCTGATCCTGACTTAACTTTGGTGCTTGTAATCTTTCTAGAAAATTGTCCATTTCATCCAGATTTTCCAATTTTTTGGAGGATAGGCTTTTGTAGTAGGATCTGATGATTTTTTTGAATTTCCTCAGATTCTGTTGTTATATCTCCCTTTTCATTTCTGATATTATTAATTTGGATACTGTATCAGTGCCCTCTGGTTATTCTGGCTAAGGGTTTATCTATCGTGTTGATTTTCTCAAAGAACCAGCTCCTGATTTTGTTGATACCTTGTATAATTCTTTTTGTTTCTACTTGGTTGATTTCAGCCCTGAGTTTAATTATTTCCTGCCTTCTACTCCTCTTGGGTTTATTAGTTTCTTTTTCGTCTAGATCTTTCAGGTGTGCTGTTAAGCTAATAGTTTATGCTCTCCAGTTTCTTTTTGGAGGCACTCAAATCCATGAGTTTTACTCTTAATACTACTTTCATTGTGTCCATAAGTTTGGGTATGTTGTACTTTCATTTTCATTAAATTCTAGGAAGTCCTTCATTTCTTTCTTTGTTTCTTTCTTGACCAAGTTATCA
>CM052711.1:48615727-48639150 GCA_028551405.1 Uromys caudimaculatus
TTTGGTATCAGTGTGATTGTGGCCTCATAGAAGGAATTGGGTAGTGTTCCTTCTGTTTCTATTTTGTGGAATAGATTGAAGAGTATCGGTATTAGGTCTTCTTTGAAGGTCTGATAGAATTCTGCAGTGAACCCATCTGGACCTGGGCTTTTTTTGGATGGGAGACTTTTGATGACTGCCTCTATTTCTTTAGGCATTAGTGTTTGTCTTTATCATGGAGGTATGTTTCCTGAATGCAAAAAGCTGGGTCTTCTTTATGGATCCAGTCTTTCAGTCTACGTCTTTTTATTGGGGAATTGAGTTCAATGATGTTAATAGATATTAAGGAATAGTGATTGTTGGTTCCTGTTATTTTTGATGTTATTTTTATGTTTGTGTCACTATCTTCTTTTGAGTTTGTTGAAAGATTACTTTCTTGCTTTTTCTAGGGTATAGTTTCCCTCCTTGAGTTGACGTTTACCATCTATTATCCTTTGTAGGCCCGGGTTTGTGGAAGCATATTGTGTAAATTTGGTTTTGTCATAGAATATTTTGGTTTCATCACCTTGGTAATTGTGAGTTTTGCTGGGTATAGCAGCCTGGGCTGGCATTTGGGTTCTCTTAGGATCTGTATGAGTTCGACCCAGGATCTTCTAGCTTTCATAGTCTCTGGTGAGAAGTCTGACTGTATATGTTACTTGACCCTTTTCCCTTACTGCTTTTAATATTCTTTCCTTGTTTTGTGTATTTGGTGTTTTCACTATAATGTGATGGGACGAATTTCTTTTCTGGTCCAATCTATTTGGAGTTCGGTAGGCTTCTTGTATATTTATGTTCATTTCTTTCTTTAGGTTAGGGAAGTTTTCTTCTATAATTTTGCTGAAGATATTTACTGGTCCTTTAAGTTGGGAATCTTCACTCTCTTCTATACCTGTTATCTTTAGGTTCTGTCTTCTCATTGTGTCCTGGATTTCATGGATGTTTTAGGTTAGGAGCTTTTTGCATTTTGCATTTTCTTTGACTGTTGTGTCAATGTTTTCTATGATAACTCCTGCACCTGAGATTCTCCTATCTCTTGTATTCTGTTGGTGATGCTTGCATCTGTGACTCCTGATCTCTTTCCTAGGTTTTTTAACTCTAGGGTTGTCTTCCTTTGTGATTTTTTTTATTGTTTCTATTTCTATTTTTAGTTCCTGAATGGTTTTGTTCATTTCCTTCATCTGTTTGATTCTGTTTTCCTGTAATTCCGCCTGTTTGATTCTGTTATCCTGTAATTTTTTATTGGATTTTTGTGTTTCCTCTTTAAGGGCTTCTAGTTGTTTACCTGTGTTCTCTTGTATTTCTTTAAGAGAGTTATTTATTTCCTTCTTAAAGTCTTCTATCATCATCATGAGAAATGATTTTAAATCTGAGTCTTGCTTTTCTGGTGTGTTGGGGTATCCAGGGCTTGCTGTGGTGGGAGAGCTGGATTCTGATGATGCCAAGTAGCTTTGGTTTCTCTTCCTTATGTTCTTGCCCTTGCCTTTGCCATCTGGTTAACTCTGGTGTTATCTGGTCTTACTCTCTCTGGCTGTGGCTTGTCCCTCCTGCAAGCCTCTGGGTCAATACTCCTTGAAGACCAGCTCTTTCTGAGAGGAATTTGGGTTAGGAGAGCTGTGGCACAGGGTGAGCTCTGGGGTGCAGACAGAAACCAGAAGGATCTAGTCCCCAGCGGTCCCTTGGTTCCTATGTCCTGATATCTCTGCAAGGGTCCCTCTTGATCCAGTGAATTTGAACAAAAGTGGTGGTCTTGGCTGTGCTTGAAGGTGTGCCGGCACTCCTTGGAGACCAGCTCTCTCCTGGCACTATTTGAGTATGGAGCCCTGTTTCACAGGATCAGCTCCCTGACCGTCGAAAGAAACCAGAAGACTATTCCTTAGTCACTGTGTACTGGGATTCCAGGTGGATCCCTCTGAACAGACAGGCTTGTCCACATTCCTGGGAGTCTAACTTTCTCCTGGCACTATTTGACTATGAAACCCTGTGGCACTGGTTGAAGCCCCCAGCCACAGATTGAAACTTGAAGGCTCCTGTCCCTGGGTTTTCCTCAGTCCCTGTGTCCCGAGGATTCCGAGTGGGTCCCACTGAGCAGTGGTGCTCATCTTAACCCCACTCACGGTTTTTCACACTCCTGAGTGGGTAGCTTTCTCCTGGCACTATTTGGCTATGGAGCCCTGGTGGCCCAGATAGAGGTCTCCCGCCACGGATGGAAACCGGAAGGCTCCTGTCAGAATATTTTTTAAAAGCTCATTCCGTAATGAAAATGATCAGTCAAGTTGGTAGCCCAGGTATACACCTGGCCAAAAATTAATACCTAAAATGCATATAGGATTTAAAAGCTAAACATCAATACAACAAATACCCAATCAAAAAATGAAACATGAAATTGAACAGTGATTCTCAAAAGGAGAAATAGTAAGAGTGGAAAATAAACATTCTAAGAAGTGTCGATAATCATTAGCCCATTGGAAGTGCAAATTAAAAGTACTTTGAAGTTCCATCTTCCCAAAGTAAGACTTATATCAAGAAAACAAATGACAATATATGCTAGTAAAGGTATGGGGAAGGAAAAATCTTATACATGGTTGGTAGATGTATGGACATTGTAGAGATGGTGGAAACCATTAAATTTGCTATATGACTCACATGTATCATTTCTGGAAATACAGCCACTGGGCATCACATTCTGATTTTATTTGCATTTAGCACTGCTTTGCTCATAAGAGCATGGAAATGAAGTCAGCTGAGGTATTCATCAACAAACAGACAGATAAGAAAGCTGTAGTATTCATTCTATCATAAAAAAAAAAATGAAATTTGTAGGAAAACATAGGAAACTGGAAAAGTATATGAGGGAGGTAACCCAGGCCAGGAAAGACAAATATATATGTATGTGTGTGTGTGTATGTGTGTGTGTGTGTGTGTGTGTGTATGCAATGAAACCTGTTGGAAGAGGTCTGACACTGTCAAAAACTAAAACCAAAATGCTCTAATGTCTAGGGAAAGGAGGCAATACTATGAGGGAGCAGTTAAATGGTAGATGAATATATGAGCATAGGAGAAATTTGAGGGTTAAAGGAATGGCCAACCAAATGTAAGAATACATGTAAAACCCATATAGAAACCTACTACTTCATAAGCTAACTGAAGAGTGATGGCTATATAATAGAGCTGAAGTGGCTTTCAACCAAAATCTCAGTGCTGAGGAAGAGTACTATGCTTTGAGTTGCTTGTTCAGAGAGCTTATTGAAGTTCCCTCATCAAAAGGACTGTTGTCACTACTAAATTGCCCTTTAGAATTAAACATAAAGATTCAATTGCTCAAAAACAACCACATACTCTGGATATAAGACATAGAGAACCAAAATGGGAGCCACACTGTGAGCTTCCTCCGTGCAAAGCAGTGTTCCAAGAGCCACAGTTATTTTGAAAAATAGTACAGTTTCGAAAACTCTGCTGATTTTAAGATATTTAACTACTTTTTACTTATTTTTCGTATTTTTATTTGTTATTTAATTTTAACTTATATATATATCAATATCAAATGCTATTTAAAATTCAAATGCTAAAACAGAAGATGATAGCTATTCAATAATCATTTAAAATCATATAGACTCATCATGTCTATAATTCCACATGAAACAAAATTAAAACTTCACAGTAATGAGAATTTTCAATTCTGTCCTTTTTTGTTTGTTTGTTTTTCTATTTTCATATGCATAGTTCTTCTGAGATTTCAATGAAGCTACATCAGAGTTTAATTAATCACTGTTCAAGTCCAAATTTGGCTTCTCAAATCCCAAGTGCATATTTACAGCCAGACCAGCAGAGTCCAACAACTTAAGAGTACACCCCTCAGACAAACATAACACATGAAGAAGGAAAGGCCAAATGTATTGAACTAAATGTGTAAACAACACTTAAGGCTAGAACATACTTAGAAATATGTGGATCGTTTTCTTACTGACAAAAGACTTAGAAAGTAGATTGAATTTTTTACATTGGACTACAACCAGAACAAATAACCATTTGTGCAAATCTTTGTGCTACAGCTCTATGGAATAAGAATGTGGATATATGCACATGAATTTAAAAAAACTAAAGTTTTTGGCAAAGTACTTGAAAAAATAAGTCTATGTAAAATTAGAAACAGCAAAAGCATTATCAATTATAGTACTTATTACTGGTTAGAATATATTGATAATTGAGCTAAAGTCATACAGTTGATTCCCGGATGTACCAGTTACAATTGCTTTGTTACCAAGATGCAGGATGAATTGCAATGGCCAGCTGTCTCCACAGCAAGCATCACTGATGAAGAGGGGTAGGGAGCCAGCATGTGGACAGATGAGTCCAATTCCATTACAATGATGGGAAAAACACTTCAGCACATTTTCTGAAAAGAATGGGTCAGCAGCTTAATGCTTATTTCAGTTTGGCACTGAGCTTGCGTCCCTCATAGGCAGATGCTTAATAATTGTGCTTTGTAATGTTAATAATTGTGATGCCTACATGTGTTTTAGAGCTAGATAGCAGCTTTCTAAAACAGGTAATCTTAGGATGTGAGGTTTTTAAAGAATACAGCCAATGCATCAAAATATAAGTTCCTGAATCTTCTAGGTTCAAATTATAAAGAATATATTGCATTAGATATGCACACACACACACACACACACACACACACACACACAAACACTTTAAATAAATTATGTGTACTAGGGTTTGACTGAATGTGTATATAGAGATCATATGTGGAAGGTGTTATTGGAGGCCAGAAGCCGATACTGGAATCCACGGAACTAGAGTTATTAATATTTTTGAGCTACCAAGTTGGTGAGAAATAGGTGCTGATACAGCAGCTTCCCTATCACTGAGCCATCCCACCTCCAACAAAATACTTTCATTATAGTTTCATGGATCAGGTAAGAAAAACACTATATATTTCTGGCCTTAGTGTTCAAAAGGGGATTATAACATGAAATGATTTTCATTAACTGTAGATATACTTCTGCATAGCCTAAAATTACTTATTTATTTTTTCCTTCATAGAGCAGTCACCAACTATGGTAAAACTGATCTACAATCCCTAGACATAAATATGTCTCTACCAAATTCATTTTATCTTGAATGTAGAAATTACTAATTTTACTTCAGGAATTATCCAACATCCGAAAAAATAATCTTTCCACATAGATATTTTAATTTTGTAAATTCCTTAAGGTAAAAATTTTGAAATAATGTAATTATTTTTCACTGAAGAATTCTTAGTGACATTGCTTCAGAAATCACTTAATTTAATAGTTTTCAGTACTGGGTGATGGAATCACTTTTATCACTTCTATAGATTTTATGCAGTTAGATATTTGTCAAGAGAATCATGGATGCTGCTTGTGAAAGTTTAAAAACATTATTTGAAAATTTTATAGTTAAATGTTAAATATGTTATATTCCTTTTAAAGCATGACAGTCTACATTAAACACATTTAAGATCAATTTAGTATTCACCACATACTATTAATACAAAATAGCTCATTAGCTCACATACACACACACCCATGTTTGCACACACACATTTGTATCTAGCAGATGTAGCTGTGTATGTGTAGGGTGATTGCTCCTAACTCCACATTACCTCTTTCTCATTCTAAAGAGGCCGAAGAGCTTATAGACAAATACAAGCAGCACCTATATCTTCTGTAAAGCAAACACTATTGCATTCCTTTTTAGACCTTTTTATCTGATGCAAAAGATATACATGAATCCAAACACATAACATATCATTCCCCATTGGAACACTCCGCAATGTTAAGTGTGACTCCCAATAAAGAAAATAATTTTAAGTCACGATAAATCAAAGTGCCAGACCTCATATTGCAATGCCAAGAGTCTTGCCACTGTTTTGTAACCACAGGCTTTTTCACTCTGCTTCTTTGTCCCCAAAATAATGACCCTGAGACTTAAGTATTTATGAATAAATACCTAGGCCATGAGCTTTGACTCATTTCTCGACTAGATTGTAACTTCTAGTCTATGTCTGCCTTATGTCTGCCTTCTATGTTTATTCTAGTTGTGTCATTGGTTACTTCTCCTTGGTTCCATGTGTTCAACTTCCTCAGAGTTCAGGATGAATCTCCCACTCTTCACTCTACCAGAATTTTATTTCTCTCTCCATGTGATGGCTCACCTTCTATTTCCTGCCTCACCTAATAGGTCATCAGCTTTTGATTGACAGGTAATGCTTCCACACAGTAATAAGAGATTCTCTCGTTAGCTCTCCCTTTTAGTCCAGTAAAAGTCTCTTTCTCTAACAGTGCATTCCAGCAGGTCCCACAGTAAAACACTGTACAGACCCAGAGGTGTATGTGGCAAGTGGTAGGTATTAAGAATAACTTCAAGAATGTTTCTGCTCTGAAGAAAACAGAGGGAAGAGGCTGCCTGTATGCCAATGATTTGAAGGAAAAATGGGTTTTTGACAACCATGCCATATGGGCCAAATCCTTGTGACTTAGCTATTTACCTTTGAGAAAATGTCAAAGTTTCAGTAAATGCCAAAGTCACATGATACATGTGCTTTTTTGTTATAGCTATAAAACTAAGAAAAAATTTCATTTTAATTCTGTAGATGACATTTTTATGTATTATAGCAAAACTTATCTTTATAATAGCCACATATTGATGAAATTGATTTATAATACAGTTTCCCATAAAAAATTTAAAAATATTAAAAAATGAGAGGGGAGCTATATATGGACTTACCAAGTGAAGATAAGGCATAGTAATGTAGATATCAAAATCAAAACTTGATTAAACATTGCAGATTGTGTACGCTGAATGGCTCTATGAAGATCATTCTAGAATAAAAGAGAAAAGAATATTATAAATTTTGATAAATACTAAATATACTTGATATTAATTGTCAAGGATATAATATACATAATTTATATATTTAAATGAATTTAGCAGTATATTTTCATTTTACATGGATCTAGACATAATTTATGGTACAATTCATATAACAAAGATAGAATATGGAAAGAACAATAAAGCACTAAATTTCAGCTCACTTGCTTTGCAGAAAACAGAATACATGTTGCAGTTATTAATCCCAGGCACGCCATGCACTGTATAATGGTGCAGGCTATGCCTTTAGTATACAAGAGCCTAAGAAAGGAAAATTGTGAGTTCAAACTCAGGTTGGGCTATATAGGCAAAGGCTATCTCAAAGACAAAACAACAACAACAACAGCAAACAGATAAACACCTCTTTCAATAGTAATGACTTCTCACAGAAAACGCAAAAGCAGAGTTTCAGAAAAAATATTTATAAATGAAGGAAGCAGCAAATGGTAACTGGAAGTAAAATTAAAACTCACTAATAGACAATTACAAAAATTAGAGGAGCCTGTAACAAAGGAAAGGAAACATCTGTCCATTAACACATATTAGTAGTTTTTTCAGTAGTACTAACTTTAAAATAAATATGAATTAAGATGTATATATTGAACAGACACATGTAGTACTCCTCAGACAATATAAGGTTTTGGAAGGCAACTTGGTCATATAGATCAATATACCAAAGTATGTCATTTCTCTTCATGTTTATATACATTCATAAAATAAGTTATTACTGAAAAAAATCAGAATTTAATCATATAAAATAAACTGAAATGGACATTAGTAGTTACATGTGCTTATATTTATTGTAAAATTATATTTGTTAAATAAAATAAGTATATTTAGTAATATTAAAATAAAATGTGCAATATAATAATTCAAAACTGATGTGTCTAAATAAGTTTTAGAAATATTGATTAAATGTTTTTAAAATGAAATACTTAATAACAAAGCAATTTATTCACTACTTACCAATATGTGACAATTTCAAATAATAAATTGAATTGATTAAATTTCCATATGATTTGTAGGCATGTAACAAGATATTAAAGTATAGAAATAATAAAAATATTAAGTTCATATGGCATAATTTGGATTCTTCAATATTTTTCTCGCAATTTTCTGTTAATCTCAAATTTTTAAGAATTCACTTATCCATATTATAATTGTGGAAGTGTGAGAGAATCAATGTGCTTAAGAAAACAATCTCGGTTAGTCATTGTAGTTTTCTGTGGTGCATTAAACCAAGACTGTCCAAGATGTATGAAAACAAATATCTATGTTTATTGGCCAGAATTTCATCTCTCATTCTTTAGAATCCTAGAGCAGAGTAGGCAGTGATCAGAAAAACAATCAGAACTTCCACATCCAGTGAGAGCTGGAAAATCAAGTTACAGGACTGCGGTGGCATGTAAGAACTAAATTTACATTGAAAACGGTCTGTTTCTCTGGAATACTGACTAAGAGTTCCTGACTTTGAGAGGTTATTTTTTTTCCAACAGCTAATTACATAGCAATGCACAAAGAATTATTTGATTCTGGAAGCAGTTTTTTCATTAGTAATTTATTCAGTCAAATGGTTATTCTTTGGGTCAGGGAGAAAGCAGAAGCCTCTCCACAGGCCATGTTCACCCACCCTTTGGTACCATTGGCCATGTGCTTTCCTGAGAAACATGGGCTTACTTCACATAAGTATTTAGAAACACTCATCTGCTGTAAATGCTCAAATGTTATCCTAGTAATTCTCTAGCCAAAGCTTTTGACATAATGTCTGCTTAAAGGTCACTGAAAAACAAGTGACAATGCTAACAAGTGTAATTTCCCAAGAAAAGCAATCAATATTACTAAACGTAATGAACACAAGATACAATACCATATGTGTCATATGTATGTATTTGTGTGATTACTGTCACAGTAAGTTTGCAATTAAATTACCTTCTTTTAAGGTAAAGACATTAGCAGAGAGATTAAATCAAATGCCTATTAAAGTCCCTGGTATTCAGTAGGTCTGCTGTGGAAACTCATGTGTTTCAACATTTGGTCTCTAGCTAGTACACTAATCTCAAAAGTTGTGGAGACCTTATTCCTCTTCAAATGTATATCTTGTGTGTGTTAAGGGTGTATGTGTGTGGACATGTGAATACTATGGCCCCTCTCGAAGTGCATGTGCATATGTATCATGGACCTTGTGTGAAAGTTGAAGGACAACTTGCAGAAGTTCAATCTCTTCTTCAACCACATGGATAGAAGTTAAGTTGTCAAGCTTGGTGGTATGTGTCTGCACCCACTGACCCCTCTGTCCAGCCCTGTAGTGGAATCCATAGAATATGGATCCTTGTTGAAGAAATCAATCACTTGGGACCTTCAGACTTATAGCTTAATCCCATTTCCTGTTCACTCCCTGATTACTGACTACAAAAACAATGTCACAAATCATATAACCCCTGCCATACCTTCTACACCTTGAGGGAACAGCTTCTAGAACTATAAGCCAAATAAATACTTTCTTCATTAATCTATTGTATTATGTGTTTGATCACAATAACAACAAAATAAGCAAAAGAAAAAAGTTGGTTTATTACTGTCATAAATAAGATAATGTAGTACAATGGCTTTGTACTAGTTTACAAACTAATGTAGGACAGCCTTGAATTCTGGGTCAAAGAACTTCTAAAATGTTTTAAGCAGAATTTAATGGGCTTTTCTTGTGGCACTGTTGAAGAACAGAGGTTCAACTTACAAGACTTCACACGGGAACAAGAATTCCATAGAGAACAGGGCTGGAGGTCATTGGTATGGTGTCCTAAAAGCAAATCTAGAAGTCTGTTGCTTATGCCCTGATAATTTTAATGAGGCTGAATTTTAATTAATAGACCAATACATTTAATGGAGGAAAGTGCAAGACATGATAATATACAGGCAGTGACACTATAGTAATATGGACCGTTCCTGTCCAGGTTTCATTAAGAAAGAGCAAGAAGTGGAGCAGAAAGACATTATTATTATTTTGTAATATGTCATTTGATTGTGAAAGAACTGAACTTAAAGTTGAAGGCTAGGCTGATGAAAAGCAGCTGTAATTGCTAAACAGATTAGCACCACAGAGATCAACCAATGGCTCTCTCTAAGGTCAGCACACAGAGCAGCTGCTTCCCCAGCTTGGAGGAGGCACAAATTGGCCACTTCATCAAGTAGTACTCGTTTTGAAAGCATGAAAGATGCCAGACTTAGGGGTCACATAATCTCAAATTCTGGTTTTAAATAGATACTGAGGCTAGGAAATGCATGGCGGGAAGGCTGTACTTGCAAGGATTCCATGAGAGGCCACTGGGAAGTGAAGGCAAGGTCTAGATTACAGAGGAGAAAGCCAGATACAAAAAATTGCCAGATGCTAGGGTGTCTGCTAAGAAAAACTGTAGGCATGTAATGACCAGCTCAAGAAAGAGGAAAGAGTGAGTTATGTGTGTTACAGGTAGTAGCTTTGGATGTCAGGATTATTGTTTGAACTGAGGTAATTACATCACAAACCTCAGGTGTTTATATAAAGCTTTGTTATGCCCAGATTGCGAGACCTCCTAAGAGACCACCAGGGACCACAACTCCAATGCAAGCACACGAGAGTCTTTATTCGAGTTCAGACTCAGGTCACAAACCTTGATGCAACAGGTTAGGAAAATGACACCCAAGTCTAGGGAATTAGGGTTTATATAGGGAAAAAGTTGCAAGCAGGGGCTTTCAAGCCTTGGCATTACATAATTGGGAAATGGGTAAAGGCATGTTGGCCTTTAAACTCATTGGTGCATAGCATCTGTTCAAACCACAAGGAGAGACCACACATCTAAAGGAGGTATCTTGGCCTATGATTGACTCAAGTTTTCTTAATTCATCCTGTTATTGTAATGTCTATCCTGTTATTGTGAGCTGGCCACACCTGTTATGTCTATTTTTAACCACTGAGAACATGTTGTGGTCTCTTTCTCAGGGCCTAAGAGTGGGGGCCATGTCACTCTGAGGACAAGCAACTTAAAATAGAGTCTATCCTGCTACTTTGGCCTCTTCATTCCCCCTTCTACTAGTGGCTTTAGAGGCCAATCTTGGGCTCCTTGAGATCTAGATTGTCTGTACTAATTTGTTGATAATGTGAACTCATCACCATCAATTGAATAGTTCCCAATCTCTGTTTTATATATTGTAAAAGCTTGTTTATAACACATGGTCCAAAGGTACAGAGAAGTAAAAGAATAATTAGGGCATCATGAGAGTGGAAACAAGAGTTGTTAACTAGGGGGAGTGGTACCAACTTTTGGACTCTTCCTTTTCCCTCCAGCATCTGTCTATAATTTCCCTAACTTTAGCCAATGATTCTCAAATAACTCCAGAATGGATGGCATAGAAACAACACTCTTCATGTAAAACGGCACATAGACCTCCCTGTTGTAGGAACATAAAGTCCAATCCTCCCCTATTCTGTAACATTATTTCAGCCAGAGAGTTCACATTGCACTTCAAGTGAGAGATGGATTTTTCTAGGCGCTGTATGTCCTCATCTATGTCTGCCTTTAAAGTATTGTAATTCTCCGGTAATGTCAGTGCATTCATTCCAGTTCCAGCTCTGGCTAGTCCTGCTTGTAGAATTGAAGCTAAGGTTAAAGAGATGGGTTTTTCTGTTTCATATGGTTCCCTTCAACAGGCCCTACTAAAGCTCTTAGCACTGCTTCTTCTGAATAATAGGTTATGTGGGGCACTAACTGAACCAAAATACAGAGCCCTCTCAGGGTAGAGGAACTGAGAATTTCTCCATGCACACAATGGGTCAGTCCCATTGAACAGACCCACCATGTCTATTCTGGGGGAACAATTCATTTGGAATGAGCTATGGGAATGGTCTGATTGCATGGGTGTTGATGTAACAAGGGGAACTTCTCAAGATATATAGCCTGTCCTGATACAGCCTGGAGGATTAAAGCTAGACCTTTTTGTGACCATCTACATGCAAAGTCCCGTTCAGAAACATTATATTTGGCTATTAACCCAATGCCTTCACAAAATGGAGCACCTAGCATTGTAACACAACCAACAACAGATGATAAGTTCGGGTTTGGAAACATTCAGAATTGGAAAAGTTTTTTAACATCATTGACCAGAAAGGATCTGCTGGTTCTAGTTGTTCAGGGGGGAGGTCTTGAAATGAGGGTCCCTGCAATTGGATAACTGGAGGTGAGGTTGTCGTCTGTCTAGAGGATGGAGTCAACACTGGTTTAGGCTTGGTCAGGACCTGATTTAAGTCTTCTGCTGATGGTGGTTGGCTTGCAATCAGCCTTAGTAAGAGTTTTTTTAAAGAGTAATCCAGTATGGCTACCTGAGGTGGTGTGGAGCCCAAGGCCCCAAGACTTCCTGACTTCTCATCCCTTACCTTGTATTCCCTTGTCAGTGAACTTGAGCAAACTTTAGAGTTGCCTCCCTGCTGTGATAAGATCTTCCTTTGACACACTCCACTCCTTTTCCAGTGACTGACATTTCACAGGAAACATGTGAAACATGTTTCCTCAAGAAATAGGAAAGAGGTTATGTGTGCTACAGGTAATAGCTATTGATATCAGGATTATTATTTGAACTGAGCTAATTATAACACAAACCTCAGGTGTTGTGTATAAAGCTTCGGGATCTCACCTTTTCTCTGCTAGGTTTAGTCTTACTTTCGTAAATATTTCTTTGCTGTGATCATAACCCTTTGGATATGGAAATATTTAGTCTGACATTGTCAGTTTGAAGTGCCTAACTTTTTTGCAGAGACTCCCAGTGGGTCAATTTCCTTGGAGTTTAGAGAAGAGTTTGGAGTTGGAACAGTATTGGAACTATAACAAACACAGACTTTTGAAATGTGTGTGTGTGTGTGTGTGTGTGTGTGTGTGTGTGTGTGTGTGTGTGTGTTATGACGAGGCCATGAGCCTATGTGGTGCTCCTAAGACAGAATGTTGTGGTTTAAATATAAAATATCCTAAAGGTTCCTGTGTTTGAACACTGCGTGCTCGGCAGATCATAGTGTTTTGGAGGGTTACGAGAACTTTGGCAGGCGATGCTCTGTGGTAAAGCGTGGAATTTTAACATCTGGTCCCACTTCCAGTGCACTGTCTGACTCCTGACTCCAAAACAGGATGTGATCAGCACTCCATGCTGTTACTTCAATGCCTTCCCTACTGTGATGTACTGTGATCCCTGGAACAGTAAACCAAATAAACATCTCCTTAAATTGCTTCCCACATATACTGGTCACAACAGAGCGCCTTATTTCAGACTCTCATTAGAATTTGTACAATTAATGATGAATTAATGAATGCCTCATGACTTGTCTGTAAGTACTGAAAACTGTGGTGAATGCTTTCATGTCATATGTAGAAATTATTCTTTCCAAAGAGTATCAGTGTTTGATGTAGACTGACTACAGCAGAGCTGTGAATTTTGTGTGTATTTTTCCATCTCAACCCATCTTCATAAGAACTGCCACTCAATCAACACCAAACAATCTTTGAGAATAATAAGAAATCACTCTGCTCACTCAGTAAAGGTCTAACAAACCCTAATGTTTTCACAAAACTTGAAATTATTCACAATTGATAATAAACAAAACATCCCTAAACCATGAAAACTAAGGCATATGAACTATGAACTGCATATACATAGACAGAGAGCCTTAAAAGTGAAGGGTGCTGCTGTTTTAAAAAACTGTTCAAACATTCACACCTGTGTAAACAGTGGATAGGTGGTGAATTAAAGACATCAGAAAAACCCAAACCATTTTCTTTGCTCATAACTGAACCATTGAATGCCTAGGTATCCGGGCATATTACAGATTTTGAATCTTATTAGGGTATTATAGATTCATCACTTAATTTTTATAGACTCTGTATATATTTAACTATGTATGCTATATAGTACAATAAGTACATAAGAGTAGTTTACCACCACATACCTAAATAAAACTATTTAAAACAGTGAATTATGGTGAAAATGAAAACATTTGAAATTTCAATAACTTTATAACTGAACAAATTATCCATGTTATGCAAATTTACAAGAATAGACAGAAAGTCAAAGGACAAGATTAGAGGCCAAGTAGCCGCCTCTTTCTACTGAAATATTGTGAGTAAATAAAGCATAGTGGACATTAACATATTTTTTGCTTTAAACTTTACTGTTATTACTTACAATCATATTTTCCAAGGCATGTTTGGCAAGCCAACAATTTAGAAAAACTGGAACAAATAGATTTCTTAAAGTAGGCCAGAATATCTGAAAAATAAGCAAAAAACCCTAAACTTTAATCTCACAGAAAGAAATTATATCAAGCAGATTAAAAAGCAAATAAAAGTTAATAAAATAAAAGATTTAAAACAGCGCCAAATACTTTAAAATCAACACTAATGAATAGTCTTTCACTCATTGCTAAATTCTTTTGGGGGAAAGTTATTACAGCCGCATAAAGTAAGAGGCTTCACAGATGTCAGACACAACTATGCTGATTCTATTATTAAGTCTTACCATGTATTTTTTTACATTGCTATTATTCTGCCTGAGGTGGGAAAGAAGTACACGACTGTCTTTTATAACATATCACTGTCTTAAGATTCAACCAATTTAAATGATGTTGAGAAACTGCAGTCACTTGAACTTATATTTAGTTAGCCTGTCATTTAATCTAGTTCCAGCTATCTCTGTAGAAAAGTCACTCAAATGCAAATATAAGAAGTGAGGAGTAGCTTCAGATAATAATGTCTTATTTTCTCATTTTTTAAAAGTCCAAATACACCTAATTTCAAAAATCATTGCTGTATTAAATTGATACTAGAACCTAATTTACAAGTGAGATCCTCAGGATTACATACATATGGGACGACAGTGGAAAGGATTGACTGTAGCATAGGATTATTGCAAGAGAAACTGAGTACATTGAGAAAGAGCTGGCTATTTGGCTCTAGTGAAGAACTAAACAAGGTAAATTCCATAGATAAACTAGATATGAACATGCTCTCAGTATGAAAACTCTGGTAAATATCTCATACTATGAGTTTCTATCTTTAAACTTCTACAATATAAGTAAAGTAATTTTGAGTATTTTTAAACAATACTGGCATTTGTACAAATGATACCTCTGCGTTGTATAATTCTATAGTAGGTTTCATTTTGCTATTGTACTGAAACATACTAGATTTCACTTAACTATACAATTTAGTCTTCATATCCACTTTATTCTTTTTAAGGAATTCTATTCAATGTCTGAATCCATTCCTTTTAGTAGAAGTATTTAGACATAGAGAATTTATTTAAGTCTAGTGACAAAGAACCCTTTGTAAGATGCTTATACTTACTGAGATGATGAAGGGGACTGCATTGATTATTTCCAAGATGAATGGAATTCGTAAAATCTGCTCCCAGATATTTCCCTATAAATAAATATTGAATAAAAGCAAATGTCAGAGAAGTACCAGGACTCAGAATTCTCTAGTAATACCAACACCTTCATTAACATATTTTTGAATCTGTATATGAATGTAGCAATGACTTATAAACTAATTTAAGAATTACCCTCTTTGGTTTTCTAATGTTAGAACTAAAGTAAATATCCAAAGTAGACCAGGCATACTGTATATAAGATTTATCCTAAAATAGGGTCTAAAACAAGTCACTAATAAGTAAAGTACTTTAACAAGATTTTAGGATAAATTACAATTTGTTTTCACTTTCACAAGTATACTAGCTACATGTAAGGTATCTTAGGTCTTTTGTAAATCTAGTTATGAGTTTGTTAACTAGTAATTTTTTTAAGTTTAGTCAAAATTAAAACGTCATTTAATTACATACCTTCTATTCTCCCAATCCCCACTGTGAAATTAATAAGGACCACATAGACAATTGTCAGTGCCCAGTGAATAATAAATATATGGGGCCTGTTAACAATTTAAAGAAAAGTTCTGACAACATTAAAACAGTCACAGAGACCTTGATGTTGTGGAAACCTTAGCCATTATGAGATGACAAAGGTGTACATTGAGGTGACCTTGATATTTAAGACCTAGGTATGGCCTGAGTATGCCTGTCTTGTACCAGAAGTTGGATCCTAGGTACAGAGCTTTAGCAGGAAATGAGTCAAGGAGGTAAGGAGGATTGACTTGGGTAAGGAGGATTGACTTTCATGGGAAATACTATTGTCTTTGTGGGATCCTAGTGAGTTCCATCAGGGCAGATTGTTTTTCACAATAAGAAAAATTCTGGCATGTGAACATTCCCAGCTTCCTGTCTCAACATTAGACTCATTCATTCACTGTAATATGAACCAACACAAGGACCTCGGTAAGCCAAATCAATCAAGCAACCTAATAGGACTTTCTGACTTCAAGCCTGTATGATAGAGTCACTGTTTCCTTTGTTACATACCTAGTCTTACAGACCAATACTGTATCTCATAACAAATCCTCAGAATGTCCTCAACCAATGTACTGTATGAAGAGATCTATGCACTGCAAAAACTGTCAGAAATCTGGATTGCCTACATTTTCCAGTTATTATATAACACTAGTTATGAATGAAAAGTGGTCAATATGCCTTGAGGGTTCAATAGTTCATTACAGTACAGTGGTGTAAGTATGCCCATATCCCCAAAAGCATTGTATTTCATTGTCTCCTAGGTGCTAAGATGTCAGAAATATCTGTCATGTTATTTCCATGTAATATAGTAAGGAGCAGCTGGGGAATGGGAGCAAATAAAGATCTCTTCTGGATAGAATATTTTGAGTTAAATGATACCTTTCTCAGAATTTCAGGCTAAGTGAAAAGGACTCAAAGGAATCACTTAGCTTCATGCAGACTTGAGGCTATATTTACCCCATGCCTAGCACACAGGGAAAAATAAGGAAAGCAAAGAAAATGAGAGCTAGGCGAAGAACAAGCTACAATACCTTCAATTGTAAGACAATAGTTTAATGGAGTTAGATACAGAAACAAAGGAAGGGAAACAGATCTCATTTTAAGTGTGTGACTGGGATCACAGGAGCTCACTTTTTACCAGCCCCTGAGAAGAAAGTCTGTGCCACAGAGTGAGGAATATCAACCCGAAGTCTAAGCAGGGCCAAGGAAGCTATCACAGAAAGTGAGGAAGAGCTTGCCCTTATCATTCTAAAAGATGCCATGCCAAACTGCAGTGGAGATACTGACCATAGCTCTCTTGGCTTTCTTCTGGCCTGGCGTACCGAGTTAGCATTGAACAGAGTGAAAATGATACTGAGGAAAAGAACCGTGATAATTGGGTATCCGACCTGAGGACAATATACACTCTTCTTGCATTACACAATTATATAAATTCATCATTCTGTCCAATTAGCATGAACCAGCAGGAGCATGCATGGACTTAGAGAAGTATAAGATGACCAGATTTTCCATACTGATACTGACTCAGACTTCTCAAAAACTTCAGTTTGAACTTATTTTACTGATGTCAGGTTATATTTTTACTTTACAGATTAATATTTTTCTATCAGTACACAATTAATTACAATTACTTTCCCAGTCCCTGGGAAACAGTGGACAAACTTAGGTCATGGTAATTTATCTCCTAACATTCACCTCAGTTTAATACATGATTTGCTTTTCAATGATTTTTTTTCCTTGAACGAATAAAGATGTCTTAACGCTGCCTTCTGGTTTGACTGGTTTCATTTCTGAATTATCTTTCATTTTAGAGTACAGGGCTCTTTCTAAATCTCTGTTTCCATTGTCTAAAGAATGAAATCCAAGCCCATAGTTATATTGTAACATTAAGATTTACAATTTTAACTCTAAGTAGCAGTTTGTCTGTAGCGTGCTCCTTTCTCCACTATAAAATCACCCACCGATTCATCCATATTAAATTTTACAATTCCCTGGAGCTGCCAGTCTTTTTATGCTTGCTCACATTTCTTCCTCTGGATAAAATGCATTTCTCCCACAAAATTGCTTGTAACATGAATTGAACTTATTTATATAATTACTGGGCTAAAGTAAGTATGAAAATAAATTAATCACATATATTTTATACACCCTCTCCTTTCTTTAATGCAATATATTATTTTTAACTGAAATATGTATCTTGATAATAACCTACAACTGAAAACCCTTGAAAGAAATTTATAATTGAAAAGTTTCCCCAAATGTAGGTAAATCCAAATCACCAGGCATGAAAACAAATTTCAAGAGAAATTTTCTAGAAGAGAGATTTAAAATTTCCTATCTGCATGTCAGGACTTTTATCTAGGCTTTAGCTACAACTTATGGTCAACAACAACCTGTGACGTTCTAACACAGAACAATACCCCATCTTTGAAATTCTAACTCAGGTCAAATACTTAATCTACTAGCCCATATTGAGGTTTTGAAATCGTGAATGCAATATGTCTGAAAGCCAAATTTATGTTTTATTCCAGACTGAGCTCTCTTCTAGTAAACCAAGTATCTTTAACAATCGTATTACGTCATCCTTTCCCATACCACATGAATGTAAACGAGACATAAAGATTTACAAATAGAGCATGAGAATTTTCTAGTTCACATTTGGTTCATTTTCATCTAGTGCTAAGCTTCTTATTAGCGGCTGCCCATCCAATATGGTCCCACTGAAATTTATCTACATGGTCTATACCTGCATTATATTACTAAACATACATTGTCAATGTACTGATCAAGTATACCTTCCCTCCACTCACTTCAAAACTCTTCAAATATTCACGCACTTTAACAAGAAAAAGTACTATAATAATACAAATGCACTATCCTAATTGGAGTATATGAGCTCTCTGTCCTTATTTTATTTTTTAACTTAGTTATAAATATATATATTATAATATATATATATATATATATATATATATATATATATATATATATATATATATATATATATATATATATGCCTGCATGTGGATATCGGCAGTTGAGTATGGGTGCCTAAGGAAAACAAAGAAATTAGATTTTCTGTAGTGGAAGCTACAGAGGTTTTGTGGGACACATGAATTGGGTGACAGAAACCAAACAAAATGGTATCTGGAAGAGCAGTAAGTACTCTTAATCTCTGAACCATCTCCCTAGCTTTCTACCTTCCATATTTTAAAGATTATTATATTTCCCATGTAATTTTGATCCATGAAATGTGGCATAGTGTGTGGCTTTGTATACAAGTCTTTAAGTGGCCTTAATTTCTGAATTCATTTTACATATCATTATTTGAGGAGTTTTCTTTTTCTTGTTTCATTTTGTTTGATCTTTCTTGCATCACCCTATCACCACAGGTACTCTAGGAAGGACATGGCCCCCACAAAAGACTTTGATATAGCTAGCATATTAGAGCAAAATGTAAACCACACACAGTGAGAGTCAACATAAACATAGATAAAGATACTTTGATCTGGTCCTCACACAAATGCTTCAAGGGATGCAGTCCTTAAATAAAGAAATTGTGCCATCCATACCATGGCGGATTCATTGTGTCTGTGGTCTCTGTTGGGGAACAGAAGTTACTTGGTGTGTGTGTGTGTGTGTGTGTGTGTGTGTGTGTGTGTGAGAGAGAGAGAGAGAGAGAGAGAGAGAGAGAGAGTTGCAGCAACTGAATGAACTTTCCACTGAGGACTAATTTTCATAGTCAAATTGTACAGAGGAATACTGTGTTTATGATTAAAAATAAACACATATTTTCAGTTATATTCAGTTTGCTTAATTATCAGGTCTCAGAGTATCTTCTAAACTAGGTGATGAATATGTAAATTATCTTCTCTAAAATGTTTGTTATAAGTAAATATGTGAAGGATCCATGAGTTTTACTGGCCATTAGGAATTCCTAGTGGACCTGAATTATAAGAATCCACAGGACAAAATTTAATTATGATGAACAAAAAGAACATGCACTGACGGAATTCCACTATGCAGCACACTATAGACAATATGCAAAGACAAGCAAATTGCCTCTCAAAATCATATTAAACACTTATTTCACTTAATTTTGCTTTCACATTAGAAACAAAAGTGATTGTTCCTTCTAAGAGATAATTTGCTATCAATTCTACCCGTGTAATGTTAGGTTACTCTTACTGGCAGAATTCAATAAGATTTTATTCCAACCATTTCAATTACCACGGGCGTATCATTCCTTAGTCAAACTGTAACAAAATACAGGACAGAAAATGTACTAGAATTATCACCAAGATAAATGTTCCAGAAATATGACAATCTAGGTCTTGCAAAGCCCAGTTTGAACCTAGGAATTATATATATAAATTGAATTTTTGTGGAGGTTTTTGGTTTTGAAATTGTATATTAATTACATTTACCTCTTCCCTTTCTTCCCTCCAATCCCTTGAATATAGCCCTCCACACTCTCCAAATTCATAGCCTGGTTTTCCATCAATTATTCTTGCAAGCATATAAACATATAAGAAATGTATATGTATATAAACAATGTATATGTTTATATGTTATATACAATGTAAATGTATATGTATTAATATAACCTGGTGAGTCCATATAATGTTACTTTTGTATGTATGTTGTCAGCGCTGATGGTTTAGCTGTGAACAACCAATGGGAGTTCTCTTCCCTGGGGAGGAATACCTGTCCTACTCCTGCTCTGTTTTCTTCAATTGCCTATAATTAATTATGTAGAGTTGAAGCCTTGTAGGCTTTCCCACATCTTCATTTACAGTTTATGTACAGGCATTCTTGTTCATAAGAGTTTACTGTCACAGTTTCTGATATTAATAAGAGAAACATTCTCACAGCAAATCCCTGATCTTTTGGCTCTTACAAGCTTTTTGGCCCCAATTCTGCAAGCCTTGGATGTGTGAGTTAAACATTTTATTCTTAAGGGATTAAAAACAGTAATACTTAACTTATATAATGAGAGAATGTGATAGTTTATGTTCTTTGAATAGATTTCAAACACTATATTAAAGCTTGTAGCATTAAATGTATGATTAGCAATATGTAAATATCAGACATCAAGACATGGCAATCAATCCAAAGTTTTTAGATATACCTGTTACCATCTAAAAAGTATTTTAGCATTTTATTAAATAAGTTATTATGGTGATATACATCTCAGAATTAATGCTTGTTAGAATAATCATGCAACAAAAGATCATAGACTTAATGCAAGCTTTTAAGAGTAAAGAATTTTTGTTTTTAGAGGTTTGGAAACCATGCTGATGTTTGCTGTTGTTTCTTCTTGACGTACTTAGTATGTACGTATAAGGAGGGTTCCATTTTAAAAGCATTTGATAAAGACGTATATTGATGGAGCCAGAAGAATAAGAACTTTAGTGTTGGACAATTATTTAATACTGCCAGGCAGCTACAAATATTAATGACAGGAGGGCATGAACACAGACGTACACTTCTAAATAAGGGAAAATAAGGTGCATCATGCGATGGATATATTCAAATTCACTTTAAAATTTTGCTAATTTTCTTCTTTGTCTCCATGAATCATTAAACATTTGTTTTATTTTTAAAAATTATTTCATATTTATTTTAGAATGATGTTGACAGTATAAGTACTTCTTTAACACTATAATTGTTTTTAAATATTAAATATATAAATAACTATTTATAAAA
The DNA here is from genome assembly GCA_028551405.1 of Uromys caudimaculatus. Taxonomy (NCBI): domain Eukaryota; kingdom Metazoa; phylum Chordata; class Mammalia; order Rodentia; family Muridae; genus Uromys; species Uromys caudimaculatus. Next base: position 48,637,271 of record CM052711.1, read on the forward strand.
ATATGTTTGAGGTATATATGGGAACTGAATAGTTACAGTGATATTTTAGACGTCTGAGTATCAAATAATATGAGGGTTAGGGACCTCAGCTTGGGCCACAGGACTCCACAGCCAATTAGCGTCGGGAGAAAGCTAACCTCCCAGGAGCTTGGAAAAGCCGGGAGTGGGGCCAAGACAAGCTCCACTTCTCACCAGGAACCACCCTGAACCTGGGAGACACAGGGACTGAGGTAGGCAGGCATAGGAACACCCTGGTTCCCAGCTGTGGCAGGAGACCTGTGACCGGGCCACCAGTGTTCCATAGCCAAGCAGCGCCTGGAGAAAGTTACTCTCCCAGGAGCATGGAAAAGCCCCGAATGGGGACAAAACAAGCGCCAGTACTCACCAATTCTGCCCGGAAACTGCGGGCCAAAGAGACTGAGGGACAGGAAATTTCTGGTCCCCATCTGTGGCTGGGGACCTCAACTTGGGCCACAGGGCTCCACAACCAATTACCGCCAGGAGAAAGCTACCCTCCAAGGACTTTGTGCCTGGGCAACCAGAGTTACATAGACAAGCAGTGCTAGGAGAAAGTCACCCTCCCAGGAGGGTTGAAAAGATGTGAGTGGGGATAAGACAAGCACCACTGTTCACCAGGACCTGGAGACCTCAGCTTGGGCCACAGGGCTCCAGGAGAGAGCTGGTATCCCAGGAGTGCTGACATACCTTCGAAGACAGGCAAAACCACCACTTCCATTCAAACTCACTGGATCAAGAGGGACCCTTGCAGAGCCATCAGGACATAGGAACCAAGAGACAGCTGGGGACAAGATCCTTCTGGTTTCTGTCTGCACCCCAGATCTGACCCTGTGCCACAGCTCTCCAAACCCGAACACCTCTCAGAGAGAGCTGGTCTTCAAGGAGTATTGATACAGAGGCATGCAGGAAGGACAAGCCATAGCCAGACACAGTAAGATCAGCTAACATCAGAGTTAACAAAATGGCAAAAGGCAAGGGCAAGTACCTAAGGAACAGAAACCAAGGCTACTTGGCATCATCAGAACCCAGCTCTCCCACCACAGCAAGCCCTGGATTCCCCAATACGCCAGAAAAGCAAGACTCAGATTTAAAATCATTTCTCATGATGATGATAGAAGACTTTAAGAAAGAAATTAACACCCTTAAAGAAACACAAGAGAACAGAGGTAAAAAACTAGAAGCCCTTAAAGAGGAAACACAGAAATCCATTAAAGAATTATAGGAAAACACAATCAAAGAGAAAAAGGAAATGAACAAAACTATCCAGGAGCTAAAAATAGAAATAGAAACAATAAGGAAATCACAAAAAGAGACAACCCTGAAGTTAGAAAACCTAGGACAGAGATCAGGAGTCATAGATACAAGCATAACTAACAGAATATAAGAGATAGAAGAGAGAATCTCAGGAGCAGAAGATACCATAGACAACATCGACACAACAGTAAAAGAACATACAAAATGCAAAAACGCTCCTAACCCAAAAATCCATGAAATCCAGGAAACAATGAAAAGACAGAACCTAAGGATAATAGGTATAGAAGAGAGTGAAGATTCCCAACTTAAAGGACCAGTTAATATCTTCAACAAAATCATAGAAGAAAACTTCCCTAACTTAAAGAAAGAGATGAACATAAATATACAAGAAGCTTACAGAACTCCAAATAGATTGGACTAGAAAAGAAATTCGTCCCGTCACATTATAGTGAAAACACCAAATACACAAAACAAGGAAAGAATATTAAAAGCAGTAAGGGGAAAAGGTCAAGTAACATATAAAGGCAGACCTATCAGAATGGCACCAGACTTCTCAACAGAAACTAGGAAAGCTACAAGATCCTGGGCAGAACTCATACAGACCCTAA
>CM052711.1:48639650-48650718 GCA_028551405.1 Uromys caudimaculatus
AAGGACATAATACTACCTGAGGACCCCGCTATACCTTTCCCGGGCATATACCCAGAAGATGCTCCAACATGTAATAAAGACACATGCTCCACTATATTCATAGCAGCCATATTTATAATAGCCAGAAGCTGGAAACAACCCAGATGTCCCTCATCAGAGGAATGGATACAGAAAATGTGGTACATCTACACAATGGAGTACTACTCAGCTATTAAAAACAATGACTTAATGAAATTTGCATGCAAATGGATGGAACTTGAAAATATCATCCTGAGCGAGGTAACTCAGTCACAAAAGAACGAACATGGTATGTACTCACTGATAAGTGGATATTAGCCCAAAAGTTCAGAATGCCCAAGTTTCACTTTATAGTAACCGCTGGACTTAGAGTGAGGTCCCAGATGGAGGAGTTGGAGAAAGGTCTGAAGGAGCTACGGGAGTTTGCAGCCCCATGGAGGGAGCAACAACGTCAATGGACCTGACCCCCCCCTCCCGGTCGTCTTAGAGTTTGGACAACCAACCAAAGAATACACATCTATGGACTCATGGTTCGGGCCACACATGTGGCAGAGAAGGGCATTTTTGGCCATCAGGGAGAGAGGTGAGGCCATTGGGCCTGAGGGCATTAGAGGCCCCAGTAAAGGGGAATGTCAAGGTGGGAATATGGGAATGGGTGGGCGGGTGGGTGGGAGGTAGAATTCCCCCATAGAGGCGGGGAGGAGGAGGGTATAGGAGGTTTCCAAAGAGGAGACCTAGAAAAGGGGAAATATTGGAAATGTAAATAAAGTATCAAAAATAATAAAATAAAAAAAAAATAAAAATAAAAATGAGGGTTAGAAAAATTTGTAATTCAATTAAATAATATTTTTGCAAGTATATCTTCTACATTTTAAAAATCCTGGTTTGTATAAAGGAGCATATTTTAGATTCTTACTTACATGCTATTAATTGGTATCAATTATTTACTTGATTCATTGCAAAGAAGTTACTCAACACTGTGCTGGCTATGTCAAAAAAGTTCATGAATTTTACTATTATTATAAGAGGAAAAGAAGATAATGAATAGAAATTTATTCTGCAGTCACAAATTCGTTTTAATCTTATTTCCATTGCAACCTCTTGGACCTTACCATATATTTCTTTTCTAGCTAGTCATTAATGTTTATGGGGTCAGAATAGAAATATTACATATCACCAAGCCCTGCCTGCTAAGCCTCATAATGTTAATAATAGGAAGTAATTTATTATGAATGTCATCATCATATAACTGCAATGGAAAATTATCCTGAATATCTTTGTATATTTTAAAGAACTTTTTCAATCTGAGATAGAAGTCCTTTTAGGAAAGCAGAAAAAATATTTTTATATTAGCTTTGGTTGAAATTTGAAGGAAATACATTTACAAATGAATATTTATGTTTGGCTCTTATATATCTGCAAATAAGCATGCACAACTGAAAGAGATGTGACTAATTTTTCCAAAAACTCTTCATGTCAACTTAAATATAAACCTCCTATGCCTTACACTCAATATTTACCACTCAGCTGAAAAGTAAACAACTTATAAGAAAATCCTACCATGTTTATTTTGCACTTTAGGTAGTTGTGAATCAGGACAAACATATAGTTCACATTCTCTAACAGGAGACATGGATTATTAAAAGTCTCTGCTCTTCCTCTATCAATACAGAATATCACTGGGATAATATTTTCTAAGTAATATAAATATGTGTGGCTTTCAGCTTTCTTCTCCCAGTTAATATCAATATCTCAGTTTCCTTGTCTGGTTTTCATTACTTTCCATGAGATTTCTTCTTCCATCATTCCTTATCTTTCTTATATTTTCTCTACTGAAGCAATGCAAATAGTCTCCATCATTAGAATGCCATCCCTAAGTCGCTCACTTCTTCTAGCAGGTTCCTGCCCCAGCCAGCCAACATACTATTTAAATAAATTTTACTCTTGATGGAGCTCCATTGAGACTGGTTTCTTGGACTGTAAAAAATATAAGTAATTTTAAAAAAGTTTCTATAATCTAATGCTTACTAATTTATTTTTATACATTTTCATTCATCAGATTTACCCTTTCAGAAATTGATACGATCATCTAGGTATTTTGGACAAGACTAATGAAAATTAAAACAGAAAAAAATTGACCCAAAAGATACATTGATGAAGTTTATAAATACTACTTTATCAAAACAATGGTTTGAAAGGTAATTTAACCTTGAAAATTGGGAATTAAATTGGATAGAAGACAATGATTCTTCCAAATTTAGGCCCTTGTATACTTTTGTTGCTATTTGTGACACTAAGAAAAATTAGGACTTTCTACTCTTATATCTATTCTGTCTTGCAATTGTTGTGTATACCCTCTAAATCATACAAGGTTATTAGCTCCATCTCTCAAATCTTTGGTTAGTACTTTCATGTTGATTCTTTGCATGAGAATTTCCTAACTCCCTTTATCATTTCTCTGAACATAAGCTTAGAGTTTTAATGAACCTTCTAGATCTAATCCTCACTCTTAACTGTTTTCACACCATGCCTTTGTCCACCACCATACACTACCTCCAAAGCTAATTCTATTCTATCTAGATCTTATATTGATTTTTCCCCTTGTATAATAATTTCAACAGTCTTTTTGCATTGTTTCCAGTCATCTAAATTCAAAAAAGTTTGAAAATGTCATTTCAGTTTCCTTTTTATCATTGACCAAAACCAATCTTCTGCCTTCATAATTTTTCATCAGGAATTATAATTTAATTCACCTAGCTTAATTCTCTCTAACAGTCTTTTTAATCTTTTGATTAGGTTGGATTTATGTGTATTTGGTTGGTTGCTTGGCTGAGTTGGTTTTGTTGTTATTGTTGTTGGTTTGGTTTAGTTTTGGAATTTTTTGTTTGTTTGTTTCTTTTTGCTTTTGGAAAGAGCCTCATGAAGCTCAGGCTAATTTCAGACTTGCAACACATTTGTGGAATGCCTAGATTTCTTTGGTCCTTCTGTTTCTGTCTCTAAAGCCTATAATTACAGCAGTAACCAACCATGCCCAACTTCACTATTGATTTTTTTCATCCAGTTACATTGGTCAACCAAACACATGGTCTTTACTATGAGATGTGTTTTAGAGTTGTATTACCCAGAGGTTCTGATAATTTCCCTTTAAATGTGGCCATACAAGACATCCATATTTTAACCAAATATAACCATTTGTCATTCTTCCACTTCCCATACATATTATTATATGTACCCCTTTGCTAATTTATCAATCCCAACATCCATGTCTTTTCACATTGCTTTATTAAAATCCCTGTTACAAAAACTCACACTATTTATTACTGAAGACTATTTATCCTCAGATACAATCTACCACACTTATTTATACAGCTTCTTACTTTCTCATTTACATTGTACTTATCTGTGTAATTCTCCAGTCATGCCACTTCCTGGATTGTAAACTCATTGAAAAAAGAGCCATGAAGTTAGAGTTCATTAAACAGGAGCACTTCACAAATACTTGATAAACTGTTAACTGAACTGAACTTCACCAGTAATTGAAATAATGTATTAAAATAACTCCTAAAAGACATAATTGTTTTCTACTTTTTAATAAATTAAGAAAAGAGATTGAGAACAATAAATATGAGGACCATTGCACTGCCTCAATAGAAGCAGGCCTGTAACGGGTAAGTGAGCACATAGGGATTAGACAAGCACTTCTAAGACACCAAGGAAAATCCGACCATATTACTCTAGGTTTTTATCACGTACTAGAGAGGCTCTGACTAATTAAAGTGGTTTAGGAAGAGCTTGCCTTATCCCCAAGTATGAATAATAAAAAGAAGAAAACTTGGTAAATGCTAGCAGTGAGTTCTAAAGTGGAAAACTAATTAGACTCTCTTACCTTATAACTGAGATAACCAAGGAGTATTGTTTCAAATAGACTTATCAATGCCACCGAAACCTAAAAAGTAAATGTGATCTATGAGAAAATGCAAGGTAAATAAAATGTTTTCATTACATGCTAGAAACTGTACACAAATATGTAGAATGTGTACATATATATATACAAATGTAGATATGTGTATATGATACATATAAATATAAAATAAATGCTACATGGTACATAAACTTCAGTTTGCAGGGGAAGGGATACACACAGTATTTGACTGTCTTCTGTATTAGAGTTTAGTTTTCATAATTTCACATATTCTTAATGAATAATTCTTATTCATTGTCCTAAGCATTAACATGGGAGTTCAATATTCATACTGACTAAAGTGAGCAAGATACATAAAAATTAGAATTTAACACATTTGCTTTTTTAACAACATCATTGCTTAAATTAGTATTTCCCTTCAGAAAACCAAAATCAAGGTTCGAACTGAGTAGACTGAATCATTTTATTTCACCTAGGACAATATGTAATGACAATATCATGAATTTTCTAAACACGGGCCATTCCAGCAATGCAGGATGCTGCAGAATTACATAACAACACATGACCAATTGTGCCTTTACAGTTCCAAAGCCAGTTCTGTGTGATTTGAACAAGCTCCTTTCTCTATGTGCTCTGCGGTATATGAAATCTTTACAATTACTGTCAGAAAACACTGGAGCAGAAAAATAAGCAGAGAAATTCAGAAATGATTCTTCAGTGATATGTTTTTTATTAAGTAAGTGGATTAATTACAATCTTTTCTTTTTGTGATGCTGAGAAATTGAACTCAAGATCTCCCACTTTCTAGGCAAGTGCTTTCCCACTGAACTACATGTCCTACCTCCGCATTCGTTTAAAATGGAGATTAGAATAAAATATGTAAACACAAACAGGAGATGATTTAAATGTCAACTACATTCACTAAATAATTAAGGTTTAAGCTACTTTTTATCAAAAAACAAATTTCTTACAAGGTTTAATTTTGTTTCTTACTAAAATAAAACTTTAGAATGAAAACAGATGAATGGCTAGCAATCCCAGTAAAATCTATCCATGGATACACACAGCTAGTCATTCATAGAAAAGGAAGCTAGGAATATTTTGATTTTCTCCACAAATTAAGATTATCTATGATATTTTCTAATGGCATATAATTACATGATCTCTAGAAAATTTTACTATCCTATTTTATATACTACACAGAATAGCATTTAAATTAAATATAAGCAATTTTAAATTTAAATAAAAGCACATGTATGAATGTATAGAATGTTAATTTATTCTAGTTTTAATTAAAGAATGATATAGGAGTTACATGAGATACCACAATACTACATTTCAATGAACCTCTAATATTTGGGAAGGTATTTGCTCCTAATTATTTCTATACCCATTGACATTGCAATAGAAGTCAATGTATACCAGTGGTTCTCAACTTAATAATGCTGCACTTCATTATGTTGTGGGGATGCCCAACCATAACATTATTTTTGTTGCTACTGCAAAATTGTACTTTTGCTACTGTTGTGAATTACAGTATAAATATTTTGGGAGATAAAGGTTTTCCAAAAGAGTCAGGCTCCACAGGTTGAGAAGCACTGATGTAATTAAATTCACTTAAACAAAAAATGAAGTGTGCATATTAATTTTTATTTGTATATATAATCATACTGCATTTTCAAAATCATTTACTACCATAAATAATGTGGAAAGAACCAGCGTGGCATTTTAGAGCAATCAAACTCCTGATCCAGGTATCCCTGTATTACAAATAGAACACAGGCAAGAAATCATAGTTTTTCCTTCAACTCTATATCTCTTTTATGGTAGTAATCCTATCTTCCATTTAGTTTGTACTCTGAAGAAATATCAGAAAGTAAAAAAAAATGATCTAGAAACCATAAATATAAGGATATGAGTAGAAGTCACAAGATCTTATACAAGCAATGATGTTTACTATGTCTGATAAGAACAACTGGAGGGAACAATGGACTATAATTCGGACTTGCTTTCCTCTTGTACATGGTTTTCTTTCTTGAAACTCTGATGACCTACAACATATTTTCTTTCTATATCTTTGCACAATCATCTGTGTAGTTTCTAAGCTTATCCATTCATTTATTTAGATTCTACCACATTCCTCTAGGGAGTAAGTACCCACAATTGTGGTGCTTGGCTACTCCTAAAGAAGATCCATGAGTCCTGTAAAGTAGTTTGGGAAACATGCAGTGGTAGGACGTTGATTTGCTTGCTTTTGGGGCTTTTGTTTTTTAACTACCAACACTCTTAGAAGTCTAATGCAGATTGCAAGGAAAGGCTCAAAAGGTAGAGTGGAAAAACAAGAAGAAATAAGTCAAGACATTAGCTTAAGATGTGCATTAAGGTATGACATAAGGGAAACACAACTTGAACACCAACAGCTCACGTCTCTGTAGTGTTTCTATGTGAAATATAAATGAATACTGAAATATAGGAATAAATAAATTTGTACGTAACCTGTAAACCCCATAAAGGTAGACTTCGGTTAACCCAAAATATGTGAGACCTATGGAAAGAAAAATTAAACCTTTTTAGGTTTTATTAAAAATGTGAAAAACCCCATTCATTAAAAATTGATTATATTTGAAAGTATTAAAATAGCAATTAGTATGTAAAGACAATGATATATAGAAATCAACATGAGAAACATCAGGGTAATATAATGCATTCAGCTGTTTTACTAATATGTATTTCCACTGTAATATAAAGGCATCATATTTTACCTTATTTTTTGTCTTTGTTACTAGTAAATTAAAAATAAAACAAGCCAGCCGGGCAGTGGTGGCACACGCTTTTAATCCCAGCACTTGGGAGGCAGAGGCAGGTGGATTTCTGAGTTCGAGGCCAGCCTGATCTACAGAATGAGTTCCAGGGCAACCGGGCTACACAGAGAAACCCTGTCTCAAAAAACAAAACAAACAAACAAACAAAAAACCAAAAAAATAAAAATAAAACAAGTCATTAGTTAGAAAGATATGGCAGAAGAGGGACATTATAAAATTTTTGTTCCATTTTGCACTAAAAATTCATTCTACAAATGTAAAGACTGTTATGTTTAAAGTATTTATATTTTGACCTATCTATCTATCTATCTGTCTGTCTGTCTATCTGACTATCTATCTTTGTAATATTTACTGTGGTATTATTTATAAATATATATATACATATTATGTATATATGAACAACAAAATCAGATCTCTCTATGTAATATTTACTGTGATATTATTTATAAGAATATTTATATAACACAATCAGAATAAAATCAACAATTAAAAGCTTATAGTACATTGATAGTTCATATTTAAAATTTTTAAAAACATTTAAAATAACATATAAAAATTCAAGGTGACTGAGGTTAATATATACTATTGTGTAAGATATACTATATACTATTATACTATATAGAGAATATACATAAACAATATATACTATTATGTACAATTATGCATTATATCGTAATGTGAAATAATTGTCCTTAAGAGTCTTCCTTAAATTTTATTCTTCCTGATCTTAACAAAATGTTTAAACTCTCCAATGACCACAATAACAGAGTTAAGATGCCACTAATTATTAATGTAATTGACTGAACTGAAAGTTATTCATAAACTGAAAATCTACCCAGAAAAATATGAAAATTGTTGCAATTCAATTACCATGAAATAAAAATAGCCTTTTAATATAAATAAAACTGTCCACTTCTTGTAGTTATGAAAACTGAGAAGTCTCATAAAGCATTAAACTTGTTTCTAAATGCTGGGGTTTTCTTTTTATATTGCACAGAATAAGAGAACTCATCCATTTTTCCTTACTGAGAAGACTATGGAAAGTCACTATGTTAAACATTACTATTAAGTACTCTAGAGTTTCACAATATCACATCTATCTGACGAAATACTCCAACCCAAATCTAGGATTTCCTCTCAAAGTTTGGTGTCCATTTACCAGCGCACATTACAGGCTTGGAGTCTGTTATGTTGGCTCCCAGACATCTGTTCCTCTGCATTTTCAAGCAGGTAACTCATTGTCACTAAACCATTTCAACAAGATCACCCTCCAAGTATATGGAGAATTCATCCTCCTTGATCTTCACCACACTGACACCTTCATCTAAGTTACAGGTTTTATTTTTCAGTTTGACCTTTGAGATCTTAATAATTCAAAAATTTTCCAAAATCAATTAATTTGTGTTCTATAATTTTTAAATTTCAATTGCACTATTTTTTATTACAATAAATCTTGGATCAGGTCCCTCAATAATTTATACCATTTAAATATAAAGACTTAAGCCCCTGACATGGAGGTCTTTGGCATTTTCTATGTGTGATGTATGCCATTCGTACTAAAGCCCATACTAAAGCCCATTTCAGGTGTTCTTTCCTCATTTCAGAACTCTCTTCAGAATCCTGTTTCTCAGAGAGCTTCCTGATCAGTACTGTTAGTCCACCTCTTCGACTTTGTCATGTCTCACATTTCCGCTGCCACTCATCGTGACTGAAACTTCATATTAATTTAAAAACTTATTTATTTAATGCCTATGTCCCCTAAATTATAAAGTCTATATCAAAAACTATGCTGGTTTTACTCCCTATTATAAACCCAGTGCCTCACTGAGTACACACACAGTCTAGTCAGTCAGTATGAACGACAGATGGGGTCAGAAAAGACAACGATAGAGCTGAGACTCTGCCATCCTTCCCTAAACATTCCTTCTGTATTTTTACTAATACAAGAAACAAGATACAAACAAAAATATGAGAAAGAAAAGAAAGATGTTAGTCCTGACAAAGTCTGAGAATATGACTGACTTTCATGTAAGATACTAAGGTGAGATTTCAGTAATAGTGAATTTTGTTATATTCCAAGAATGTTTAAGTCTGTGTTCTTTCTTCATGCTCTATACTTTCTAAGAATGGGATGCTACAGATAATTCACACAAAAATACACGAAACAAGGACAAGGGATTTGTGTTTGTGCAAGTATCATATGATGCCATGGTGTGTGTGTGTGTGTGTGTGTGTGTGTGTGTGTGTGTCTATGTCTGTGTGTGTATCTGTGTGTATGTTGCATTCTTATATAAGGAAAGGTTTTCAATGTATTAGGACAATCACTATTAGACTTTTTCTTGAAAAAAAATTGAGATTTTATGTTATAGTTGGTTTTGTATAAAAATATATAGTAACTTCATGAGAAAAAAGGAGAGTTTATAATAGAACATTCATTTCTATATTTGATCAAAGATTGAAAAATCATTGCCATAATTCTATTCGTTATATGAATAACTTTTAATATTAAATAGTAATGATATTTAAAATCTTATCATAGTACATGTTATACTAGGCACCAACTTTAAGTACAAATTCAAAAATTTCAAAAATCAGAGAACATTTATATATGCCTCAGTTTCTCTTCCAGAGGCTCCAACAAAATTAAAGGAGATAATAGTTTATTTTAGTTCACAATTTCAGGTACATTCTATCACAGACATTAAAGATTTGAACCAGCTAGTCATATCATTATTACTACTGCCACTACTACTAATAATATTAGTAATAATATTAATACTACTAAAATAGTAATAATAGGAATGCTAATCACTTAAACGTTTTCAATAGTCAAATCAAAGATGTGCATTAGATAAAATCTTCTACAGGCTGTGAGTAAGCAATGCTTTTCTTCCAATCTACCCCTAAATGACCCAGAGCAGTCTCTGGTACTACATCCATGGAATTCTTAACTACACACCATACATATCAACATTTTCAGTATCTATGATGTCAGACATTCACAGTAAAATTATTTTCCTATCTTTCTATTCATCCATACTGTAGTAGCTTCATATCAATTTAATTCCTGAAAAAGACTTAAAAATAAAGCAAGAAAGCTCAAAATATCAGCAGTCTTATCATGTCAGAAACTATAATTAAATAAATCTCTTTGCTGAATTAGCCTCATTATTTTAAAATAGAGCCTGTACCCATAAAGGCCACTTCTGTTTTTCATTAACCAAGACTGCACTGACATGGAACTAAACAAAACAGTGTTCTTGAAATGGAGACCTAAGTTAGTTTATTATGGTTTTTAATTACAGTAATCTGGTTTTTCAAATGTATATCCTCTGTAATTATGACTGAATAATCTTAGTAATAGTACACAGAAGTTAATTGTAGGAAACTTTGTTCTCTTAATGTTTCCAAATAATATAATTTTACACTGCTATCATTCTCAATGGCTTTTTCCTTTAGAAGCATCCTTCACAGATCCTTTTAGAATTTTCAGGTCTCTCTATTATAGCTTGTAATCACAAATCACCAAGTTTTAAAAACAACTTCGGTACTTTATGAAAGGATTTTTTTTTCATGTGTCCCCATTTTTTATGACACAAAGACAGAAGCATTTCTCAGTCTAACTGACATCTCTAGATATTCTTCATTGCAAAAACATCAACAAAATTGGTAGGAATAATTCCATTAACAGAACCTTCCAAGACCAATGGCAAGTTGCGAGCTGCAAGAAAACATGGCCCTTCGTCTCAGCAAACTTCTGGGAAGGACAGAGAAATCAGGGGAAATTTAAGAACAATAAAATGTCTACCGGAAATACCTACAGGTTTAAAGACAGTACCAACATAAGACCCCCAACCTGGTATAGACCCGGGCTGTAGGGCACGATGCCTGGTAAAGATTTTATATTTAAATATTAGCCAAAGAGTTAATATCCTGCAGGGTTCAGGATTGCAAAAGGAAGGTTAAAGTGATGAATTTTGAGTGTCAGATACAGAAAATACATTTCTAAGAAGCCTCAACATTAAGTAGGGCACAGAATGTCCTAGAGACTTTACGGAAGCCACCACAGCTGGAGTAAGAAACTCCTGAAGTGGCATAGCAAGAGTTAGAACATAAAGCTATGTCAGTCACATGTCTGTTCATGCACTCATTTCAAAAATGACTACTTTTCACTGAGACAGATTTTTGGATCCAGGCAATGACCTATGTCTATTCTAATACTCACAGAAAACTCCAAATTAAACCAAGCAAAAAAAATATATACAATATTTGTAAAACATGCAAAGGCATATTAGAAATAAAAAAC
>CM052711.1:48658777-48677716 GCA_028551405.1 Uromys caudimaculatus
TGCCTTCCCCTAAGGCATGGTTCAGCAGTGGATGTGAGGAAGACAGGGTTAGCTCAGAGGGAGAGGGGCTTCCAAATGCGAGATTTGGCTTGCAAAATAGGCAGGGTTACAGGAGCAGAACATGACCAATACAAGTTAGTTATAATGACTTCCTGAAACAAAGACAATGGTTGCAAGGTGGTTGTAATAAAGCAGTCATAAAAACAGCTACTCATGACTTGGTAGTTATAACAACCTTTTAAAACAAAGGTAGAGTTGCAGGATGGTTATAATAACTTTTTGAAGCAAAGCCATGGATGTCATTTCCTGGCGCGGGCAGTACAGAGCCATTTGTAGTTAAGATTACCAGTGGAGCATAGCCCACGCCTTGAGAAATAGAGGTTTAGTCATAAACAGGAATAAGCCTAGTTTGTATTTACTACAAAATGGCTTTAACCCTAAAATGGAGGCAGCCATGTTCTTCTGTTCTAAGCTGATATTCTCACTCACCTTTTCCTGTGACAGGCCACTTTCTGCACTCTGTGCATTGCCTTTTGCTGTTATGTGGTATTTTTCAAAGTGAAAGGGTAATAGTGAAAGTGATATGTGGTGTCTTTCAAGGGGAAACTGTTTAGTTTCTTTAATGACTGTTTTTACTGTCCCAATTCTCCTGTGGGTTGTACTATTTGCTTCCATCATAAATGAATTATATTTTCTTGGACCCTAGATATTCCTGACTACTCAACTTTGCTACAGTTTTGTATTATTCCTTCCTTTATTGAGCAAACTCTCAGTCTGATTGCCACCTACAGACTCTCTTTTTTTCCTTTTTTTTTTTTTTTTTTTTTTGTGCCTGTCAGTATGCAGGTAAATGTGTGGGTATGTGTGCACATTACATGATGTGTGCATGTGCATGAAAACCAGATGACAACCTCAGGTGTCTTTTCTTAGACATTATCCACCTGGTTTTTTTTTTTTTTTTTTTTTTCAGACATGGTGTTTGTTCTAGGGTTCGTGGATTAATCAAAGATTACTAGGCAGCAAAGCCCATTGATGCTTCAGGCTCCAGCTCCCCAGCTCTAGGATTCCAAGTGTATAGCCTCACACCAATATTTGGATGGGATTCTGAGGATCAAATTCAGGTCCTCACATTGCAGAATTAGTACTTTAGCACCTCAGCTATCTGCTTACTCCAAGTACATATTTTATTATTCACACTTTTTATATTTGATGGCCAGCTCACCTCAAAGCTCTGAATACTCATTAGCCTACTAAACTCTGCCCAAAAGAATGGTGAGTAATAATGAAAGACCTAAGGATAAAGTGCTAATGATGAAACTCCCAAGTGTCACAAAGCTTTGTAACTGTGAGTGTGGACACTGCTAACCTTCATAATGCAAACCACACCATGAGAATTTTATAGAAAAAATGAGACATATTTTCACAAAAATATTCTAAAATATGTTCAGTTAAATGTAGTAAAAAGAGCTGCTGAAATATAATATAAAATATCTTCCAGGAAATAACACTTGAAGACATATAGTTGTCTATAGTGTTAAACAAGAAGGAATAACAAAAGAACTGTATACTTGTATATCGGTAACCCCCCAGGATAAAAACATCATGCCTTGATCCAGAGTCCATAAAACATAAAAGCAGATAATACTCTTAGAGCAGCACAAAACAGGGATGAAAATCCTTAATGAAACCTGTGCACTGAAGAAAGAACTCAAGAGCTGGAGGTGACCTGTAATCCCAGAATTCTGAAAGCTGAGGAAGGAGAATCATGAATTCAAGAGAGGGAGAGAGGGACAAGGAGGAGGAAGAGAGGGAATAAGGGAACAAAAAAGGGAGGGAAAATGAGGGAGGAAGGATAAAAACCTTAGACTTAGAAATGGAGATGCTATAGTAAATAGTACAACAGAGACAACATATAAGTAACTGAAACAATTACATCATTTTGCCTGTGGGATGGAATGTGAAGACCTTTTATCTTTAGAACTAAAATGTTTTGAGGAAACCAGACAGGGAGGTGGTGAGACAGTGAAGCTATTTCCCCATCCTTCACTGGAGAGACAGGAGATGTCTCAACTTGAATCATAGCCACTTTAAAATGTTACTACATGGCAGCAGACTAGAAAAACATAATAGCTCTTGCTTATAAAGAAACATTTACTTTAACTTCAGCAACATTTTCTATTTCAGTTATTTAGATAAATTGTGAATAGACCAGAAGACAGAAAAGTCAGATGAACATCTTTCATTTTTAATTTTAAACACAGACTGATTAAAGTTTGTCATAATTACTATTCTCCTTTTTTTCACAGCCATCTATCTCCACTTTCCAACCATCTATACCCTTTAAATCCACATCTGGTTTTGTATAGGAATTATGTTATGCTAACGATATTATTTCTGACTTGTTGGATGTGTTGTCTTATTTGTTTATGTGAAAATTATTTTTCTAAATGAATATATAAACTTTCATGAAAAACTGTAATTTTTTAATGGAGGATTCCATAATTTATGAACTAAAAGATTAGAAGTAACTGGTGCCCTAAGCAGACCTTGGGCGTAAACTCCTCAGCCAGTCCTACAACACCCAGAGGAAGCTCCACTCCCAGGTGCTCTAACATGGCCAGGATCCTAGAATCAGTGGTGAGGAGGACACAATATCTGTCCCATCACAAGGAGTAACTGGGACCAGTGGGATCCAAGGACCCAGGAACCCCACTAAACCAGTGGCATGGGTTCCTTCTGGTCTGGGCCTATGCCCTGAGCAGACAGACCTTGGGTGTGAACTCCTCAGCTAGTCCCACAACACCCAGAGGAAGCTCCACTCCCAGGTGCTCTAATACACCCAGGATCACAGGATCCCAGAATCACAGGATCCCAGAGACAGCTGGTCTCTGAGGAGTTCTGACACAACCAGGATCACAGGAAGGATAGGCTCCAGTTAGATAAGGGGAGGGCAGGTAGTACTAGAGATAACTAGACGGCAGGAGGCATAAGCAATAGAAACCAAGGTTACCTGGCATCATCAGAACCCAATTCTCCCACCATAGCAAATCCTAGATACACCATCACACTGGAAAAGCAAGATTCAGATCTAAAATCACTTCTCATGATGATAATAGAGGACTTTTAAAAGGTCATAAATAACTCCCTTAAAGAAATACAGAACACAGGTAAACAGCTAGAAGCCCTTAAAGAGGAAACACAAAAAGTTCCTTAAAGAATTACAGGAAAATACAACCAAACAGGTGAAGGAATTGAACAAAACCATCCAGGATCTAAAAATGGAAATAGAAACAATAAAGAAATCACAAAGAGAGACAACTGTGTGGATTGAAAACCTAGGAAAGAGATCAGGAGTCGTAGATGCAAGCATCACCAATAGAATACAAGAGATAGAAGAGAGAATCTCAGGTGCAAAAGATACCATAAAAAACATTGACACAAAAGTCAATGAAAATGCAAAATGCAAAGAACTCCTAACCCAAAACATCCAGGAAATCCAGAACACAATGAGAAGATGAAACCTAAGGATAATAGGTATAGAAGAGAGCAAAGATTCCCAACATAAAGGGCCAGTAAATATCTTCAAATAAATATCTTCAAAAAAATTATAGAAGAAAACATTCCTAACCTAAAGAAAGAGATGCCCATGAACATACAGGACAGAATTCCAAATACACTGGATCAGAAAAGAAATTCCTCCCTTCACATAATAATCAAAACACCAAATGCACTAAACAAAGAAATAATATTAAAAGCATAAGGAAAAAAAGGTCAAGTAACATAAAAAGGCAGACATATCAGAATTACATCAGACTTCTCAGCAGAGACTATGAAAGCTAGAACATCCTGGGCAGATGTCATACAGACCCTAGGAGAACACAAATGCCAGCCCAGACTACTATACCCAGCAAAACTCTCAATTACCATAGACAGAGAAAACAAGTTATTCCAGGACAAAACCAAATTTATACAATATCTTTCCACAAATCCAGCCCTACAAAGGATAATGGAAAACACCAATACAAGGAGGGAAACTACACCCTAGAAAAAGCAAGAAAGTAATATTCTTTCAATAAACCCAAAAGAAGATAGCCACACAAACATAAAAATAGCATCAAAAATAACAGGAAATAACAATCACTTTTCTTTAATACCTCCTAACATCAATGGACTCAATTCCCCAATAAAAAGCCATGGACCAAAAGACTGGATACAACATTTTGCTGCATACAGGAAACACATCTCAGTGACAAAGACAGACACTACCTCAGAGTAAACCGCTGAAAGACAATTTTCCAAGCAAATGGTCCCAAGAAACAAGCTGCAGTAGCCTTCTAATATTGAATAAAATCAACTTTCAACCAAAAGTTATCAAAAAAGATAAGGAAAGACACTTCATACTGGTCAAATAGAAATATTTAAGGTGTAACTTCAGCAAGTGTTATAGGTATCTGATAAATCTCAGTGTAATGGCCTTGGGAAACGCAAAGGAACGGCGCTCTTTGCTCAGGGTGAAGCTAACATATCTTCAAGGGAGAACATTGATGGTATTTGAATTTTATGGTCACATTAGGGAGGTGAGTCCTGTATATTTAAGAAGATTAATATTTTATTTCTCTGAATTTAGTCAGGAGTTCTCAACTTATTTCTAGTTGAGTGTGACAGTAGTAAGGTTTTCAAAACCTACTGAAAACAAATAACATTAAATGTGTGACTTATGAGATCAGGTTGTGTGCTATTTTGACTGAAGACAACTTTCCTTTGTCATTTCAAAGGAGAAAAAAAATGAATAGACTATAAAACTGTAAGAGCTGATCTGTCAGAAATAATTTCCAATTGCATGATGCTTTCACAAAGTGGTTTAATTTATTTTAATCATATTTATAATGTGAAATTATAAAGATGATGATAATATTGGCTTCTAAAGTTTTAGCCTAGAAAATAGCATTTTAATTATTATAGAAATGTCTACAAGAAATTTCATAATTTATTACTTCTGTATTTAATTTTGACATGTTTCTCATAATTCACCATTGTATATAATACTGTGATAGATATCCCACAGTACATATTTTTGTTTACATAAATTCCTAGAAATAAGTTTACTAGATAAAATTTTATGCACAATTTAAAAAATTAGATAAGCTTACCACGCTTATTCATAATTTCAACTCTTCCCATTGATATTCTGTACTCACAAAGACAACTGAGAGTTTACCAACCTTTTGCTAGAGAGTATCAATCAGTAAAAAGTTATCAATTTGTCAACAGGAATGTAATTACCATTAGAATGCACTTAGCAAAAAAAATAAGTATTTTATGTTTAACAGATTATAATCTAACCTCAGACAACTAGATGAAGAAAAAAACTTTCACAATAAGCTGAGATCTAGTTCAAAGATCACTGATAGGTTTTTTGTTGTTGTTGTCGTTACTCTAGGAATTTTTGTTTGGTTCTTTTTGTTTTTGCTAAATCTAATGGATAGTTTTCACCTGAACTCAATAAATCTACTCTAAAGAAAAAAAAAAAAAAAGATTAGAAGTAAGCTTGATGTAATAATGTCCAAGACAAAGATGTCTATGTCAAAGCCTTCCCCTCAAGGCTCAGCACTCTATGCAAAAGAAGATGCAAAAAAAAAAAAAAAAAAAAAAAAAAAGTAAGAGTCACGGGTGATGGATGACTCCAAGGGAAAAAAGAAAGCGTCACTGGATGTCAAGTTTTAGCCACAAATCAGCTCAATCCTGGCTGAGAGGATCTGGAGTGAGTCCAGAGACTTGGCATTTTGCAGTGACTTGGGCCACAGAATGAGTCATAAATCTTGAAGAATTCCACATATTCACATTAAATA
This sequence comes from Uromys caudimaculatus, assembly GCA_028551405.1. Taxonomy (NCBI): domain Eukaryota; kingdom Metazoa; phylum Chordata; class Mammalia; order Rodentia; family Muridae; genus Uromys; species Uromys caudimaculatus. Next base: position 48,664,627 of record CM052711.1, read on the forward strand.
AACAACACATGCTTGAGTTAAGAAAGTGAGGATATGAGAGAATTTTTTAAATAATAATATCTAGCAAGTAAACACAGGGAAACTTATGCAACTGCCTTTTAATGCCGAGTGAACAAATGTAATCTGGTTGCTACAATTTTTTTATTTTATTTAATCGTTTTTTACAGTACAGTCATCATCCCCCTCCAAATCTTCCCTCTGACTGTTCAACATCCCATACCTCCTTACCCTCCACCCCTGTTTCCACGAGGATGTCCCCAGTTCCCCACCCTCCACCTCACTAGACCTCTCCACTCCTTGGGTCCTCCAGTCTCTTGACAGTTAGATTCATCTTCTCTGACTGAACCCAGCCTGAGCAGTACTCTGCTGTATATGTGTTGGGTGCCTCATATCAGCTGGTGTATGCTGCCTGGGTGGTGGCCCAGTGTCTGAGAGATCTCAGGGGTCCTCCAACAGGGTTTCCCTCCTCTTCAGCTTCTTCCAGCTTTTCCCTAATTCAACCACAAGGGTCAGCAGCTTCTGTCCATTGGTTGGGTGTAAATATCTGCACCTGACTCTTTCAGCTGCTTGTTGGGTCTTTTGGAGGGCAGTCATGATAGGTTTCTTTTTGTGAGCACACCATTTCTATTATTTTTTAAAATAAAATACACGGGTTTTGGAAGTGATTTTTCTTTCACTTTGTTCTACTTTGACTATATTTTCAAATTCTTGAATTCCCAAGTATTCCAAAGTGAATTGTCAAATATGAACTTTCATAGCAGAAAACTACCAAAGAAATAATCTACAGAAAACAGTTTTGCCTGCCTCGGTCTTTTTTATGTTGCCATAAAAGTATTATTGATAAAATTACTTTTGAAAAGAAAACATATTTTATTTTTCTACAGTACAAAATGACTGAGAAACCCAAAGTCTAAATCCAGCCGTGGCTTTTGTATTGAATCATACTGAAACCTGCAGCCTGAAATCTACAATGAATGAGGAAATTCTAAAGACTCGTTTGTGTTTTTCACTTTAACTACTAGAGGTTCAAAATGAAACACCTTAAGGAAGTAAAATTTTCTTTTAAGTATCTCAGCCTATGAGAAGCACCTAAAGAAATGTTCAACATCCTTAGTCATCAGGGAAATGCAAATCAAATCAACCCTGAGATTCCACCTCACACCAGTCAGAATGTCACCAGATCAAAAACTCAGGTGACAGCAGATGCTGGCGAGGATGTGGAGAAAGAGGAACACTTCTCCATTGGTTGGTGGGATTGCAAGCTGGTACAACCACTCTGGAAATCAGTTTGGCGGACTCTCAGAAAAATAGACATAACACTACCTGAGGATCCAGCTATACCACTCCTGGGCATATACCCAGAAGATGCTCCAACATGTAATAAAGACACATGCTCCACTATGTTCATAGCAGCCATATTTATAATAGCCAAAAGCTGAAAACGCAGATGTCCCTCATCAGAGGAATGGATACAGAAAATGTGGTACATTTACACAATGGAGTACTACTCAGCTATTAAAAACAATGATTTAATGAAATTTGCAGGCTAATGGATGGAACTTGAAAAATATCATCCTGAGCGAGGTAACTCAGTCACAAAAGAACGAACATGGTATATACTCACTGATACGTAGATATTAGCCCAAAAGTTCAGAATACCAAGTTTCACTTTACAGTAACTGCTGGACTGAGAGTGAGGTCCCAAATGGAGGAGTTGGAGAAGGGACTGAAGGAGCTGAGTGAGTTTGCAGTCCCATGGAGGGAGCAACAGTGTCAACTGGCCCGCCCCCCCTCCACCTCCCATTCTCCTGGAGGCTGGACCACCAACCAAAGAATACACATGGAGGAACCCATGGCTGGGACCACATATGTGGCAGAGGAGGGCCTTGTTGGCCACCAGGGGGAGGAGAGGCCCTTGGGCCTGAGGGTATTAGAGGCCCAAGTAAAGGGGAATGTCAAGGTGGGAATATGGGAGTGGGTGGGCAGGTGAGTGGGAGGTGGAATACCCTCATAGAGGCGGGGGAGGGGGAGGGGATAGGGGGTGTCCAAAGAGGAGACCTGGAAAGGTAGAAACATTGGAAATGTAAATAAAGTATCAAAAAATAAATAAATAATTTTTAAAAAAAGAAAAAAAAGAATCTCAGCCTAGCCGGGCAGTGGTGGTGTACGCCTTTAATCCCAGCACTTGGGAGGCAGAGGCAGGTGGATTTCTGAGTTCGAGGCCAGCCCGGTCTACAGAGTGAGTTCCAAGACAGCCAGGGCTACACAGAGAAACCCTGTCTCAAAAAAAAAAAAAAAAAAAAAAAAGAATCCCAGTCTAAGAGTCATAAATTGCCAAATTTTGTGCCTAGAAGCTGAGAATCCTCTCTCATTGGATGCTGACGATTGATGAGACGATCAGGCAGTACAGACTGAAAGACCTGAAGATTAGACAGTGATAGGCTGGACCAGAGCTTGACCAGGAGTGTTCAATTATTCCTATCTCTGACCCTCTATTGAAATGTAAACCTCATGTCACAGCCCAGAAGATGGACAGGGCTTCCCTAGGACATGGCATTCCCTGGGTCTTTTCTGTCCTCCTGATATGTATACATTGAATAAACCTCTTTTTAGGCTTTTGCCTCTTACTGGTTAGCTTACCCAGTTTACTAATGACCAGTTTCACAACCTGATTATTTGAGACTGTCGGGGCCCAGGCTCTGACTCTTAATAACTACAGTAACCATCTTGGTGATGGAAATCAGACTAGGACACTTTTTGAGGTCTTTTGACCCCAGATGGAGAGGAATGCAGCTGTTGGAGTCAATTCAAGGACATCGTTCCGCTTCAGCAAGCATCAGCTGCTTTGATGTTGTAGAAAAACTAATACTTGAAATTTATTTTGAATTCGCTATAAATATTACACTTGGTAGGCTTCTCCCCACACTATGTGACTTGGATTTTGCCTTCCTGTTTGTTCTCGAGTGCTTTTTGAAACATTTTTGGCAGGTGCCATTCTATAACTGGTTTTATCATTCATTGTTTCAGTTCTGTGATACCACTTCAAGCCATTGCATGACAGGTTTTAATCTATTTGGGGACTGCTGTGTGATAGAGAAGGTTTGAGGGCTCTACGTGAATCATTAAGTTCCAGAGAACTAATTAAGATAGTGAAACAAGGGTGCTGGAGAGATGTCTGTTTTAATCTGTATAACCAAATTTCACACACTTGCTGTCTCCTATGGAGTTTTAGGTCACTGGTCTTTACAAACTTATCATGATTTCTGAGGTATCATGATATGAAAGCAATCTACCCCTGAAGTTTCTAAAACAACTAAGAAAACTTCAATTTTTGCGTTTTTTTCAAATAAGTCTTACAAACTAAGAATTTTAATTATTCAGCACGCATTTTTTTAAACTTTTCAAATATATGTATGGGTATAAATGTGCTTGGGCTATAATTTTTGGACTGAATATGAGCCATTATTTCTGCATTTTTTTTCTTTGCTGTTGTTTTGTTTTAATTTAATTCTTCCTTTGGAAAAAAATATAAGGAGAATTTGGATTTGAGACTAAAGAAAAAGCTGGAGATTAGTTCAGGTATGCCAAAGTAAAAAAAAAAAAAAAATTGAAATGTTAATTATGAACTTCCTTTCTAGTGGATTATTGTGTCATGCTTTCAGATGTTAATCCTGGAAATCTAGTCTAAGAGAGAGAAAAATCTTACACAATTTTAAATGATGGCTATAATTCTGAAACAAGTAAAATAACATCTAAAATATTTTATGATGACAACAATATCTTAAATTAAGTGATAGTGTTGTTAGCAGAATCTGGATCTAGATCATCTCCAATAATCTAGGAGATGGTTCTCTGGGACATGATCTTGATTGTGCTAATTGATGTAAGAAGGCCAAGCCACTGTGAGTGGCGCCATTCCCTACTGAGATCCTGATAAATGGATTGTGGAAAAAGGTAGGTGAGCAGCAACATGCATTCAACATTGTCCTTTACATATTTTGGATGTGATGTGAGCAGCTACTTTCAAGAACTTCTGTCTTGACTTTCCCACCATGAAAGACTTTACCTTAAACCTTGAAAGAGAATAAACTGTTCCTAACTTAAGCTACTTTTGTCAGAGTATTATTTTCAGGCAATACTAGGTCTAGGCTCTCTGTTCTGGGCTATTGAATGCACTGCTTGTGTACAGATTGTTCTCATATGTAATACTCTATGTGACCTTGACAGATGCAACATGATGAAAATATTATTAAAAATATTGTTCACTTTTTTATTTTATGTGTGTTTTTATTGTTACCAGCAGCATATGACAAGTTTATCTTTAAACATCAAATATCTCTTTGGGAGCTGTTTTTTCATAAAATAAACTCCAATCCTTCATTGTAATGCAAGATCTTAAGATTCCCTTCTCCCTCCTTTCATGAAAATTCTCCCAAATTTTCTCCTTGTTAAAATGGTTATGTCACCTTGATGAATTAGAACATCCCTGTATCTGTTGGAAAACTTAGTCTTGCACTTCACTGTGCCATTTATTTTGATTCTTAAATCTGCACGGTTTAATTTAAATTTGTCTGTTGTCCTTTGAAAATGAAGTAATACATAGACCTATAACACAGCTGTACTCTCCTGTTCCCTTTTGATCCAGTTGCCTTTAAAGATATTCTCCTACTACTTAGGAAAGAAATATACTGTAAAGTTCTAGTGTACACACAGATCTAAAGTATCTTAGTATAAGAGAAGCAAACAATTGCTTACAAATGCCACCTTCTCTATTTGACTTCTCTACAATCCATGCATCTATGTTTTGATCACCATTTTGATCACCACTGTATCCTGACATGGAAACTAGAATTTCCACAGAGAACTATACTTTTAAACAAATACACATCCCATTGTCCTATTTACCATCTTTTCTACTCTACCTTTGGATGGTGGGCTAGAAGGGGGGTTGAAGAGTTTGAGAACCCTTATTAAAAGTGGGTTTTAAAAAATCTAAGCCAACAGGAATTAGATAAATTTTTAGTATTTTGGTCTGTGAAATTATTAGGAATAGTGATAATCTTAAATGGCTCTAATCTCTTCTCAAAGTGTCTATGATTTAGCTAAATTTAACAGAGATTACAAGGTGACTAGCCAATTTTGTAAGGTTTTACTCTACCAAAACTATATAAAAAATATCACTTAATTGAAAACTCCCACCTGCTCACCATTACAAAAGAAATAGTCTTTCTGTTTGTTTGCTTGCTTGCTTGTTTCACCTTTTGGTCATTGTAAAAATCTTAATTCTTGGGAGTTACAAAATGAATATAATTCAACAAAATTTGGGCCAACCTTTTCAAAGTAACTAAATGCCAAGTGGTTCCAGAGAAATGGTTTTTACATGTAGTTATATATTGTCAGCTAAGTGCCTTAAAATTCATTCCTACTCACATTGCATGCATTTGTTTCAGACTCAAGGATGTTTACTTCAAGACTGAGGTATTAAAACAAAGTCAAAGAATAGTAACTGGCATGCCTAGAAGGACTGAGAAAATTCTAAGACTTTTGTGTCCTTCATTTTGGCTATCAAACAATAAAAACAAAAGACCCCCCCTCCAAAAAAAACCTTTCCAGAAGACTCTTACTTTGGAAAAGAAAAAAACTGGTAATAGTTACAGGAGAATTTACATCCTGGAAAAAATTTTCTCTCAGTTTTGGCAACTTGACAGACAACCTTGTAGGACCATTGAACTTCTGGGGCCAAGACAGTGACGGGCCTGACCAGAGCTTGACTATCGTTGCTTAGATATGCAAAACTCTGATCCCTCATTTATATATAACACTCATGTCATGACCCCAAAGATAGACATAAATGATCAGTGGATCTATTTTTCCTGCTTTACAACATGTTAACATTGAAAAAATCTCCTTTTCTGCTTTTCCCTGTACGTTGTTTGTCTAATAGACTTAAGTAGGATATCTGGCAATTGAACTGACTTATTTGGACTGTCAGGACCCAGATTCTGGACCGTAATAACTAACAAGTATCCATGCATACCATTATGTGAAAAAATAATATAGTGTGAACAAACATGAGATCAAATTAGAAGACTCAAGGCTTGTTATAATCTGCATTGGTCCATTACTGAGGATGGAGCTCTGATGATCTAAGTTTGTTTTCATAGGCCCCACCTGCCAACTCTATCTCTTCATTGGAGAACCTTTCCCTATCATGATGTTTCCAGGAAGCACATTGAATACTATTAACAGTCACATAGAAGAAAGCATGAATAAGCTAAGGTATAAAACCACATAATATTTCATTATGGATTCATACAATGGATATTAAAGAAATGTACAAATATAATTTTATTCTGGAATTCAGCACATTATATCATTGTCTTAGCCAGGGTTTCTATTCCTGCACAAACATCATGACCAAGATTCAAGTTGGGGAGGAAAGGGTTTATTGAGCTTACACTTCTATACTGCTGTTCACCACCAGAGGAAGTCAGGACTGGAACTCAAGCAGATGAAGGAACCGGAGCTGATGCAGAGGCCATGGAGGAATTGGCTTACTGGCTTGTTTGCTTCTCCTGGCTTGCTCAGCCTACTTTCTTATAGAACACAAGACTACCAGCCCACAGATGGTACCACTTACAAGGGGCCCTCCACTCTTGATCACTAATTGAGAAAATGCCTTACAGCTGGATCTCATGGAGGCATTTTTCTCAATTGAAGCTCCTTTCTCTGTGATAACTCCAGATTGTGTCAAGTTGACACAAAACCAGCCAGTACAATCATAAACAACAAATATTGCCCTAGCAGCTATATTTCTAATTTCTAGTCAGTCTTTCTAACAATCTTGCATTAGACTAGGATACTAGAGCTGTGTTTCTGAACTGTCATCAGAGTCTTGTTGAAGTAGTTACTGAAACCCAACATAAACAGGTTCTAGGAACATAGTTCTACCATAGGTTTCAGCTGATAGCCACACCAACTATACAAAAAGCCATGTGGATTTGCTACCCATAGACATTTTGGAATCACCATGGTCCCAAAGCATAAATGCCTGAATCAAATACAGGTAAAAGTAAGCAGAACCCCAGAAAGGCAGCATGGCTTTGACAAATGCTCAAAAGCTTATTCCTTTTTCTAACAAGACTACCCCAAACTACTAGCAAGCAGCCTTCCCATGCGGTCTAACAGATTCATAAAGTTAACAGGCTCCAGCTATGTGAGGTGCCTGTGATTCCCCTATGTCATAAAAATGGAAATGCAATGGATTTCTCAATTCATGCCCAACTTTTACATCAATGTCTCCAATACCATTTTCTCAAAAAATGCAGGAAAATGTAAGTTGTGTTCTTTAAAATCACTTCACATCTCTAGTTTCTATATGTGTTTAAAATCTTTCATAGAGTCTCGGAGCTCTAAATGTGTGGTGCCCAATTATCTGATTCCAAAAATAACAAAGCAAAAGTTATAAAAAGCATGGCACTGTGATAGGGTTGATGGTCCTTCTCTTACAGCTAATGTGAGAGTTCTGGATTCCTTTGTGGTTCTTGATAGCTTCCTTGAAACTAACTATGTAAATGATAAAGAAAATAGTTACAATGCTACTTTTTAAATTTTCCTTTAAGCCCCACATAAGAATGATTTTAACATTACCCATTTTTTATTTTTTATTTGCATTTCAGGCCATCACTGGAGAACAAAATTCAAATTAAAAAATATCTCTTATGTTTGGGAGTGTTCAATAGAAATCAACAGCTTGTCTTCCATTCAGCCCTGTCCCATATGCTCATTACCAGCTTACAGGAAAGAAGATACACTCACTGCTGAAATGCTCTGAATTCCAAATGTATACACTTTCTCAGCAAGCATGAGAGGAGAACAAATTAAAAAGATCCTGGCAAAATTATTTAGAAAAAAAATTAAACATTTCGATTTTCTACATTCCTCATAACTGTTTTGCTTCAAGTCTCATGTGTAAGAAAATACACAAAATGAAGATGGCTTATTTTAAAAGCAGCATATTGTTCTGATCACTGACAGAAGAAAATGTGGAATTTTCTATTACATTGAAGTATTTTCTATTATATCCTAATAAATAAATATCAAAGGCAAAGAAATATCCCACCACAGTAGGCTTTGCCCAATATATTATCCGTTGCATTAACATATAGGACACCACTTAGGATCTTAAGCCTAGACACATTTATATTTTACCCGTGAATGCAAGCTTAAAAATAAGCACAGATCAGTCAAAGAGGTTCTAAAATAAATCACCAGCAGACACCAGAACTGAACAAGCTCTGTTTCTCACTTCTATTCCCTTTCTGCCTTGTTATCATGGGAGCCTCCTCCCTCCAGGCAGATGCTTCAGCTTTCTGAACCAAAGGCTGTGAAGGCCTTGAAAGAAGGGAAAGGAGATGCTCTGTGGAGACAACAAACAAGAGAACTCATAAGAACTCTATAGAAAGTTTCAAGACTACATGGGGAGATGATTGTTTTCTACACATAAAATAACTTCATGTTGATAGACTTAGGTCTGAGCTTGACCTCCAAGTATACACAGAATTTCACAGTACGATGCCTACTTATAAGACCTTGCAGCACTTCTCCAAAGGGAAGGCCAGAGGCTCAGCTTGGCCTCTTTTCCTTCAAGAAGACACTCACCTCTAAATGCCTGTTGAGTAGAGACAAATGTAGAGTAACTGATAATCAAATGCATAATTCTGTCATAAATTCATAAATTTTGTGATATGGTTTTTGTATCATATTTGATATGAAATCACTGCACAGTGGGACCTATTTTATTTTGGTTTGTGTAACAAAATATAAGTCGGATGTTTAGAATTATTTGTGTAAAGATTATGAAGAGACAGAATGAGAGAACGAGTTAGTGATAGCACAATGTAAGGATTCTAAGAATGCTGAAGATGGCAACAGTTGTGAAACAGAGTGGGTGTCTAGTAAGAAGTGAGATCACAAAAGTTCATTTTGACTACAGTGCTGTGTGATTGACACTGGCGGCTCTTAGGTTTTGCATGCCAGGGGCTCATAAATTAGCATGGCACAAAGTTAAAACATGAATGTTCTCAGAAGTTAACTTTCTAATGCTGTTTAGAAAAATGTCAAGTTACTTACTAATGTAGGCTTCCAGCTGTCAGAAGCAGGGGCAGTGACAGGAAGCCTAGCTTATTAGAGTGAGGTCCAGCATCAACAAAGAACAACGGCTTCTTTTGTGCATTTGTTTGGCTGAACTTCACCTTCTTAATGTGCTCTGAATCATGACCAGCTAAGAAGGATGCTATCATGAGCTGAATAAACATGGCAGTCACCTCCCGAGGTGCTCAGATATTTGCAAGCAGTTCAGCTATTAAACATTCACTTTTCCATGTGCTCTGCTTAACTGAGTAAGTCATCACAATGTATACAATTTATTTTATATTTCTTATGTAAATTTATTTATTTATACTTAATTACTTTACATCCCTCTCACTGGGCCTTATTTTTGAGAAATTTAGAATGTAATTAGGAACTGCCCATTGTGAAAAATTACTGCAATTTAGTGGCATGTCTGAATACTAATAAATACAGAAACTTCAAAAACTTAGCAAATCTACAGACTTTCTTATACGCCCTTGAAGACATTGATGAGATGCCTCCCCAACACAACGTTTTATTAAATCTGAAGAGTATGAATACAAAAAATATAGAGTCAACATTACTGCGAATTGGAAACACAAAGATGGAGCCCTAATTCTAAGACAACTATCCTCAGTGACCTGGATGATTGTGTTCACAGGATATTACATTTGAAAAAGAAGAATTGCTGACAATTTAATTTCTAAATTTATGAGTTTCTTCCTTTTTCTAAGCATTTGCTCAATAGTTCATAAATACTTAGATACTTCTATTTATTAAATTCAGAAATGGAATAGAATCTTATTTCTTAAAAAATTCTAATAATATTTTGACTTTATCACAATTAAGAATGACAATTTTTGAAAACAGAAAATATCATCTCTTGCATTTGCTTGAGAAATATAACAATCCTTGTAAGCACAGCAACTTAGTCTTAATTAATTGTCAAGATGAAATTTCCATGGTCCCTGGGGATATTCTTTTCATACAGAGATCGTATGATTGATCACTACATAGACAAGAAAGACTTGCAATATGGCCAAGCACACAGAGCTCATTTATTAATTAAGGTAATTACATTTTGCTTCTCACATGCCTATTTAATCTCATCCAAATGACCTATGAAGCAAAAAAAAGGCTTAAAAGGGGAGGTGAAACAACTTTGATGATCTATGAGTGAATAAGATCATATAATCTACTCCAGCAAGAAAGACATGATGAACTATTCAGTTATTTATATTCATTCACTGGATATGAATTCACTGTTTTATAAGGCATTTTTTTTGTCTCAATGAAGTTAAACTTATTTACCAAAAAATGTTCTTCAGAATTAGTAAGAAGAGACAACGGAATCTATTGATTCTCTTAGGTCACTGTTGTCATAAAGGTATTAGAGAACTGCATCCTGGCAAAATAGATGATGTCATAGACTTTAAAGAAAACAACAACAAAGACAACGATGACAAAAAAACCTTATGTACAATTTCATATTATATACATGTGAAGGATTGACGTTCATGTCTAACTAAAAACAACATAATTTAATGACACCAAAGAAATTGGTGTATTGAAGTAATTGAAGTAATTGCCATCTTAACCATGCAGAGGGGATGGCATATGCAATTCTCAGAGATCATAGGAAAATATCCATATTCAAGTCATTTAAATCAAATAGAATTAAAAGCTAATTGTGAATTTTTTTCTAATCAATTTAAAAGAAGATGATATAAAATAATATTATAACCTCTGAACATCTGGAACACACATAAGTATTGACAGATTTTATTTGTTTTTACTCTATTTCATTTTGCCTATTGTCTTTTTTCCTGTCTTTCTTCTTTTTTTTTTTTAGGTTGTTTTACTGAGGATGGATAGTAGAAGATTTTGGGGTTTTGTTGTTTGGTTTGGCTTTGTATGTAGGAAAATAGAGAGGAAAATATTTTCACAAGCACTGCCAAAAGCCTACGAGAAACTTTAATGTCTTTGGGAACCTGTTGAATAATTTATCTGGAACTCATCCAAATCGAAATAACTGTGAGGCAAGGATTAACATACACGTGCACAAATATGCGTGCATGCGCGCACACACATACGCACTTAAATACTGAAATAGGCTGCTGATTTGTATCCTAGGTTGACTTTTGTTTTGCACAGTTAAGACTCATAATTTTTAATATTTTGCAAATATAACAAAATTAGAAAATACATATTGCATCAGATGTATAAGATTATTTTTTAATATGTATAACATTTTGTTATAAATGTCAATTCTACCATATGTGTTTCTGCATAGTGCTTTTGTGAAAAAGAAAATGACAACTTGAGAGACAGGTCTGCTTAATAAAAATAAAATATGCCCTCAGCTTGGGCCACAAAGCTCTATAGCCAATTAGCGCCAGGAGAAAGCTATCCTCCCAGGAGCTTGGAAAAGCCAGGAGTGGAGCCAAGATGCACACCACTGCTCACCAGGAACCGCCCCAAACCTGTGGGACACAGGGACTGAGATAGGCGGGCTTAGGAACCCTCTGGTTCCCATCTATGGCAGGAGACCACTGCCCCAGCCACCAGGGTTCCATAGCCGAGCAGCACCGGAAGGAAGTTACTCTCCCAGGAGCGTGGAAAAGCCGAGAGTGGGGACAATACAGCACCACTGCTCACTGGACTCCGCCCAGAAATTGCGGGCCTCAGAGACTGAGGGACAGGGAACTCCCGGTCTCCATCTGTGGCTGGGGACCTCAGCTTGGGCCACAGGGCACCATAGCCAATTAGCGATGGGAGAAAACTACCCTCCCAGGATATTGGAAAAGACGGGAATGGAGCCAAGACAAGCTCCACAGCTCACCAGGAACTGCCCCCGAACCTGCGGGACACAGGCACTGAGGTAGGCGGGCATAGTAACCCTCTGGTTCCCATCTGAGGCAGGATACCTCTGCCTGGGCCACCAGGGTCCCCAAGCAGGGCAGCGAGAAAGTTACTCGCCCAGGCCCTCAGGACACAGAGACCAAGAAGGAAAAGAAAGGGACGGGAACCTTCTGGTTTCTATCTGTGGCAGGAGACCTGTGCCTGGGCAACCACGGTTACATAACCAAGCAGTGCTAGGAGAAAGTCACCCTCCCAGGAGGGGGGAAAAGCTGTGAGTGGGGATAAGACAAGGACCACTGCTTACCAGGACCTGGAGACCTCAGCCTGGGCCACAGGGCTCCAGGAGAGAGCTGTTATCCCAGGAGTGCTGACACACCTTCGAGCATAGGCAAAACCACCACTTCTGTTCAAACTCACTGGATCAAGAGGGACCCTTGCAGAGCCATCAGGACATAGGAACCAAGGGACAGCTGGGGACAAGATACTTCTGGTCTCTCTCTGCACACCAGAGCTGACCGTGTGCCACAGTTCTCCAAACCCAAACACCTCTCAGAGAGAGTTGGTCTTCAAGGAGTATTGATACAGAGGCCTGCAGGAGGGACAAGTCATAGCCAGACAGAGTAAGATCAGCTAACATCAGAGTTAACAAGACGGAAAAAGGCAAGGGCAAGAACCTAAGGAACAGAAACTAAGGCTACTTGGCAACATCAGAACCCACCTCTCCCACCACAGCAAGCCCTGGATACCCCAACACACCAGAAAAGGGACTCAGTTTTGAAGTCAATTCTCATGATGATGAGAGAAGACTTTAAGAACGAAATTAACACCCTTAAAGAAACAAGAGAACAGAGGTAAAGAAAAAGAAGCCCTTAAAGAGGAAACACAGGAATCCATTAAAGGAAAACACAATCAAACAGACAAAGGAAATGAACAAAACTATCCAGGAGCTAAAAATAGAAATAGAAACAATAAAGAAATCACAAAAAGAGACAACCCTGGAGTTAGAAAACCTAGGAAAGAGATCAGGAGTCATAGATGCAAGCATAACCAACAGAATACAAGAGATAGAAGAGAGAATCTCAGGAGCAGAAGATAC
>CM052711.1:48678216-48770789 GCA_028551405.1 Uromys caudimaculatus
GTTTTGCCCCTGCTGGAGGCTTTTCCTCGTTCCTGGGAGAGAGAATTTTCTCCTGGGGCTGCTTGTCTATGGAATCCTAGTGTCCCAGGCAGAAGTTTCCTGCCACAGCCGCCCATTTTGGGATCCAGGGGGGTTTCTAGGCCCGCCTACCTCGGTCCCTGTGTCTCGCGGGTTCAGGGCAGTACCTGGTGAGCTGTGGGGCGTGTCTTTGGCCCTCTGCTGGGTCTTGCAATCTCCTGAGAGGGATCTTTGTCCCGGCGCTGATTAGCTGTGGGGCCCTGTAGCCCAAGTTGAGGTTTCCGGCCGTCGCCGGAAGCTGCTGGCCGTCAGTCTCTGTGGCCCGCAGAAAGCGGCAGAGGCAGTGAGCTCTGGGGACGCTTTGCCCTTGCTATGGGCTTTTCTGCGTTCCTGGGAGAGAGAGGATTTTCTCCCGGAGCTGCTTGTCTATGGAATCCTAGTGTCCCAGGCAGAAGTTTCCTGCCACAGCCGCCCGCTTTTGGGATCCAGAGGGGTTTCTAGGCCCGCGTACCTCGGTCCCTGTGTCTCGCGGGTTCGGGGCAGTACCTGGTGAGCTGTGGGGCGTGTCTTTGGCCCTCTGCTGGGTCTTGCGATCTCCTGAGAGGGATCTTTGTCCTTTTTTCACTTTCTTTAGAAACAAAGAGGCAAATACCCAGCAAACAGAATAAAACACAACACTCACCCAAACACACAAACACACACCACACACATACACACACACACACACACACACACACACACACACACACACAAAGCCACAAATTTAAAAAGGATAATATGCATGCAAAAGACCAGGAAGAAAACAAAAACAAACAAAAATGTACAAAGTAATATCAGACAAAATGTTCACAAAATCATGATAGAGTTTGTTTTCTGTTAGCTTTCTACTGCTGAGTATGAGGCTTCCCCTAAGTGTGGTTAGTGTGGTTAATATATCCAGTGAGATTATGGGAAGATGAACAGCTTTGGGGTGAAGATGGAGATACATTGCTGAAAAACTATAATAAGTTGACACAAACTACATAGAGAATTTTGCTTACATGAAGGAAGTTGTAACAAACAAATTTTCCCCACTAAAGTTTTATTAGTCAAGGAAATGTAAGACATCTATTTCTGTAAAAGAAAAAGTAACCCGTATTCAGCGTCCCTAATGATCAGGGCAATGAAATACAAAACTATAATAAGGCCATCTCATCTCTTTCATTATGCATACTTTAAAAACAGACAACTGTTTCTGAAAAAAACAGGAAAGCTTTCATGCTGTGTGTCGGTATGTAAATTAGCATGTACCTAGAGAAAACACTCTGCAGAATTCTTTAACAATTAAAAGTAAAATTATCATGTAATTCAACCATCCCACTTCTATATATAAACAAAATTAGTCACTGTGTTAAAGAGCCATCTACACTACTGTGTTATACTATCTGTATTATATATACATCTATAATACTGTTATACAGTATACTATATATACTGTTCATAAAATTCAGGGCAAGTATGTGACCATGGTTATGCCACAGCTGCATGAAAAGTTCACTATCATGACACATCAAGAAAACATCCAAATATGATGCAGTCATCAGAGGGCCTCTTAAATGGCATAGTAGACTACATAAAGGAATAGATTTTCCGGTTAAACAGGGACACCAGTCCTTCTACTTGTGACACTGGAATTGGCATTGCCCTCAACAACCACTTTCTCACGCTGATAAAACTGTGAATCTGGTTATAGCAGCAGTGTGGTAGACCTCACAGTCCACATTGTTTCCAAGAATTAAAAGCACTGAACCACTCATCCCAGCAAGAATCCAGAAGAGGAAGCCTAGGCTTCCATAGACTAACCATAGTCCCTCATAGTTTCTATCCTAGATCCCTAGAAAAAGAGAAATGGCTTGGAGAATTATTCTTTCTCAAATCAATATAAAGTTCACTGTATCCTCCCAAATATTACTAATTTGGGGGAAGAAATATTTCAAGATACTATGGTTGTTCTCATAGCAGACCCGCCAGTACTGTGACATTGGCCTATAATTCACACATCAAGAGCAGAAAGATGGGAAGACTGAATTTAATAAACACTTGGATATAGAAACTTTATTCTCTAAGAATTTTTAGTTCAGCTAGTTTTTGTTCAAGTCAAAATAATTTCTCCATAATGGATAGCCAAGGAAAGTCAGAGTGCTTTTGAGACCCATGAATGGAAAATTCTGGTGGCTTGATAGTTTCCCTAGATATGCAAATTTTTTCACATGTGAAGAATAACTCAACTGAGAATGAAGTATATGTATAATAAATGCGGTGTTTGTTTAAGATTTTGTAAAACAGAAATGTCAATTACTTTATTTTAGTAGTGGAAAAAGTATGTATTTTTGGTCATGGGCACCTCAGCTAAAATCATGAGTCTGATTGTTCCAATGCAAAAACATGTTTAAAGGAGATTTTAAAACAAAAGGTAGAACCTATGTCATGACCTTTCAACACCATGAAAATGTGTGTCCAACTATTTTCTTGGCTTACATATGTTTTTATTCTTTATCTTTGCAAGGTTGGAGAATAACAACAACCTTTGACGATAAACCTTGGCTTTGTCCCTTGGGTGAGACTCCTGGGAAATAGCTGAGAGGAGATGAGACATTTTAAGATATTACTTGGTAGAAAGCCTTCCTTCCTTTCCTCTCCTCCCCTCTCTTTCCATCTCCCTGACCTACATATTCCTTCCTCTCCTCCTGCCATACCTCAGCCTCTTTAGAGTGTGACTTTTTCCTCAACCTGGTTTGCTATCATCTGCCAATCTCAATAGGAGGTACAGAAATCAGTCCTCCAAGTAATCTTGGATTTTGGACAGCCAAAAGTGTGAGCTACATAAATCTTTATTTTTATAAATTAGCTGCTTATAGGTTCAGAATAAGGAAACGACGACAAAGGCAGACAAGTGCCTTATGGGGGATTTTACTCGACATCTTAGTCAAAGGGAAACCATTCCTAATCTACCTCACAACTTAGGACACAAAAAAATTCTACAGATGATTGGAATTTCTATCCGTGTGGGCAAAGCTCATTTTGATAAAAGATTGTTGAGAGGCAGAGCATTAGTACATAAATTGTGGAAGGCATTTTGTTAACCTACTAATGATGATAAAAAACACTTGATCTCCCTAGCAGGAAAGAAAGAAGACAACACAAATCTAAGTAACAGCATACAAAAGGAATATCTTAATCTAGGCTTTCCAAGGTAAAGAGAATAAAAGACAGACATGCCTGAAAGCAGAGAAGAAAAAAAGAAGCTTCCAAGGAAGGAAAGGATATACTTTGCCATGTCGTTATTAAACTGGAAGTTTGTAAGGCATAATTGTTGCGAAATGCAAACGTTCTCTATCAAGGTGGTTGTTATTCCAAAGTAATTTTGTTCCATTGATCACCAGACTGCATTTTGATAAGCAAATACAGGCCTTCAATAACAGCTTCTGGAAGAGGGAAGGAAGTTTACTAAGAAGATGGGAAGCTGAGCACATTGTCGAATGGATGACACAAGAGAGGAAGCAGGACAAGAGCTACCACGTAGGATTTCCTAAAGACACTGTGACCAGAAATATCTAACATCATCTCAGGTGCTTCTTGATACAGGGTGACTCTTCCCTGCTTCTCAAAAAAGCCACAAAGATTAGTTCCACTCCACACCAGTAAAAAACAATGTAATAGGCCTCTTTCCTTTCAAGTTTAATTGGATAATAGAGAAAAATACAAATACATCTACAAATGTGAAGTAAAAAATCTCTGGCTAATTATGACAGGCCTTCTCCTTCAAAGACTTTAACGAATTGGAGGGGGCTGCTTTTGAATATCTGCAAGGAAAAAAATACTTCTAAAACTGCACTATAAAGTAAAGAAGGATGTGGAATAACCTTCTAGAGATTTCCTCCATTGCACTTAAATTCAATGAAAGGCCATACAATGGTCGCTCAATAGTAACAATCAGGGCTAATTTTGTTGTAAGAATGAAATACACAATGAAAGTGAAATCTTGAAAGATATACTTAAAACAACATGAAAGCACAAAACATACTTCATAAAGCTATCTATGTGTGTGTATTTGTTCACTTCACAACCACAAGCCGCAGAAAATGTATTACTTATTTTGTGGTAAGCATTAGAAAAAGAGAAGCTCTGGTGGTAAGATTGTTCAGAACTAATTGTTTAGAAAATTCACTAGCAATGCAGAGGCTGAAGAGATGCTCAGAACACTTGTCGTCCCAGGTGCAATTCACAGCACCCACAGAGGTATTAGCAACCAGAAGTAACTTCACTTACAGGGGAACTTTCTCCGTTTTCTGGTGCTACACATACCTGCATGCAAGCAAAACACTCAAGCATACAAATAAAACAAATAAAGCCTTTTAAAAAGTTAGCTAATGCTAGGCAGTTTTAGTTTCTAAATACACCACAGGAAAATGTCTAACAAATTTGATGTATCTCACTGTGAAACTCAGTGTGATGTTAGTCGTTTTTTTCTTTCTTTTGGCTTGGGTTGATTTGTTTTGTTTTGAGTTACTTTTGGTGTTTAATGTTTGCAGTATATGTATTTATTATAATATATCATATATATATATATTATGCAATTATTTTTTTCTTCCAGATAGACTGTCTATCCACAGTACTGTGCAAAAACTTTTGAAATTAATGATTTCTCAATTGAAAACTCTTGGGGCTCCTTCCTGAGCTAATGGAATTCTATTTAGAAAATCCATATTTCCACCTATATCTTTAAGCAATTTAAATATAGCTTACCTAGTATTTTCAGCACCCCACATTTTATATTTAGTTATTTGATACATTTTGAAATTATATTTCATGCAGTGTAAGAGTTATTGTTCTAACTTCATTCTTCAGCCTGTGGATATTCTGTCAGCACCATTTATTTAGTAGGCTTCATTCTAGCATGGTTTGTGACACTGTCAAAAAACAGATGTTCATCACATTGCCAATTTACATCTGTGTCCTCTATTACATTCCACAGGACTACACCTCTCATTTAGTCACCTTTGTCACCATGACTTACTGTAAAGTCATATTTAGATATTTTCAGGAATGTTCTTTGATGTAAGATTGCTTTGAGTGGGGTTGGGAAAACAGGTCACTTATGACTCATGGAGAGGATCTGGGTTCAGTTCTGAACATCCACATGAGGTAGCTCACAACTGCCTGTTCTGATGCCTTCTGCCCTCTGCAGACACCTGCACATAAGTGGAGCACATAAACTCATGCAGCCTCACAAACATACAAGTAAATAAAAATAACACATGTCCAAAAACGATTGCTGTAGCTGTTTGTTTTTGTGTTTCCATAGGAATTTAGAATTGTGCTCTCCAGTTGCTGTAAGTAACTATCTGTCTTTGTGTCTCTGTAGGAATTTCAGGATTGTTCTTTCCAGTAGGAAGACTGTCACTGGAACTGTGATAGGGCTTACATTGAATCAAGAGATTACTTTTGCTAGTGTAGCACTTTTATAATATTGATTTACCAGCACAAAATCATGGAAGGGATTTACACCACCCAGTGTTTTCCTCAATTTCTTTTTTCAGTGTCTTAAAGTTTTCATTGTAGAGGTCTCTCACCTCCTTCATAAAGCTTATGGGTAAATTCTTCTCAAGCTGCTGTGAATAAGAAATTGAATGCCTATGGAGGGGTTCTTCAAGTGGGCCAGGTTGGGGTCCAGCGGGGGTTGGAGGAGGTTCCTGCTCTGCCTGTGCTGGGTCCCACCCAGTCTTGTCATCCAACCCTTTCATCTCTTCCTCCTGATGGAGACGGAAGAACTTTTATTTTCTATTATTTATAACCTCAGACTTGGGACCCCTGTTCTTCTCCATTAACCTGAGCGTTCTGTGTAAGAGACCAACAGACAGATGCCTCCAGAACTTTTACTTTTTATTACATAAAAATTTTTTAAAAATAAAATAAAATTTTAAACTAACTTTTAAAAAATGGTATGCCTTCTTGGTTCAACCATTTGTGCTTATACCTTTTTAATATTTCATCTATTTTTGATGACTTTTCTAATGTTGAGTTTTGTAAGTTATTTATGTACTTAAACAAAAATTGTTGTCAAAATAGGGTCTGCAAAAACATCTTTTCCTCCTCAATTCAAGATCTTCTGCAAAGCAAACGTTTTAAGTTTGATGACAATCTTAATTTTTCATCTCTATTCTTTATAGGCATCATGCATTTTTATTAGATCTTAGTACTAACTGACTACAGTAAGTTCTATATTTTTCTAACTTTAGGGGTTTTTGCTTTGTTTATATTTTATGTTTAACTACATGAACAATCTAGAGTTGTTTCACATAAACTATGAGACTTACACTTCATTTTTTTGTGATAGATATCCAATTGTTCCAGCACTATTCATTGAAGAGTTTATTCTTTCTCCATGGGAATACTTTTGATCCTATATTAAATATATATGCATAAAATGTATATATTATACATATATATTAATCAATATATATTATTAAATATATATTGCCAAAATACTATTATATATTACATTAACTTTAAAGATCAATTTAGGGAGACTTGATTTCTTAATGTATTGTGGGCTAGGGTTCAAACAGACACTGTGTTCAGAACCCTACTTCTACCAAATCTAATTTTTATTAAGAACTGGCTGTTTTATAGGCCTAGAGAAAAATGTCTTGATTCAGTACTATAGAATTGAGAGATAAATATCTAGACCTTGCCAATTCTCTCATCACCTCCAATTTATATTTTAACAAGCTTGCTCTTCAGGTACAAATTTTGTCACATTTACAATTTTATTCCAGTTGATGGAAAGCATGTTCGTCCCACTAAGTAGGGCAAGGGATGATACGTTTTATCTATGTACTCCATTTCCTCTTGTGTTCCTGCTATTCAGCTGAAACACATATCACCACATGAATGAAATCATCCTTTATGTAGTAATGCCTGAAGAACTCATCTCAGAGGTTTTAAACTCCAGGGGCTCTGACTCTCAAATAAAACATAAGAAAGTTCTTTCTTCTCTTCCTCCTAGGTGTAGGTGTCTGTGTGTGTATTTGTGTGTCTGTATTTGTGTGTATATATAAAATCATTGTGATATATAATAAAACTTTATTTTTTAATTTGTATGTGTCAATGTGGGTGTAAACAGCAGCCAGATAGGCTGATAAGTCCTCTGTAACCTGTAACTTGAGAGTTGTGTGGTGCTGAGTAACAAACTCAGGTCTCATGAAAAGTAGCAACCACTTCTAAACACTGAGATATCTCCCCTCTAAGCCCCCATGAATAATTCTAAGGAATAAAAACTTACTTTTTATATTTTATTACTCTCAACATAAAAAAAAACTAGATAAATTGTAGGTAGATATTTAAAAGACACAGGAAGAATACATAGAAAAAGTGTCCCATTGATAAAAACACATGGAATTTTCTGTTTTATTCTATATTAATTTAAGAACACATCCCCATTCTCAGAAACACATAAATGTATAATGGGATTTTAAACAAATTCTTTAAAAGATATTTTCTAGTGTGATTCTCAAAGACAGTCTTTGAGAGAGCAACTGCTCTGTCTCACCTCAAAAGGAGACATTCTGGCTCACTTAAGAACTGCTAACAAGTAGGAAGTGAATTACAGCAGAAGACACAAAGGTTCGAACACAGAACTTTACCTGTGGATTTCAGTTCTTCAACACATTGTGTCTTAATTAGGGTTTGTATTCCTGCACAAAACATGACCAAGAAGCAAGCTGGGGGGAGAGGGTTTATTCATCTTCCACATCGCTGTTCATCACCAAAGGAAGTCAGGACAGGAACTCACACAGGACAGGAACTTAGAGGCGGGAGCTGATGCAGAGGTCATGGAGGGGTGCTGCTTACTAGCTTGCTTCACGTGGCTTGCTCAGCCTGCTTTCTTATAGAACTCTGGACTATCATTCCAGGGGTAGCACCACCCACATTGGGCCCTCCCACCTTGATCACTATGAGAAAATGTCTTACAGCTGGATCTAATAAAGGTATTTCCTCAAGGGAGGCTCCTTTCTCTGTGATAGCTCCAGTTTGTGTCAAGTTGACACACAAAACCAGCCAGTATGCACTGCAAACAGTTCTTACCTCAAAACAATGACAACATGCACAAACCTAAAATAGAGCAAGTAACAAACTCTGAATTATAAATAGTTTGTCTGAAGAAAATAAGTTCCTAATGCGATCTTTGAAATAACATATGTTTTAAGAATCCAAGCACAGGTGTACTGGAATAAAAAGTCTCTATGAGGTACATCCATGTGCAATAACGATAGACTCTTGAAAAGAAAATTTTAAGGCTATAAGAAGATTCTGACAAGAAACATCCAATGTAATTTTAAATTGAGTATTCCAATCTGTAGGATTATATCAATAGACTGTATTTATGATGTGAGTAAAATCTTCTTTGTTATTATTATTTTTTTTTCTAGTTTCTCGAGACAGGGTTGTTATTTTCTATGATGGATGAATATTGGAATTTAAAAACTTATTATATGAAAAAGGCATTCTTCTTTTTTAGCTTCATCAGTGCCTTTTAAGTGCCATGATGAAATATTCAACACATCTGTGCAAATATATGTCAGGCCTCCAGGCCCAGCCTTCAGCTCCTGTCACTCCAACTTCAAAACAACTGAGAGGTAATAAGAATTGATATTATATTAGAATACATTCCATCTCCCTTTAATGTTTATGGAGCATATATAAACACTTAAAAAGAAAACATGTTATTAACAGATAAACTCACAGGTTAGATTTTTTTTAATGATGGATTTCTCTTTGTTGCTGCACATTAAACTGAGAGCATCAGAATGCTTGACAAGTACTCTACCACCAAGCTTAATCCTTAGCCCAACATAAAAGTTCAAAGTAAAAGGGATTTTTGTTTGGAATATTGTCATATTGCTTGACAGGCCCAGGGGAAAGGGGTAGCGTGGGGACTTTTAAAATAAGCCATTATAACTTTCAGACCTTGTGCACTGTTATTTTATAAGCTGAACAAAGGTGTCTCAAGACATAAAAGAAAACCACTAAAACATCTCCTGAGCTTGCTGAGTACTGTGTGTTGGTATGTCCAACTCAGGTATACAAAGAAAACCATAATTCTTTCTGTGAGCATGTTACCATTAAATGTAATTTTTCTGTATAGTGTAAAGGATTTTCAAAAGTATACACAAAACATTAGTCTAATAATTTATTTTTTAATATTCCATTCTTAGTTTTGTTAAAAAATAATGTTCATTGTATTTGCCATTTAATATCAAATCAATAAAATCAAAAACTTTAATAGCTCAAAGTTTAATAAGGAAAATAAAATAGAGCATCAATAGGCACCCTGAGATAAAGAATTAGCAACTTCATTTTCATTGGTTTCTATATAAAATTCCAAAAATATTTTATAAGCAATTTTTTTAAAATCAATTTTCCCAAAGCATTTGTCATAATTATTTAAATGCTATCTATAGAGTCAAGAAAACATTGTTAGTAATGGGACTCTCTGGGTTGATAACGTAATTTGAGAAACATTTAAGTTCATAGCTGTTGCAGTTGAGAATGTGGCAAGGAGAAGGCAGATGTGTGGGGGCAGGGAGATGTTTGGCAGAGGCGGCTGGTGGAGGTCGGTGATAGCTGCTCGCTACAAAGCACTGAGACATTGTTAAAGTTGCTCTCAGTTGTTATCACCGCATGATATCCACACATCCATATCTCAGGGAACATTTTGAAAGTTCCAAACTATCATGATGATACAATAAGAATGTTGTCTCTGTAAATAAGGAGAGATGTCTCACACACTGATCACTTTGTCATTTTGTACAGCATAAACCCCACCGTATATTTTGCCTAAATTACACAGTCTGTGCTGAGCATCTCAATAATGACATAGGGCATGGATACCTTCTCTCTCACATGTCTGAACTGAGTCCATGTCTGTGATTGTGATTCATGTGAGGGAATGGGATGTGCTTTGTCATATCCTCCAGTAACTGTGGGGTCCCTGCTGCTCCGTTCTAATTCATGTGTTGACTAAGCTCTTTCAGGCTCAAGCAAGATATCTCCTTGTTAGAAGATCGAAACCATTCCTAAGCTTATTATGTATTTGTATAAACATCACGCCTGTTATATACAGTGTAAAAATATGAACAATTATCAATTGTACAAGATAATACTATGCATTAAAATGTTCCGATACACGTTGTTCTGTGCATTCAGCCTCCTATCTCTCTCTCTCCCAATTTCATCCCAATCCTTAGTAATTGTGATTCTCTTCTACTTAACACATCACCTCCCCCTCTGCTCCTAAATGAGATAAAATGTAATATTTGTCATCCCGTGTCTGTCTAAAACACACACACACACACACACACACGCACACAATTTACCCATGATTTTCTTCTTGTTATTTGATTATGATTGACTGAAACTTTTAAAAGTTCTATATATTAAATGGAAATGCTATTTTCATAGCAACCACAACAAAAATATCTGGAGATTTGTACCATAATTTTTTATAAAATTATTATTATAAATATTTTATGAGAGAATGATACATATAATTTAAAATTTTTAATGCAATAAACTGCTATTGCTATCAATGATTTTTTTTTTCTCCCAGAGTTTTCAACAATTAACACGATACCTTGAGCAACTTCTTTATGGCAATTTCTATATTGAAGCACAGTGATCATTTGAGGGAACCTTGAGGTCAAGGCATATTTTCAAAATAACTAAGGTTCAAAAACCAAGCTCATTTTAAGTAAATGGTTACTATTAGCCCTTAAGAAGCAATGAAGCAATGACTTAGTTTCATTAATTGATTAATCAAAAATAAAAACCCAAGATCTTTTGAAAGATCCATAGCCTAAATGGTTTTAAAATCCTAGCATGATTGATGAATCTCTATACAGAATGCTGAACACTTTCTTAAATCTTCCTCTGACCCTAAGATGTCATGGTACCTAAAACAACTCTGTGGACAGTTCAGTGGTACCTGCATCACTTCTTTTTCCTGTTTCCTTTTAACATCACTAATACAATAATGCACATAATATATACTTTAGTTTTATGGTAAATGACTCATAAGGAAAATATCCACAACTCAAAATTAAACTCTAGATTCTAGGAGAGCTAAGGACCCTAACCTCTAGGCAGAAAGCATTTCAATTTCTTTTCAGATTAATAAAGGTGTATAAGGTGAATGCAATGGCTTAGAGGTGAAGAGCATTTATTTATACACTGTTCTTGCAGAGGACCTGGCTTCTCATTCCAGAAGCAGCTCACAACATCCTTTGACTCCAAGGAGTCTACATCCTCTGCTGACCTCCAGGAGCACTCCAGTAATGTGCACAAATGCACACCCGGATGCATGCATTCACAGATGATTTTTCAAAAACAAATACAATTTTCAGTTGAACTGACCTCATTAATGAGGAAATTTATGTTTAAAACCCTATAGATAATTTGACTATGACTGATATGAAAATCACAATATTTAATATGTACATTGTTTTATTGTTTTCACAACATATGTTCATATATGCAATTTAAGATTCATTATGATAACAGAATATGATAATTGTTCTGTTAGTTTCAACAGAGGTTTTTATAACCCACATTAGACAAATACTCATATTATACTAGACAGTGTGTCAACTTATTCTCACACAACTCTTTAAATATTTCTAACTTCAACAGTGCTAAATAGATAATAGTCTTGCTACAACATCAACAATGTAAACTCCCAACATGAATTAACTCAAGGCTAGTAAACACAAACAGAGCACTATAAACACAGAGATAACTGATTCAAAGCCAGTTCTATGGGCTTTACTCCTACTTTATGAGGTGAAAAATGGAGATCCAGAGAAATTAGGCTAAGTATCCAAGGAGATACAAGCAGAGATATCTTGGAAATATGAATGAATGACTTTCTTTTCTTTTCTTTTTTTTCTTTCTTTCTTTTTTTTTTTTTTTTTTTTTTGAGACAGGGTTTCTCTGTAGCTCTGGTTGTCCAGGAACTCACTCTGTAGACCAGGCTGGCCTCGAACTCACAAATCCGCCTGCCTCTGCCTCCCAAGTGCTGGGATTAAAGGCGTGCGCCACCACTGCCCTGCGAATGAATGACTTTCTATTTGAAATAACTGTACCCTAAAGGGCCTATACCACACAAGCAAACATCCCAGGCGATACTAATTAAGAATACCAATTAGTATCACACTTTGGGGTAAAGTGGATATTTCCAACCAAATGCTCAAGTAAAATTTTCACATATTAGTACTAATATGCAACTTGAAAACCATCATTGTATTAGTTTTTATTAATTCCCATAATAAACACCATGAAACAAAGGTGTTTACTTGCTTACAAGTCACATCAAAAGAAGCTAAGATAGAAATCCAAGTTTAGAACCAAAACCAATTTGTTCACCACATGAAGTTTGCAACCATCATTTATTTCTCAGAAACCTCAGACTCTAAAGAGTCAAAACCCAAAGAGTGGCAGAGCAGGTCCAAGACCAAAAGGGGCTGGGCATGCCACACACCAGCACATGCTGCTGTCTACATATCGCAAGAAGCCTCTTTCCAATAAACTTCTAGAAACAGGGTAGAAGACAAAAGGTCTGGAGAATCTAACTTAAGAAACTGGATACTGTCAGGTGATATTTGAGAAGGAAGGAGGGATGAACTAATAGAGGAATAACTACTCTTCAAAATAAACTACAATCCAATCCATTCACAAAAAAGTTTAAGACTGTTTCTGTTGTTGTTGTTGTTTATTTTGTTTTTGTTTCTGTTTCTGTTTCTATCTCTAACCTATGAAAAGGTACTGTTGTCTGAGATTGGAAAGGAAAGAGGGAGGTGTAAAGACAGTCTCAATCCCTCTCCCGATCAGTCAGAGCAAAGTACACAGGCAACAAATTCCATGCATTCATAAAGCCATACTGAGGTTTTTGTTTTGTGTTTTACTATTACAAATAAAGTAATTCCTTTAAGATACTTTGTCATTGAATACTAAGAGCAAACATATAAAATATCATTAGCTAGAAACAAATCATGTTGAATTGTCTGTGTTCATCGTGACAGAAACACAGGATTAACAGAGCCAGGCTCTACTGCTCTGGTTTGACTGTTTCTCCAATCCCAGTCTTAGTTAAGGTTTCTATTGCTGTGATGAAACACAATGACCAAAAAAGCAAGCTAGGGAGGATGAGGAGTGGCCAATATTTGTATCATGGTTTGGTCAATGCCAGCTGACTGACACTGTGTGGCATCTGACTACACTGAGAAAGTCTCTGCAGATCCAATATTGTCTGTAGCAACGCTTTCAGTGGGTGACTTGAAAATCAGGCAAACAACAGAATGAAAAACATTAAATCCTAGGATTAAAATTATAAACAAGAAAATTATAATCAAATTGTAGTACAATATTCATCTTTGAGAATTAAATAGTCAGAGGATATGCACATCTGCTTGTGCCCTAAGAATACTTCATAACTACATAAGGGGACCAGCAAGCAGTAGGCAAATATCATAAGGCTGTACTTAACCTGCTATAAATCTGCATGTCCTAAAACAGGCAGTCAAGAGCTACAATTTAGAACAAATTTTAAATTTAAAAATTCAAATAAAACATTCTTTAAAATATCTATTTATCAAGCATATTCTATATGCTCATACATCACTATATTTTGAAAGGGAAAGTCCCCATAAATCCTCAGCCACCTTCCCTTCCTATGTCACCTTCCTTCTCTCAGTATACTCTCTTAGCCAGAAGGAATAAGGCTTGAGCTCTTGACTCTGCCACCTTCTGCTTTATGATCATTCATCAGTTACTTAACCTCTCCATGCAACAGTGTCTTCATGTGTGAAGAATAAATAACATATGCCTCAGTGAGTCTAAGAGTATAGCAAAGCTTGCCTACCAATGTCTGAGATTACCCAAGTATTCCACTATGGAGCTAAAATGCAGGAACAAATTTCAATCCAAGGCGTCCCCAAACCAGCTGCAGAGATCTAAGACAGTCTAACTCTTCCCTAATTTTAGCCCTTGTATCCTTTTTTTCTATTTATTGCCTTAAATTTGTGTTGTCTTACACTTTCAAAAGCAAGAAAGGGTCAGTGGGAAAATAAAGAAAAAGTACATCATCTTATTTGACATTTTTGCACTCAGTTTAGACTCTGAAGAAATAAATTGCAACCTCTGGTCATGCATAACTAATGACATGACTAAAAATACAAAGCCTAATATTAGCACTGTTAGCATTAAATAAAGAGAGCTATCTTCCTCTTTCTGTAAGCAAACCAGGACATTTGTGAAAAGAGACATAGGGTATTTGAGAAATGTTTGAGGGTAAAGTATAATGGTAGAGGGCAAGTCAAGAAGTTCCTAGCCAATGACAGCCTGGTTCCTGTTTGCCTCGGCGGTGATCTCTGCCTTATTACCTCTCTACAAGCACTAGAGACTATGGTTCTGATGTTACTGCTCCTCTATGCTTCAATAATACATCAAAGTACAGAGAAACCATACACAGCTTTTGGAAACTAGATGACTAACAATAGAAATATAATGAAGGTTTGGACGGAATAAAACATGGAGGATATAAAGGATTATAAGAATAAAGAGTTTTCAGACAAATAAAGTCTTCCTAAGACTGCTGCCACAAAAATTGAGCGACATCTGGTCAGTTACAAGGTGACCTTGAAATGACAGAAAGGAGGAGGTAAGAGGTCTTGGAGGTATTTGCTTATTTCAGATAGAGGAGAATCCAGACAGTAATACCCACAGACAGAAGACACTTCTTAGTTGTCTAAGAAAGAATGAGTGCCTCCCTTATGAAGGGAGTCACAAAGGCATCATGTGTGCATGTATGTGTATGTGCGTATTCATGAGTGTATGAGTGCATTTGCATGTGTAGGTAGGCACATACATTTGTGTGTGCTTCTGCACATGTACATGTGTGAGCATGGCTGTGTGTGCGCATGTGACTGTGAGTGTGTGTGTGTGTGTGTGTGCGTGTGTGTATGCTTGTGTGTGTTCAAACTATCCAAATTGACTGGTCAAAAGGTCCTAGGGACATACCTATATCCACTTCCACAGCACAGGAATTACAAGTACTTGGCTAACATAAAAATATTTATTAAAAAAAAAAAAGGTGTGATCTAAACATGAAATGCCCCTCACAGAATCAAGTGTTAGATCACTTGGTCACCAGCTCATGGTGCTGGAAGTTGTGAAACATTCAGGAGCTGGAACCTTGCTGGAGGAAGTAAGTCACTGGAGGCAGGCTTTGAGGTTTTAGAGCCTGGCTCCTCTTCCTGTTTCTCCCTATCACTTTTTCTGATATCCGCTCCCCTGGCCCCCAACAGACCACTTGTGTGTGGATGAAATGTGATCA
Organism: Uromys caudimaculatus; assembly: GCA_028551405.1. Classification (NCBI taxonomy): domain Eukaryota; kingdom Metazoa; phylum Chordata; class Mammalia; order Rodentia; family Muridae; genus Uromys; species Uromys caudimaculatus. Next base: position 48,693,665 of record CM052711.1, read on the forward strand.
GCCAGCTTCACATTCCTGCTGACATTCCTTCCCCAAGGTGAGGTCCTGGATGCCCTCTGGAACTGTAAGTCAAAATAAATCGTCTCTCCCCTAAGTTGTCGTTTGTTTGTTTGATTGTTTGTTTGTTTGTTTAATCAGGGTACTTTGTCATGACAACAGAAAACTAACCAATATTTATAGGTCCTGGAGAGTGAACTGAGGTCCTTGTGCTAGCAAGGCAAACAAGTGGCTGCTTGAACAATTCCCCGGTCCTATATTTAAGGTGTTCATGGGTTAAATGATAGAGTCCAGTGGTAAATCAATTTTTAGATGAACAGACTATTGATCCAGGCTTGGGATGCCTCACTGCATATTCGTACGATTTTCCCAAAGAGAAAATACCAGAAGACAGTTTCAAGAACAAGTAATAAAATTAATTAAGGGCAGACAGGATTGAGGCATCTACTGTGTAGCCATACAAAGACCCCCAACGGGAAGCAATCTATACAGTTTTACTGCCCTAAGTAAAGAGTCAAAACAAACACTGAGATTTGAGAACCATAAGTATGTCATAAAGCTGCTGGAATTGACTGAATAAACTAAAACGAGAGAGTGAGGGAAAAGAGCAAAAGTCTGAGAAAGGATCTGTGGCAAACATAATTCCTGAAGAAAGTCAAAGGTGGAAAGTCTGTGAGGTAGAAATAAAAATATTCAAGGTTCATAGAGGAAGGACAATGAAAGAAACAGAATCAGAAAAAAGATGACAAATTGTTGTTAGGTTTAATATGACTTTCAGAAATCAGATGTTTCAAAGGGAGTTTTTTTTTTAAACTAGAAGGCAGGAATAAAATAAAGTACAGGGAACCTAAGGTAAACAGGAGCGAGAAAGAAAAGTCCTGGCTAAAAGATGGTAGAAAAAAGTATACATGAAATAAAAAAGGAAAGGAAGGAGTTGTTTGCAAAAATAAAGAAGTGCAGTGTCTGTAAGGAAGAGTGGGGACTGAAAGGACAGATTAGAGGTACAGGGTGGCTTACAATCTTAGCTTTACAAGGAAGTGCCAGACAGACCTGGATATGACAGCCAGCAAGCTTAATGCAGTGTCAAAGCTGGCTTTTGAACAAATTGATCACTAATGTAAACAAGATAAAAAGATGATCGCATGATCGTAAAAAGGAGCGGAGATGGAAAAGATGGCTTAGTTGAGAAGCACAATTCCTATTCTTTGGATGGACATGAGTTCAGTTCTAAATATCTGTAGAGGGAGGCTCCAGGGTATTCCATGTTCTCTTCTGGCCTCGTCAGCAACCCATAAGCACACACACACACGCACATGCACACGCACACACACACACACAAGCACATGTACTCAAATGAAAGGAAAATAATAGAAAAGTAGAAAGAATGCAAGTTTGCACTCAACAGCCACTCGCCCCAGGACCGCAAAGGCATCAAATAAGCCTTACATAATGCACCTATATACTGATCAGAAAGAATCATCAAAGGCTGTAATGCAGAGCAACTGCCTCAGAGAGACAGTTGTGCTGCTGTATGACTTGTGAAGGACGGTGTATGTTCAGAAGCACAACATGTGGTAGCTGAGTAAAATCAAGTAAACACGCGTGAAAAGATCCTAACGGTAGCTCGTGATTCCTATTAACATGAGCAGAGTACGCTCGGGGGAAATGGTAGGTATAAGGGATTTTGTTTATAAGCATGTGGGAATTCTTGAAGGCTCAGCAGAAAAAAAAAAAGTTATCAGAGGGTTCTGCTCGGACCATTAAATCTGCAAAGTACGGGATGAAACAAAAAGGAGATACGGGTGAGCATACCGTCATAAAATTTCATCGTTAATCACTGGAGTGCCTAGAAATGTTGTCGAAAGAAAAGCCCTGTTATATTTTGTCTACTAAAATGTTAATAGTACATTTGTAGATTTTACTGGGCCAGGAACCTTGGGATTAAGGATGAAATTAATTGGCTTCAGAATTCCAGATGGAGTTTTGAATAAGTTTGCCAAAGAACAAGCATGGTACATGGTTTACCACCCAGCCTAGTATTTGGAAGACTGCTCCCGGTTCCAAATCGAACATTACGCTTGTATAATCGTCAGTGTATTTGGGAGCTGCAGGTTGCAAAATATGACCACTAGGGAGAAAAAGTGTTTTCACTAAGGCTGGACTCTCTGAGAGAAGCCTAAGAAAACACATGTTCTATTCAGAATCAGTGGTTGTTCCCAGGTATAAAAAGCTGACAACTGCGTATTTGCCAAGTATTTAGTGCTTCTAAATATGAGGCTAATATGTAAAAGGAGCTTGGAATATAGTTGAGGAAAATTAAAGTTATGAAAAAATGGCAACTCCAGAGAGTAGTTATAAAAATTAAATGAAGCAATAAACAAAAAGATAGAGCAGGAAGAGTGTTCAAGGGGGAACAGGCAGGAAACAAGGGGACCATGAAAAGGCATGAGATTCTCAGTAACTTTCTGAGCTGCTATGCAACCCTGGCCGTGGGCCAGACACTTTACAGAAACACCTCTTCAAAGAGGTGGAGAGATCTGACTTGCATATCAGATCTTAGGGCCTGTGTAAATGGACTGTGAAGGTAGGGGAAGAGACTAAGTTTGGGGGCTTTTGTATACATGCTTGTTTTATGATGTAATTATTTGAAACAAGTATCATAAGGTTTGCATTCCCTTTGCCATTCTGCTGATCTCAGGAAGCAAATTGTCCAAATAAATAGAAATAGTGGGGCAATATTGTGGATGTAACTGAGCTCTGCATAATGGCCATCAGGATAATAGCTCATTATAAAGACCACAAAATGAATTCGGTAACTTATGAACAATGGAACAATGGGAGTGGAATTATTTCAGGATTTTATTCCTTTCTTTACTGGGAAAAAGTAGCCTTTCATTCACCTTTGCATCAGTCAGCTTTCTATCCACAATGAATACGCATAAAGAGAAACAACTTAGTTTGGCTCACAATTTTAGAAGTTATAGTATACAATTGGTTGATCTGATTGCTTCTGGTCCCGTGGGAGACAGCATCAGGGCGACAGCAGAAACAGAGCACAACCTTCCTTCATTTCCAGAAAGAAAAGCAGAGAGAAAAGAAGGCCAGGCCCCACCCCTGTCTCTCCTTAATATTCTCCAATTCCATATATAAAAAAGCTGATTAAAAACATATAATACATGGCACTGAAGACCCAATTTACAGGATCCAGTCACAATTGAATTGAATACCAATTCAATTCTTTGGATACAGCCTTAGTTCTTTAAACTTGAGTTCTGGATACATTCAAACACATATATTTCAGTTTTAGAGACCATCAACATCATTTGATACTGGCATGGGTAAAATGAATTTTTCAATGAAATGTGTGTAAATTTCAGTGTTTTTACATTCTTAATTAACTGACAGGACAACTACAACCTTCCTTCCTTAATACTTAGTTCTTATTTCTGAAGGATTCTTAGACTATTTTTTATGTGTAAATAAGTTGTCCCTATTATGTATATGCTGTATGTATATGCTTAGTACCCACAGCAGCCAAAAGAGGACTTCCAATCACATGATACTGGAGTCACAGAAAGTTGTGAGCTTCCAGGAAGATGCTGGGGAATCAAACCCAAATCTTTTGCAGGAGCAGCAAGTGCCTATAATCACTGAACCATCTCTCGTCCTTTAATTTAAAATATATAATATCTATTACTTAATTTAACAGTATTTAATTTAATATATAATATGCCATATATAGATAGATTTAAGGGACTATATATACATATATCATATATAATATATACAATATATGCTTATATGCACACATACTAAGGGAGCTTATTACTGTTAAAGTTTTCAATCTGTGAATCTCTTAAGGATTTAATTATATTACAGTTTCTCATGAATCGATGGGGTGATGGATAAGGCTTCTCACACTTCTGGAGGAACTGTATAGCCTAGACGCAGTGCTTTTCTTTACTATCCCCGAAGACGGCAGAATTTCGACTCCATATGGCAACCTTTTCACCCTAGTCCTGAGAGAACCAACCCAATACTCGCTTTTAGAAGACATGAGTGTTCAAGAAGAAACATAGGGATGAATAGATAGATGACTGGTGGAAATATTTAGAAGCTGCTAAAGTTGAAATTGAGGAGAAAACGTCTACAAATCCTATGTGGTCCAAATTGTAATTCCTTTTACTACAATTAACATTAAACCTGCTTTCCTCATGCTTTGGCTTCTTCTTCCACAGATGAAATGTGTCTGCAGGCAATGCTGAAGCATTCAGTAAATACTGCCATATACAACAACAGTATGTTTCTTCTCTTTATAAATAATGTGCAAGAAAAAGATCCTTGAACCATGAGTAGGGCTATCCACAACATAATCACCATATAACATAGTTAAAATGAACTCCAACACAAAGAAATATGCAATAAACTGCAATAAATTTTTGCTTTGGTATTTTGCTTTTTTCAAAATAACCTAAGAAAATACACGAACTATTTTTAAGATAGAAATTTCTGAAATGAAAGTTTAGCAAAAGCTAACACTCCATAGGCTTAACTTTACTTTCAAAATAATTTCTACATCATAGCAAAAAAAATATCAAATAAGATGTTTCAGACCTCTACAATTGGACATGTCATCCTAAATGTCTAACATAGAATTATTATGAAAGCAAGTAATTTTTTATTTAGGTTGTTTAAATATTTATATTAGCTCTGTGAGAATTTTATTTATTGCATTTTAATCATATTAATTCCTTCTCCAGACTTCTACCAGACCCATCTCCATTCTGTACCCACCCAAGTTTGTACCCTTATTTTTTTTTTAAATTTTAACTGAATGAGCTCCATTAGTTCTGCCAATGTATTCTTAGATGTGTGGCCATCAACAGGATTGTGTTAGATTGACAGGAGCCATACCATTAAAAAAAAAAAAAGAACTCACTAAATGGGAATATTTATTCACTGGTAGTGGCAGTACAGATATTATTAAATCAGTGTGGACTCTTCCAAAAATCTAGAAATATTTCTACTACATAAACCAGCTATACCACTCTAGGTCAGATACCCAAAAGACTCAACATCCTCTATAGAGATACTTATTATTGCTACTCTATTCTCAATAGTGGGAAATGGAGATAGCCCAGAAAGCCCACTAATACGGAGGCCTGGATAATAAATCTGGTACATTGATACAAATGAAATTCACAGGTAAATGAACGAAGCTGGAACAATCATTGTGATTGAGGTAATGCAGACCCAAAATGTTAAGTGTAGCATGTTTTCTTTCATTTGTGGATATTGGCTTTAAATGCATAGATACGTGTGTTGCATTTGGAATACCACAGAAATTAGGAAAATAATAAGAAATCATATGAAGAGCTTTCAAAGGAGGGAAGACAGAACACATTGATATACAGTATTAAAGAAAAACAATGGACCAGGAAGGACTAAATGGATTATGGGATAGGGGAGTAATGGTAGAGGAAGGAGCAAGGGAAGGGCTAGTTTACACGAAAGAACTAGTAAAAAAGTTACGTGAAAAATTACTATCAGAGAAGATTCCTAAATTATAAACATACATACATATAAACAATTTAAATTGTTTATACAATATGTCTCTACTACACAAAACAGGTTAACAAATAAAAACTGCAATGATTTTTATTTAGAGGTGTTCTTGGCCAAGATTGCTCATAGACTCCAAATATGAAAAGCTATTGTCATTGCTCCTAGTTACTGATCCAAATAGAAAATGAGGCCCTATTTCTGAAAACAGCATGAACTTGAGTAGAGACACAGAGAGTTCAAGCTGCTTTGGGCCTGAAAGCTCCATCACTACTAACTAGCTACACAGGCTACTGAGGGAAAAGCAATCATCAATTGTATCCAGCTATGAACTACATCTACAGCATCAACCTGCCTGCAATATGTTTGCTGTGCGATAGTAGCACATGTTCAAAAGTGACCACTTTTTTAATTGGTTTTAAGACTCATTTTACAAGAAGGAACCCATTGCTGGCATAGTTACTGGAACAAGGACCTGTGACTTTACAGATCACAGGTCCTATGGCAGAACCTACTATTATTATTCTGCAAATGGGATATAGGATTAAACTGACTCTTAATAACGTTTTGTTATAGGCATAGATTAGTGCATATCTGAGATGTCATCAAATAATCTGCTTTTTGTATTATATAGCAATCAACACAGGGAATTACAACTGGTCAAGGTACACAGAATGAATGACTTCAAAGTATTCAGCCTCAAATGGGACATCTAGATCAAACCCCATTCTCCAAAAGTTAAGGGAGCATTGTAGAAAACAGGGCACAAAGGCAACAGAGCCAGAGATGTTGGACAATTATACACAGTTTTCTAGACACAATAAGTCAGTTGAACTCAGCCAACTCAAACCAAGCTCAAGCCAGAGGAAGTACTGTCATAGAACGGGGAAGATGAAAACAAAGTTCTACCCCTAGCACATAAGTAATAGTTACTTAGCAGCAATTATAACTCAGTACTAAGCTAAGTAATTTTCAAGAATTACATATTATCTACAAAAGGAATAATATTACTAATTCCATTTTCCAGATGAGGGTACTGACAACCCAAGAGATCAAACAACAGGCCTATTCTACACAGCTAGCAAATGCTGAAGCAGAAGCACGAATCAGTAGTAAGAGCTGGTTGAAATATTGCGTCCTAACAGCTCATCATTACTAACATTTCAAAAGTGTTTGACCTTTTCCTTCTAATTATTTAATTGCTCACCATAATGCCACAAACCGACAACTATCATCATCTATTAACATTCTGTATCATTATTCAGGTAGCTAAGTGTTATGTTTTGATTTCAGAGTTCTAATTTAGCTGGATGCTTATATGACTTAACTTTGCAGGTTTTGATTATAATAATTTATGGAGGTGTGTTTCTATAACTATCTGATGTACAATTTTCACTTTTTTTAAATTTTAGCCTTCTTTGTAATGAAAATAAAAAGTGTCATGAATGACCCACAAATATACAATTCTTGCCCTTTAATACTAACTTTTATAATTTATAAAGATCATTCCTCTTTTAATTTCAATTTAAGGGACAGGTACAAGGTGAATAAAATAAAGGTCCACTATGAAGCTAAAAGCTGGAAGTATCCTGCTTCAATGTGCTGACATGCTTCAGTACTCCTAATCATCTAACTTACTTTAGAGAAAAATGGATTTCTATTTTCAAAACACACTGGAAGTCTCTGGCTCAATGTCTGCCTGGCTCATCTTTGAGAAAACAGTGTGGAGAATTACTATCATCATAATCAGCATAATCAATACTTTGAAAAGCTTACACATCAACTGTGAGAGAGTAAGAAGTGCACTCTCTCTTTATTAATCTAAACTTGCATTTCAAGAACGAATGACTTTAGGCACTTTGAATTTTTCAGTGTACATTCTGCAGGCTATTTGAACAGGATGGTACTTGAGTATTTTAATGAAATGTGATACTCTCTACTATTGAAAGAAGATTAATTGTGCGCACGCACACACACACACAGAGAGAGAGAGAGAGAGAGAGAGAGAGAGAGAGAGAGAGAAAGAGAGAGAGAGAGAAAGAGAGAGAGAGAGAATAAACATATGAAGCAAAAATTATTGCCCTTTGGGGTAGTACACAAAAAAAGTGATTATTTACTTGAGTAATAAAATATCTGAGTATTGCTTATTTACCTTATTAGCTTTGCCTACAGGGCAATGTTCATGTGTGATTTGTTTCCTTATTTATTCAAATAGCACAAAGCAAACTTTTGCTAGCAAAACAAGAACATTGGCTTATTTCAGCATTTTGTTAAGATTGCTAAGGAAGCAGGTTTTTATTGTTACTGCTAATACATATGCTATGTCAACTTCCTTGTTTTCCTGCTCATTTGCTCTGTTTTGCCAGTGATACAAATGCACAAATGTATAAAACTGCATGTGGAAACATGAAAAGAACAACTCGATGCTCTCCAGTTAGTCCTGCTGGAACTTACACATTGAAATGACCTAGAAGTTAGGTAATTATAGAAGCCAGTCAACTTAACCAAAACGCCTATTGTAAATATACAGTTTAGGCATATTTCTGGCTCACCATAATGAAGCATACATAAGAAGCATACACTCATATTTATATCTAGTAATATGGTAATTTGACATTTAAGAATGCTTTTTGAATCCTCATCAACAGGACCTCAGAGATATATATTTAAAGGCAAGTGTATAAGTTATCAGCACTAGAGTGAAGATCTACCAATGATACTAAATCCTGATTAAATAAACATGTAGCAGAATACTCTGAAGTATCTGTCTATCAGAATAATCTTTTACAAAAAATGGAGAGTTCATAGTAAAGTAAAATATATCAGATCCTGTCTCAAAGAACAGAACACATGTACTATAGTACTCGTAGTCTAGAAATACTAGGATAATGTCAAAACCTCAATAGAATAAAGGAATAAAATCAGATGCTTTATTAGCAAATACGTGTTTTGTTAAACTTAATCATAATATTTTGCCTGTCTCGTTTCTCTTCTAAAAGTATCTTTAAAATTATCTTTGGAATACCCATTAGCCAAAAAACAAAAACAAAAACAAAACAAAACAAAAACTGTGAAAAGAGCACAGATATCCTAAGAAGTGTCTTTCTTTTATAAATAAAATAACAATTAGCATACACTAGCTGGTCCAAGACCCCCAGCACATACACGGCAGAGGACTGCCTGGTCTGGCCTCAGTGAAAGAAGATTCACCTAACCCTTGAGAGACTTGAGGCCCTAGGGAATGGGGAGGCTTGTCAGGGGGTGTGGGGGGGGTGAGGGCGTGGGGACATCCTCGTTGAGATGGGGGAGGAGAAATGGGATGGGGAACCTCCTGCCGCCGGAGGGCAGAACAAGAAGGGGATGGTAAAAAAGATTAAAGATAATAAAAATATATAGAACATAATTATGTATGTTTAGACTAGTGATGTTCATTAGCACATGTTATCAGGTATTCTTTATATTCTTGAGTTTGTCTTTGTGTTTTGAAGAAACCTAACTGCCCTCATATAAACTATGTCCAGTATTGGACTCATGCCCTGCCAGTCATATTTCATGTTTTAAAAAACCTCTTTATCTTGGAGAAATGGACACCCAAACCTGTCACGAAGAATCAGCTACTTGTGTTCCTACAAACATTCCTAAACCTAGCATCAAAAAGAAATATACTGGCTTTCCTCTTGATTTTGTCATTCCAAAACCAGACAAAGAAATGTAGTTATTTGTGGTTATAAAATATCAAGGACTTCTACATTTTGGGACATCTTTGAAGTATTAAAGTATGGAGAGGAATAAAGCCAAGTGTACTACATTTCCACACATCTATTTGTCTATGGGCCTTCTCCACCTTAAATGCATTGAACAAAACTATAAAAGGATGAAGGGAAAGATCACTATATAAAAATCCCATGTATACCATAATAATCAACAGAAGCCTGTAGCTGAGAGACGATATCATGACTCTTAATATGCATAACAACCTCTATTTGTCAGATGATTTGTCAAAAATGAGACATACTCCCAGAATTCCAGGAGTGAGGACAGGTGTTAAATGAGTACCCTTGACACCCTCTTTCTCATCCAGATCCCCAAGGACAGAACTCTCAGGCTCTGCCTCTTTTCTAAATAATTTAGGACATCCTGGTCCAGACGAAAAATATCTGAAGAGTGAGTTCACGTGTGCTTCATCCCTCAAAATCCTAGTGGTTGGTGTACTTCAAACAGTGTATGCAAGTGACTATTGTTTCTAAATTGAGATTTTGACATCGCCTTGGCAGCAATGAAGACTTATAAACTCCTTTATACACTCCATCTCAACACCAAAAGTCCCAAAGCCCCTTCAAATCTTGGTGAAGTGATTTAACCAAGAAAATGTTTAAATGCAAAGCATGTTGACACATATCAGTAATTCCGTAATTCTGACGCTCAGAAGGCTGAGGCAGGAAGATTTTGATGACAGCCTGGGCTAAAGAATACAACGTTTTGGAAAAACAAACAAACAGGTTTGCTTTTCAACATCAAATCAAAATATCACATCACACATCACGGAGAAAAGATTAAGTGCTTACTTGCCCTGTCCAGAAGGCTTTGGTAAAAGAAGGTAGAATATTTATTATAAGTTCTCTGAAAGAATCTGAGAATGTCCTTTTACATTAGATCATTTTGTTTGTCAAACAAACCTAACTTACCTGAGGAAGTTGTAATTTCCCTAGAAAGCAGCTCATAAATAAAATAAAACAATCAAATAGTTTAAAAAAAAATATGCACTTTGACTTGGAGCTGGGGTTTTCGACAATAGTAATATTCTCTGGTAATCTCGTCTCTGAAGACCACGCAGGCTTACCCCATAAACCAACTAAATTTATTGACACTCCCCAAAGTCACAAAAAGTCTTCAGAGACCCTAAATTCACCTCACTCCCAGGGACTGAAGAAAGATTCTCCAAGAACCTGTACCAAACTCCCTGCTTTTAGGTTTGGGCAGAGAATAGGAATCTGACAGAATTCTAGCCAAGAAACACGAAAGTAACTCTGTTTGGATACGTCAGGCTCAATATTTCTCTCATGAAGGAGTTAACATGGAAGTACTTCCTTTCCATACTTCTGTTATTGGCATATCTGGACCATGAGCCAATCCAGGAATAAAGAGAAAAAGAACCAGAAAACAGGCCACCCATGGCCAGATGGACTCTAAAGTCAACCTGGAGCAATAAAATTTTGTCATGAACTTATAAACAACGTATTCCTGAGACTAGAAATTGAGAGTATAGACACATGTGAATGTACATAAAAACATATCAGAGAAACTCAAGTCATGAACATAATGAATGTGCCAGACCCACCAAATGGAGTAGCTCCCTCACTTTGGCACCATAAAGTGATTGGTACCTACCAGTTCAATGGGAAAGGCCACATAATGGTGATTAGTCATCAGATTTCAAGAGTCTGTGTCAGAGACTCACGAGGAGAGAACCTTGACTTTCACTGGGTTCTTACACCTCTCACACCTGCTGCTAATGTAGCCTACTCTGCTGAACCTCAGGGTCCACCCACCTGCTTGTTCATCTATACCTGAAGCTGCTCTTCTTACTCTGGACATAGTTCTGTCCTTCTGTTTGAAAAGCTGACTGCATCTTCCCCCTCTAATATGACTGTCCCATAGACTGAGCTTTATAGCAAATGCTTCTTTTTTTGCAGCTGATTTATTTGTGATCTTCTTAACACAGGCTCTATTCCATTTCTATCAGTCGATTTTTGAAACCTCTTCAACTCAGCTGTAGTCTCTTCCACTTGTATACATTTTGTAATGATACATATGCAGGTAGATGGCCAGAGAGATAAATTGATTAATTTATGAAGATTTATTGTGTGATGGGTGGTGTGTGATGAGAGTTAATACCAGTTATTAATATCAAAATAAAATAACACACATTTACATCAACTTGTTTGTGAAGGTCAGAAGAATTATCTAGAACACTGCTACCACTAAAACCAATCTACTTGGTGAATTTACTGTTTTCCAATAAATTCTGACACTGAAAACACAGAAGATTGTTCCACTATTTCTAGCAGAGCCTGCTCATGACCATATTAATTAGTAAGACTATTTGAATTGAATTTGCTAGAGCTTACAAAAGAATCATAAAGATTTTGTTTTTTATGAAAAGCATTTAGACTCCATTTAGTTGAATTTTATCTTTACATACTAAAGTGCCGAATAGTTGCTTTAATAACCCTCCCACAGTGTGAATAATGCAAAAGAAATCCATTTAGATGGGTTTAAATTCAATATTTAGCTCTCACATATGATATACACATGGGTATCCTATGTACTATGCATGCATCATACACTCACTTTCTCCATGTTCACTCCAGAATCTGTTCAGACTTTCTACTCTTCTATAGTAAAACATTCAGTACTTACCTATTTATATTTTCTGATAAGAAGAGCATAAGAATGCCTCATGATTTCAAAGTCCTTAAAACATAAAACATGGTTTTCCCTCTTGCTTATTCACTTGAATTGAACGTGGTCAATACTGAAAATCAGTGACTAAACAGACCCTTTCTTGGAGTTAGGGCTGTATACCAATTAGCAGTGATTCAGTAGCATTCTCCCCTACAGCTTAGAAGATAAGAGTAATAGCTAATTTCCCTGAATGAACAGAGCAAATACTTTTGTGTGTCTACTCACACCTACAACCTATCCTGTCCAATCTCAACTCTTAGCAACATCAGGAAAGTCACTTATTAGATTTTTTCAACCTTTTCACTTTCATTATCAATCCATTTATAGTCCACTGGAATCACTGGTAAAGCTCACTCTTTTTTCTTATAAACTTTGCACATACTTTGGAAATACTCCACTGAAGTTACTACTTTGAGCATGCAATCCCCTTATTCAGAATCTTCTTCCAATTCATCTATGGATGACACGATTCAAACTCTTTCACTTCTAAATTCTTCTATAATCTTCCCCTAAGATACAGGAAATACTCATCTTCACATAAACTTTGGTTTATAGTTTAGCACATAAACAGTTTTGTCTTAGGACACATCCTACAAAAGGTCTACCTATTATAGGCTTGGACTGAATCAATATATATCAATATCTGAATTTAAATATGTAAAAATTAATTTAATTCTGGAGTACTATGTCCAAGAATATTTTTTCCATCCGTGCTGTCATGTTACCGTGTATAGTGCATCCCAGTTTGCGTGACTCCTCTTTTGTCCACTTTGGCGTCCTAAGTGCATATTTTTCCAGTCCATCTCAACAGTCACCATAACTCATACTATAGTAGACTGAAGTTCATTTTGAGCACAGTTTAGTAGGCACAGAGGAACTTCCTTTTTTTCTTCATACATATTTATCACAAAATAGATACTTAGAAAACACCATAGAAAGACTAGAATGAGCAAGACAACACAGCACTATAGGGTTAGTTTCGTTCATCCATTTTTTTTTTTTTTTTTTTTTTTGGAAAGAAATTTAATTGTATACTCCTGGGAGTGACTAGTTTCTGACTAACTTCTGTACAGTAGAAAAGTTGCAAGTGCAGAGAGACACAAGAAGCTTCTTTCTGAGACTGAAAAACATGGTGATACTTCAGCAGAGGTGGTACCCCCATGAGGCAAAAATAAACAGGAAAGAATTAACTTAGTACTTAGAAAGAGAAATGAAACAACTGAGTCATTTTCTCTTTATAAGACTAAGCACCTCTGTGCACCCCAGCCTTGCCTTAAACACGTAATCTTCCTCTCTCAGTCCCCTAAACATTGGGATTATAGCTGTACACCAATGGGGCTACATGGTCTAAGATAATGTGTATTCTCTCCATGGACTTGAGACATGTTTGCATATTCTTCTCTAAGATAATCACTATCCATGCTAACAATGCAAAACTAAACATAGACTTAAACTATTCTAAGCACTGGTTTTCAATTAAAAAGAAAAGATTTCTTTAAGACTGAAGGCATAAAAAAGCATACCGCCCTGATTGTCCCAAGCAAGTATTGCTATCACTACATAGTGCCTTGTGAGACATGGCTGACCATGCATGGACTTCACCTCCACAGTCCCTGGAACAAAGGCAGTACCTGCTGCTAAGCTCCCCATGTAAGTTTCTAAATTCACTTTAACAGTCATTTGAATTGCCACAGTACAAATTATGGACTGAAGCACATCCCACTTTGCTCTTTCTGAAGGAAAGCTCCTCGTGAATATTAAACTGGGTGTTGGAAAGACATTTTCAAGTCAAATGACTTAAACTACAATACCTGGATTCAAAGTGAGCGTTAAAATGACTTTATTTCTACAGTATGGGAAAAAAAGAGAAAACCTTGAATTCAAATGACCTTTTATTTCCATTATAATAATGTTTCTATGCTGTGCACACCGATACTCACAGCTGTGACTTAGGTTCTTTTGTTTAGGTAAAATTCTTGCTAATACTATAAAATCAATCTCTGGTGCTTTTTGGATGACCCATTTTGTTAACTAGTGTAGATTCCAAAATGGATTGAGATATGACTTTTCCTCTAGGAAGCCATGTCTCATGCCTGTAAAGAATAAGCAAAACTGCAAAACCACATGCCCCACAGAATAGCATAAAACTCAAAATATGGAGAATTAATTTCAAGTATTTCATTAGTAAATCTAGTTGTGCAGCCATTTTGAAGTCAAATCATGAGGGATAATGACATGAACCAGAGATGTAAGAGAAGCTCCTACCATGATGCAACAAAAGAACTTGGATACAGATATTGGCCTGTGAGAGAAGGGATGGTTTCTGTGAATAAGGGTAGTGATTGCATTTGAAGAAGTATATGGGAAGAAAAGTTAATGAGTGAATAGCATTGCATGATGAAGGAATGGTTTGACTCTAATATAATGGGCAGCAGTGATACAACAAGCTTCAAAACAGGAGTGCTTTCTATGGGTACTCAAATCTTGCTTGAGAAATGCATAGAGGGAGTAAGGCTTGGGTTAGGCAGTGAGGCTTAACAGGAGAGGCATGCAGAAGGTAGGTTTGGAATGAAGAGTAACTTAGGCCAGGACTGCGACAACATAAATAAGAAGCCATGGTTAGAGTTGACCGGGAAAGAAAAGTTTGTTAAGCTAAGAACTAAACAAGCTGTCAAAATAACAAATATTCCTCTAAAACTTTGAAATGAAAAGATCTAGAGTGATTATATCCATACAGGGGATGATGGATCAGCAAAAACTATGTTCTAGTTTCATAGTATTTATATTATAAATGAACAACCAAGAGTTGAGAACAGTATACAGTTAATATATATCCTATACATAAATAGATGTGTATACATATACATGTTTCAAGATACATGGGGTCATATAAACAACTAAATTCAAATTGTGACCAGGTGTTTCTATTGTTTGTTTGCTTGCTTGTATTTACCTATATGATGCATCTGTGTTTATGTGCATATGTACATATGTGCCAGGTTACATGTATGGAGGCCAGAGAACAATTTTTGGTCAATTCTATCCACTGTGTTTATTCTGGGACTCAAACCCATGTCACCAAGGTTAGTGGCAAGTGCTTTTACCTATGGGTCAACATTGCAGCCCTTGACAAAGCCATAATGTTCTGTAAAATTACATAAAGTTTACTTTGGGAATTTGTGAATGCAGGGTATAAATTATTGTGAGAGACATGCATGACTTTAAGTGGACAGTTCTTTTCTAGTCACATCAGGGCTCAGCAGTGAGGATGCTGGAGACATCTTATAAAATGTACTGTTCTTTTGTGATTGGAGAATGAGGAGCAATGTTCCAACAGAGCAATTGTCTTTAAATTGGAACACTAGGAAAAACTGGATTTCTCCTGACCTGGTTTATTTCTCATCCTATAAGACTGATAATGTTAACTAACTTCGTGCTCCATCTCCAGGAACTATTGAAAACGCACAGAATTCACACAATGCACCAGTGCTCTATACCCAACCAAATATGGCCCATATTCATCATGCTATGTTTTCTATGTATTTAATGCTACTGCATCTATCTCTAGAAACTACTGCCAATCTATGGAGCAGGTGAAGCATAATAGATCAGTCCGAGCACGAAGATCCTCATCAAGAAATCACACAGGATCACAATTAAGCACCAGCACATCTCTGCAAGATATTTTTCATTGTCATAAAGTCACTGGTTAGAAAAATGAATTCTACTAGGGTATAAATACTTCAGGGAACAGAATGTAAAGAGGAAATCCTCAAAAGTTCTACTGATAAGCACAGAGTAAAATAATCACTGGAGATTAACCGAAGCAGGAAAGCGCAAGTGCAAACCCTGGCCAGAACATCAAAAACAAACCAGTGACGAGTTTAAAAGTTAATTACATACTCTTAAAATATAAATTTTTCTACCCCTATACTCAGTATTATTTCACTTTTTCATCTATTATTTTCATGTTACTTATTGTGGCATTATTATCTTCACATTCTCCTTGTGTGATAAATTTCTTTTACCATATTTCAAATAAAGATAGATCAATCAATAAATAAAGACATACAAATCTTTGTCTTAGTTGTTCTAATTTCAGTATTCATTCTTCAATCTGTTAAAAACACCATGCTCTAGATGCAAAAGGAGAATATAAGTGATATATTATAGATGAATCATATATAATGTATCATATATAATGTACAATGTATAAAATGTATAATCTCATATAATATGATATATGATAATACACACACATACACACACACACACACACACTTACATATATAAGGACCAACTTCCACATACCCTAACATTCTTCTGGAGCTGATCATTTTAATATTGGCTATAAGAATGCAAACCTTTGACAATTTCTATGTCTTGAAAAATCTTTGCATTGTTTTAATTTTCTTCTTTTTTTTTTAAATTTATTTATTTATTTATTTTTGGTACTTTTTAATTTTCATTCATTCTGTTGTTTGAAGAACATTAGCTATACTTATGTTATGTTATAAGCATATTTTGCAAGCATAATAAAGAAATTCTGATTCTCTCCCTGTACCTTGAAACATCGTATGTTTTTCTGTAGCATCTGTGACTTATCTGTGAAATGAAAAATTTGACAGAATTCCTCTCAATTCATATAAAAATAAATACTGCATATAACATGGATAGAACAAGACTTGAACACATTAAGCCCTTTATAAATGTTCACATTCTTTTAGCAAATTCTAAATTTAGTATTCCCACCCATTTTCTTTCTATAGTTTGTATTTTTAGGAGAGATAGCACAAGAACTCATTTGTGGCAAGATAGCCAAGGTACAAAATACTAAAAATTCCACCTATAATTTCCCAATGTAATTTCTTCATAGCATGGACATAGCTGCATTCATTAACATCACTCTTTAATGGTGTCTGTGCAGCTTGCTGATCATTCTCTCTGATTCCTAGGGGAGTTGGGGTCATTTCCATTTCTTACAGACCTGAGACAGCAGGCTATCCATTATTAAAGCATGCATCTGGCCCTTGTTCTTAATAACGGGTTGTTTACAATATGAGGACAATCTCAGAGTTTCTTTCCCCAGGGAGTTAAACAAGGTGGAAATGTGTTAATCTGCCTTTACCCCTACTTACACAGTGATTTACAAGATGAGTTAAGTGTACCCTTGTAATAGCAGCCTTTCTTTATGATTGTATGTAAGTCCTATGTAAGAAAAACCAAGAACAATCAGGCCTTTATTTCCCAGCTTTGCTGCTTTTTCCCCCGTTTGGGTTTTGAATGCAAAATCCCTTTCTTAAACATATCTACATCCTGTGAAAGCGGAAAGCAACTCAACTTGTGGTTCACAGAACTCACACTCTAAGGAAAATGATGTTGGTTTTAAAGCAGGGCCATGTTTGCAAAAGTGCTGAACTGAAAAGGCACAGTTGGGAAGAGAGGTCATGCTGACTCTGAACAGGAAAGGGATCAAGGGTTGCTGCTCTGCTGCTTGCCATTGCCCTTGGAGACCGGCTAATCTTGACAGTGGGTTTCTGTTTCTGCTTTCTGCTGTTTCTCAAAAAAGATGAAGGTGAATAGGATCAATTCAAAGTTCAATCTGAAATTAAGGAAAAAGCTGTGTTGGGTTTTCCATTCCTGCTGATCATACTATGCCCCCACACCCAAAACCTTCTCCTTAATTTCTTTTAGAGAACTAGGGTTTCACCTCCAACTCTCAAGCCATCCCCATTTCCCAATCAAAAAGATAAATTGAATAGCACTAGGGCACTAAATGATTTACTTTAAATAAATGTTCCTTTTGCATGTATGTGAAGGGATTTATTTGTTCCTTCTTTGAAATTGTCCTACATCACAGAGTCTCTTCAAAAAACAGTTTGTTCTAGCTGTCCCTAGTTACAGGGCAGTCAAGGGCAGATTTCTAATCTGCTCCATGGTCGATTTCTGTCTAACAAGTTGCAGAAAACCCAACATCATTCTAGTACTGGGTTTTTGTATTTGTCCTTGGCAGAGCCAGAGTCTGTATCCATCCGTTTCAAGCATGCACATCCCACTATCCTATGGAATCACATGTCCACTGGCTCATATTTGCCAATACCAGGTCATAATGATAACTGACAATGAACAATCCTAGATTAGAGAGAAAAGTGATTCAATACAAGATGTGAGTGCACTTCATCTCCCAAAGAAGCACGTTGTCTATTCATTAGTGCACAGACGCTTGATTAAGAAAACCGTTAAAACGTAATAGAATCCTATTAGAAAAAGTACCAATATCAATGATTTTTAAGGCAATAAAAGTTAATGGGACCATTTGGATGATAAGATAAAACTTAGGAAAGTGAATGTGGTGAGATTCTTGGTTGCGTTCAAAGTAGAATCAACTGCAGGTAATTATTATTGTATATTAATTTCAAATATTTCATACTCATTAAATTATTGACAGATTATTTAATATTTAATTTACCGTAAGAATAAAGTACTCATATATGCATTTATATACATATGCACACACATATATATTTGCTTATCTGTAAATATCTTTAAAAATAACATCCAAGCAGCACAACAGACACACTTGAAACTTCAAATGTTAAATGATTAAGGTTTTTTTCAGTGTTACAGCCCACTCTCAGCTCCTTTAGCCATTTTTTGTATGTTTGAAGAAAAAGTGTATGTAAATTATAGCTGACACTTCCCTGCTCAGACTTGTCTCCAGAACTCTGGGTCCTTAGTCAAACTATCCTTGACTTTCTTTATTTCCTAAAAAAAAAATCTCTTGATCTCTCCTTCTAGACGCCCTTAATAAGGTACCCCTAATCCAGAAATTTTAGTTTCCCATGTCATTTATTAATTCATATCTTTAGTCCTTAAACACAGTATAACTTTGTTTGAAACCATTTATTGTCTGACATAAAAAACAGCATATTCCAATTTTACATTCTCAAGGCACCTAGTGATTTTTTTCCTCTAGCAACCATGATGGTGTTTAAACCTATTGTGACAACTAACAGAACTGCATCAATTGCAAAAATTTTCTGACTCATTAAGTTCTGCCACATGAGATTACAAAAGAACATAAAATAAGAATTTTCTCATATTTCATTTTTATCATAAGATATCTAATCTGTTCCTTCTTTGATAATATGACAGATGTTAATATCCGTCTTACTTTCAAAAACTAGTTGAAAGGATAATTGTACTTTATTGTCATCAATTGAGGCACCATTTCATTAATTCACAATGTTATTGCTCACTTCTTTACTTAAACTATAACTTAAGTGGTATCTGATAGTTAAGATCCTTATAAACTGAGAATACCAGTGTATTTGGAGAGAAGAAACAGAACGAAGGGAACAAAGTGCAGCCTAGCCTGGGCTACATTGTTAGTTCCAGGACAACCTGGGCTATAGAGACCAAAGACCTAACAGAAAGTAAGTTGTTTTTATATTTATATGTCGTACAAAATATCCCATGTTCAGTCACAAGTTGTTTAAAAAAATAATAGTCTTTCTGGATACTGTGCAGAGAAATTTTAAGTTATAAGTCATAAAACTCAGAGGAAGCACCATTTTTATTAAATCTTAATGAAATAAGATGTATAAGAATTATTAATAAATAATATTACCTAGGAAAGTCAAGACTAACAATTTCAGACTGTAAATAATAAAGTAATTAATTAAACTTCTTTAAAAGTACTTCTTTACTTCATTTTCTAAAGGAAACCTAGGCAAGTCTGGCATACAGACGGCACTAGTAAAACACAAACACACTGTTCTTAAGAATGTAGAAAACGGATGAATCAGTTTCTAGAAAAATTCTCATAAACAATAATATGAATGGAATCAGCTGCAAATGGATGCACTGCATTTACTACTGACATCAGAGAAAGAAACCTTAATCTAACATACTCAGCACCTAAAAGTCTGTTTTTTATTATTTTACTTCATGCTTTCTTTCATCGGTGGGGAAAATCATATTTAGCCTTCATTTGTATTATGTACCTTTCATACTCTCTATCACACTTGGTTTTTCCCATGTATTTATCTATTCTTGGTGGAGGTAGAAGATGGGGGTGTGTGTGCCCACACCTAGACGCCAGAGAACAACCTGCAAGAACTCCTCCTCTACGTTTATCATGTGATTCCTAGGGATGGACGTGAAATCATCAGGCTTACGAGTAACAGCTTCTTCCTATGTAATGTGTCTTGCTGGCCCTCAATGTTCTGTTTTGCAGAAGAGGCACTGCTACTAAAAAACGGGGGGGGGGTGTATTTTAATAATTCTGGTGCTGTAGTTAAGTTAATCAAACATGTTCCCCATCCTCAAGCCTGAGTTGCAGCGGCAGGTAAGTGCTCAGTGGAAGGAGTGATGCCTTCCAAATGTTCCATCCCAGGTGGAGAAAATGAGACTGCTGTGTTCTAACTGCCCCAGACCAACTACTTTGAAAACTCACATTTAAATTCCAGTGAGATTCTGCCATAGGGAAAAAAAACTGTGTGATGTTTCAATTCTTATGAACACTTGAAAATCAATATCAATGTGTTTTTCTCTTTGTTTCATGTATTATGCTAAACAGAAAATAAATTCGTGGCCAGGGAGATGGGTCGGTGGGTTAAGTACCTGCCACTTACTAATGATGACTGCCTAACCAAAAAGGCAAGTTAGGGATTCAGCTAGCGGTCTTCCTCAATAAGTAATAATGAAGAGTGGATGAGAAAAACCCCTGCTGGATGACAATCTTCAGCCTCCACACTCATGGTCATGCAAGTGCACAGGCATTTGCACACCCACTTACACACACACATTTAACAAACATGCAAACATGTACACAAACTTATATATGCAAACAGTGGGGAAGCAGTCAGGTTTTTGTATTAATATCTACTACAGCTTATAATTCTTTTCCTTTTTTTGCTTTATTTATACTGTTTCTTTCTTACATGGTGCTAAGAAAATACAGATTTTTTTCTGGATTATTTTTTAATAATATTAAATCAGTTTATGGTACTAAATACATATATAGTAAATTGCACTATATAACTAAAACAGTAATAAAGTCATTTTATGCACTTGATGAAGCTTAGAATATTCTTAAAATGTATTAAATAATCTGAATTTTAAAAGTTTAAATTAAATATCTTACAACAAATAACTACTGTCTAAAATAATGTTATTTATTATGGGAGATAAGTTGGTGACTTATACAAATGTTCCATCCATATGACATTGTAAAATCTATTCTTCACATCTAATTCTATTACATACAGTAATATACTTCGTGGTATAATGCCTAGTAATTTCAACTAATGCAGTTTCTATTCAAATTCCTTAACTATTTTATAGATAACTCTTAAGCTGTTCATTGATTGACTTGTACTCTTTGTTCAAATCCTTCTTTAGTTCTAATCACCAGGAATAAGCTTGCATTGATTTTAAGTGTTACCTATAAATCAGGAAGGACATTCTTGAAATTACTGTAGTTGAATTAACCGCCTTAACTTTTGAAAATGAGTATAACCATAATTAAATAAGTGGCTACAATTGAGACCTGTCCATTAGCAGTAATACAAATTGTTACAATTTATCGACATCAACCTCACTGCATTCTAACTTTAAAATTCAATAATTCAAAATGAAAGAGGAAAAAGGCCAGTGTTAACTTGCTCTAAGTCTTTAAAACTTGAGAGTTACCAGTTTTTAACTTCAGGAGAATGTTTTGAATTGTTACTGCTTTACAAGTAGAGAAACATTAAACAGAAAACAAAGGCTCTTACCATATCCATGAGTCTAAACATCACAGAATGGCTTCCATGTAAAGCCAATCTCTATGTATGAGCTTCCACCAGAGAATAAAGAAAAAAATCACAAAATATTCTAAATGTTACAGTAAAGATGTATTAAGGACTTTAGTCCGTTTCTTGTATGGTAATATCTGTGTTATCTTCAAGCCAATGCATAACATATTATCCACAAAGGGAACTGGATTTTCTTGACATTGTAAGATGAAAATTTTTCTAGAACATCGTCAGAACATAAACAATGTCATGTTTATGTTTCATATAGATATGTGTGTGTGTGTGTATACCGTATACATATATAAACCTGTTAGTATTATACTTGAGAAAATTCACCTCTCATTATTCAATAATTATTTCCATGACCAAAAGTAATGTTTCATATTTCTGTGTATTTTTCTCAAACCTAACTTAATAAGTCCCCAATGTCTAACGAGCATTCAAACATCAGCTTCATAGAGAGATGGGCAATAAATACATTTATCGAAATCGTTTGAAGTAGATGCTCATATTATACTCAGGGTTTCAAAGAAATAAATATACATTGTATGCACAGCAGACATCCCCAAAGCAAAACTTGTGTTCTTATTCAGCAACTGTCAAATGTATTTCAAAGTCTCATAGAACTAATGTCATCAACCATTCTCAGGAATGCTGAGGCTAACTCATATTCTACTGAGCAAAGATGAGAAAGTGTTGATTATATAAGATGACAATAGAGAATGTATTCACACACTTTAAATATTATGTATGCAATACTACACACACACACACACACACACACACACACACACATATATATCCTGCATACTGTATGTTGTGCAGCATAGGCTCAAGATTACCTACAAAGAGCTTGCACAATATAAATTTTGATGACTAACCTATCCTACCTTATGTCACAGAAAATCTATGATACAGAGTATACACTTTCTCAAGCGGGTTTTGATGGATCCTGCTTGAAAACCCACCATGTGGAAAGCTGAGTCAGGAGAATTACAAATTTAGGCCAGCCTAAACTATATAATGAGTTTCAGGCCACAAATCCGAGCTACAGTTTGCATCCACATAGGTTCACCAACCTTTTATTTTCTCTGTAAGAATATCTCTTCCCACATCTATCATATCCTCACTTACTTTCACAAGCTAGTAAGCTTTACCTTAAAGCAGGGGAAAGGGTAGAAATCATCTACTACCCTATAGCTAGAACAAAAGTCTTCTACCTCTAAGATATCATTCTAAACTATCAGAGGGTGGACCGGGAGGGGGATAACAACTGGAGATTAAGAAAGATTAAAGATAATAATAATAATAATAATAATAATAATAATAATAATAATGCCATTCTAAATATAAAGATGGTCATTTTGATTCATATTTCCCCAGAGTCAACAAAGAGGTTTATTTGGATATGGACACTGATATCAGCAGTCAGTAGGGCCATAAAGTCCATCTTATGAAGACAATAACTATTGTATACAACTATAATTTTATTGGACACAACATAGTAAACTGTTTTAAATTATTCTATTCAAGAAGAAAATACTACAACAATTATTTTTTAAAAAACAAAATAACAAAAAAACAAACCAACTCCCAATTTGTTCATTGTCACTCGGCCATCTCTTCTCCACCCAGGGTCCAGTGTGCTCCCAGAATTACTGGGCAGGAAGAACTGGGTGAGGGGGATACAGAAGGCATTCGTAGAAGGAAGTCTGAAGAATATGAACAGAGGCTGCAATGCATCTGTTGGTGGAGACAGTGTGCATACTATCTCATGGAAGTGGTCCTTCCTCAATTCCTTAGAAACTGAATCAACACATGCAGCAGAGTAGATTAAGGTTGCAGCTCTGACTGAATTGCAAAGAGGAATGTGTGCTCTTAGCAAACAGAAATGACACGGCTTCCTTACACATAAGAGTTTAAGATCCTAAAAAGTCGAGGAAGAAAGAAGTACAACTGTGAATTTTATGTAAAAGAACCAACACTAAGAATCCAAACCATGTATGTGCCAAGTTAGCAATGTAAACTCATTGAGACATCCATTTAATTATCTAGCTAACTCCAGTTAACTCCAATTAACGCCTTCATTTAGATGCATGGCCAATAACCCGATAATGAGGTCTTTACATTTCCATGCAATATGCGAGGTTTTGCCTAGGAAGAGATTCTATATAAACAGTACCCTCCACAAATCATCCACGCATATGTCATTAAGTTACTAAAGTAAGACCAAGAAAGATGCTCAGCACTGAAGTCCAAGACAGAATCCCGGGAGTACTGCAATATGAGTTAGTACTGGGAACTGAGAAGGTGAGGAAAAAGCAGAAGTCATATTGCCCACTGAATGTAAAGGTACTTCAATTTGGATCAATAATAGATCTTTGATCTAATTTAAATAGAACATCAATGCCTAACTGAACTTCAGGGAATTATCTAGTCTGCATTGAGAGCTTAGTTATACATACTTAAAAACAAGAAAATGTGCCATGTGATATGTGAAATTACCGTTCTAAAAAACAATTCAATGAAACAAAATGTGTGCAAAAAAAAATTAGTCAGAGCATCTTGTAAGCAAAATTGCATGAAGCTTTAATGCCATTGATAAAACACGCAAGCAGTGTTTTGCTAGTAATAAATATTTCAGCTTTGAAACTTATCATTTTGAGATATGCATTATTTAGGTGAAAAGATATACGAATCATGCTACAAGAACCTCTGTTCTGTGTATTTTCTATCCCAAGCGTTCTTGCTTCACTAACTACCTGTTACATATTTAAACCAATTGCCCACCTGAACTCCAAATATTTAAACAGCGGAAAATTCCCAGTGGCAAGCAAACATCTAGTCGAGACAACACTGACAAGGAGTAAGAAAGTGGGTGCAGGATATTTTAAGTTTCTACTGTGATTTTTCAATCGCTTGGATACATTTATGGGGTGGATTAATTACACCAGGGAAATATTTGACACTGCAACTGCGTGCCATTTGGATGCGACTTTACCTCTGCTTGCAGCCTCACACACAACCAGGGAAGCACAGATAGACAAAGAATCTCGAATAAATGCAACAAATGACTCTCAAGAATGAGAAAGTGGAAAGGAGTTCCTTGCCCACAGCAACTGCTCTGCAGTGTCAAAATGGAGAGATGTAGAATCCCTTTTACTCCCTCGGTGCTGGTCTCCCTTTCTCTCCATCCCCTCAACAGCTCTCCAGTCCTATCTGCTTCCAGCAGTATTTGTGGAACGCTGCACCATGCCACTCACCTGTCATCATTTTGCCAGCCTTGGTCCCCTAGCAGCAAATCCCGGAATCTGTACCTGGGAGGCAGAGGGGGCACTTCGCTCTCCAAATCAACCATCCTTCCTTAAGGAGTGGGCAACATCCAACAAGGGATGGAGGAGGGCAGAGAGGGGCAGCAAGCACTGAGGAGGGGGTACCGTGTTGGGGAGGGTGGGAGAAGGGTCGGGGGACCCGGAGGGGGAGGGGTCGTTCGGCCGGAAGCTGAGGCTGGAAAGGGGTGGCTCCTCTTCCCCGAGGGTGTGATGGGGATGATGCAAACCGAGCCCAGGAGCAAAAGTCTGGCTGCGACTTGAACCGGCGCTGCCAAGGAACCGCCCCCAGGCTCGGCACCGCCTCTGGTCCCTGGGACCGGTGGGGGGAGAGGCGGGACTGCAAAAGTTACTTCACCGACAAAAAAAGAAAAGAAAAAAAAGAAAGGGAAAAGAATATTCGCGCGGTGCCTAGAAAGAGGGCAGGTGGTGGGTGTGAGCACCGCGTGATGGCTAGGCACTTTCCTGAAAGACAAGGACCAGAGGCTCCCACTAGGACATCCCCGGCCGCAGCTTCCTTCGCTGAGAGAGCAAGCACTGGGTGCAGCCGGACGAAGGCGGGGGCTAAGGTGGTGGGCTTCGGCTCTCCCCACACAGGTCTTTCCTAGCAGTTGTTGGAGGCCCAGCCAATGAGCCTCCCCCTCATTAGCATAACACAGTGACGGCAGGAGGGTGCCTTGGGGACAACCAATGGGGGTTAGCTCTTTCGCAGATTCCAGAGCTATAGACTCTTTCTGGGAAGTGAATGAGGGGTCCGAGGAATGTTGCCAGGTATCACCAGCACCCAGACTGTGGTTGCCTTCATCTTCTGTGGGCATCGTGGAAATGGCCTGTTCCTGGAGAGGGAATCCCCGCTCTCAGCCCGAGGAAAGCCCTCTCCCCCGCCCCTTCTTCGTTCTAAGAAAAAGAAGGTGTTTCCCTGGTCTAAGGAAAATTGCAGGGCACCCTTATGCTGCAGCTGAAGAGAAATATTTAAATGAGAGCCCCTACCCTTTCCCTCCCAAGCAAGGCAGGACTCTACTGAATGGTGATGGTGGTGTGGGCTCCTAGGGCAGGTGCCCTCCTATAGGAGAGGTTCACAAGGTCAGAGGAAGAAGAGAACTCCGGACCTAGAGCTGGCTTTTCAGCAGCTTCCTGGTCTTCTCTGATCCCTACTGCCCTGTTCTACTTGCACACATTGGTTTTTCCTTCAGGAATAAATACCCCAGGGTGCTCAGTCACAGAAGCAGCCACAGCCCAACTGCACTGAAGAAAAGCAAGTACACTTAGGAATCTCAACGTTTGTAGGTAGGAACAAGATCGTAGTGGAAACAGGGCCATATTGGAGGGAAACAACTCAATAAATACGCTTCTCCTGGGGTCAAGACACACACGAAAATGAATCAGACTTCTACATTCTTAAAGTGAGAGAGGGGATAGAAAACAGAAAAGTAAGGACCAGGTAAAGTTCTTTCTTTTGGTCTTCTCTGGTTTTGGTTGGTATGTTAGTTGATCTTTTTTTTTTTTAAGTTTGCTTATCAAGGAAATAGTAATTAATTAATTTTGATTAAATCTTAGTGGAGGTCATTTTGCAGAGAATTCACAAAGGAAGCTAAAAATGTAGAAAGAAACCATCAAGGGCAGTATGATACCAGATGAGTTAATAGCAGCAAACAGTTGTGGTTTCCACTTCCTATTCATTCATCTAGACCTGGCTGAGAAGTCAGACCTCCTTTAGAGTTCCTGGCTCCGCTAGGTGAGGTGCATGTGTGGCTTTCTTCCTTTGACGCTTCCAAACTTCATTTTGCGAGTGGTGTTTATCATATTCTTACTTCTTGACGACTATCTGTATGCTTTTAATGTCTCTTCTCTTTTTTGTTCAGTGCCTTCAGAATAGACCGATGTTGCCCCAGAAATACATTGCAATGCTGACAAATGGCGTGCTAGATTCAGAGTAAGTGATATTTTAAGTTAGAACTGCTCTTCTTATTTTGCACTTCTGTGACAGTCTTAGTTGAGACCTGAGCGATCAGATAACAGTACTGAATAGAATGTCTCTGTCAAAAAGAATAAGTAAAGATCTGCTTGGCTCCTGGAGTCGCACATAGCTAGCCATGAAGGACACTGATTGCTTTGAAGTTTCCTAGTGTGCTCAGTCAAAACATTTAGTGACAACTATACTTATTTTCTCTGTACTATAAAATTTGATCAGAGTTTAAAAGCTCCCAATACTCCAACTTTAGCAAAAAAATCTTAAAAGATAGCTACATTTTTAAAAAATGCTATTCTGACATTCTTAAAATACAGCAATCATGGCTATGAAAACTTAAATTTATAATTGAGAGATCTTTTTGCTCTATTTTTTCTACTTTTTCTGACAGACTTTTTCTTCTGTCGTTAATTTTGGCTTCTACTTCTCCTCCTTTCCCTTCACACTGCTATTCCTTTGTTTCTTCCCATGTCAAAGGCATTCCCTGCTGTTATAACCTATTATCCTGTTCTGAGCTTTATTTTGGTTTCTCTCTTCACTGTGTGCTCCCGCTCTCTTATCTATTCATTTTCCATGTGTGTATGGGTATCTCTGCTACGGTCTGAAATCCAATTGGAGGAAATAAATTTAAACTTGATGCTGTCCAATACTCTCCTAACTATATAATCCCAGCTAGTGTCAGGTTTCCCTATACAACTCCTACTGTGGATGACTAGCATAAGAAGAGATTGTCCTCTCTCTCTGTTTCTCCCTCTCCCTCTCCCTCTTCCTCTCTCCCTCTTTCCACAAACACACACACTGACCAATAAAGGAGATAGGTCTCTCACACACACAAGCAGTAAAAGAGATTGGGCACACACAAACACATACACTTACATAAGCAATAAAGGAGATTATTCACATACAAGCAAAGGAGAAGATTGGTCACAGGGCCACACATGACACATAAGCTATAGAGGAGTTTGGTCACATGCATAGTGCACCAAAAATGTTTTAAAAAATTACGCTAATAAAGACTACCAACATGAATGTTAATAATTTCTTAGTTTTTGAAAATTTAATTGTACTTTCTAAAAAACACATTTGAAGACATTTTCCAAAATGTTTTTATATGACTAATAAATATTATTTTAAAAAATTTCTGCTTTCCAATATGTTGATTATACAAATGTTTTAACACAAGAAAGAATTCATTCCTATAAGTGAAGAATGATTTTATTAACAATTAAGAATGTATTCATAATTATCTTGGTATAATTAATATAATTCAAGTAACACAATAAGGTGGAGTATTTTATCTAAACCATGAAATGTATTTGTATGTGTGCATATGTAAACCGAATATAGCTAGGTAAGTGGTAGATAATTTATTGGCAAAAGCCCAAGCATTACATATGTTAGATTCTACTTCATAGAACCTTAGTATGCAGGCAAAGATGCTATTCATTCAGATAATAGCTTTAAGGTATATAACATAACTGTCTGAATGCGTTCCAATATAAGCAGTGACTATGACTTCATCATAATCCAAAAGTTAAGGGACTGCAGTGGTGGAGGACTGACTACGCAGGAGTGACAGTGGAGTGTGAAGTATCTCAGCAGGGACTAAAATGGGCTGTTGAGGCCACAGAGACACCCAATTCTGATATTGGAAAATTAAAAGGAAAGACCTTGTGATAAAGGAGTTGACGTTTTATAATGATGAATGAAAAATGAGTGGTGGTATGGAGACAGGAGAAGCAGCAGTTCCTAGAATAACAGCTAGAAGAAGGTCCTGGTGACAGGCTGGAGGGATGGCTGAGCTGACTAACAGTGCTTACACCATAAGAACAAAGACCTGAGCTTGATTCCCACACCTACAATAAAAGCTAGACAAAGCCATGCATGTTTAGAAGCCTCAGTGGGCAGTACCAACAAGAACATTGGTGCTTGCTTACCACCTACCTAGCCCCCAGGTTCAATGAGAAAACCTGTCTCAAGAAAACACCAAATAGTGACAGAGTTCCAGCCAGAATACCTGCACACATATCACACATATATATAGAATCAAATTATATTAAATAGAAGGTATGGCGAATACTAGCAAATGGAAAAGTATCATATAGTTTGAGTAAGGTTGTATATTTAGCTAGAAAGAGGTCAGAAACTAGAGCCCAAAAAGAGCAAAAATTGGCCAGCTATGAGACATCTTTTAAGTATCCTTTCTGACAGACTTTGAATCCCATGAAAGTAAGGTGTAAAGTCAAAACATACCAAAAAAAAAAAAAAAAAAAAAAAAAAAAAAAAAACAAGCAAACAAAAACCCTTCACCTTACATCAGGGGAGCCAGCTAATTGACAGGGTAAATAGGAATGAAAGGCAGGAGACTGGGAGCTCTGCTGTGTTTCCGGTGAACAATGCTCATTGTCAGAAACAGCAGTGATTGTATGATTCAGATAGAAAAGTAGTTGTGCAGGAAACTGAGGTAACAATTTATACAAGTTGAGAAATTGTGTCATTCGTTGTGTAGGAAGATTCAATGATACTTTCTATGCCTTCTGAGCAGATTACATAGGTGGAGAATATAGATTGTTGGATGAAAAACAGGAGTGAGGAAATGGTTTCTCTTTCTTTAAGCCATCTACAAAGCATCAAATGAATTCTATGTGAATGTCAGTCCAAGAGCAAATACCTGGTCCAGAGTTCTAAAACTCAGAAGCATTGGTTTTCAAGTACCTGTAGACGCTGGGGAAAGATAAATTCACTTTACTCTTACAGTGTGGAGAAGAAAAGAGAACAGAGACTATAGCCATAAAGACAACCGTGCAGAAGCCATAAATCAGAAGCTGGACAGAAAGCAAACTGGAATTCCATTCTGCTGGAAGAACCAAAGGACACCTGTTCTGCCCTTACTTTAGTGGTATTCTGTGGCACTTGGTTTGAACAAAAATAGAATCTATAGCAATAGCACAAAACTTGCCCTATATTCTAAGCATGCCTGGCTATAAGAGAAGAATCACTTCACATGTCAGTAACCCTGAAAAGAGAAAAACCAAAGACAAAACACTATGTCTGCTTCTCAGATTCCATCTAAACATAACAGGTCAGTGATAGGAAGAAAGATTGTCTCAATATTTATTAACATATTATAGTAGCTAATATAACTTTTCCAACATGTTTTCTAGTGATTCCTGACACGATCAGTAATTGTTACTGAGGCAAAACATGAATGGAAACTTCCAGTTGAAGCCTGTCAGGAGGAATATATACTTGGTATCTGCTTGTGCTTCCTGACACAAAGCTCTTAAAATCCTTCCAGTCTTTGGAATGACAAGGGCTTTTTAATATACTTATTAGATAAGGAGTGTATGAATCTAGATAGCTTCAGAATGGGAATTGGATGGCAAAATGACTAAAAACATTTTAGAGATTTGAGATAGCCTCACTCCAATCTGCAAACACCGTGGAGAAAAGAGAGTCTCATGATCAAATGGAAAAGCATTTTGCAATGACATAATCAATCATACTCACATAATAAAGCCTCAGTAAATAGTTTAAGATTGATAGATAGATAGGTAGATAGATAGATAGATAAATAGATAAATAGATAAATAAAGGAAAGAGATGATAGGTAGATAGATAGAGATGACAGACAGTCAGACAGATTATAAAAAAACAGACTTTGGAGAGTTTCTGGTTGCTGACTGCATGGATGCTCCTGGAGGGTGCTTTTCTACACTTCTTTTTCTGTGTACTTTTTCTTCTTGGTCTTTATTTATAAAGTTTGTTATGTTCTTTGTAATAAACAAAGAAATACCTAGAAAATGAAGACCAGACATTTTTAGTTGTCCCTGCAAGTTTTACAATTATGGGAAAGAAGTTCCCCAATTTAGAGCTAGATGTCCAGGAACCAGTTAGAGTTTACAGCGGGCATCTAAAGTGGGGAGTAATAACCTAGGAGCTGGCATTCAGTGGGATACAAAATTTTATTCAGGAACAGGATGTGGAAATTGTACAAAGTAGTAGACATCTGATTAGTATCTGTTGATTAGTTGCCATCTTGATCATTGTGATGGTTAGTTTTAACTGTCACCGTCACGGTATGTAGAATCCACGTGGAGTTAGTCTCACTGAAGGACTGTCCAGATCATGTTCTTCTGTGGGCATGTTTATACGATTATATTGATTGCATTTACCGAGTTTGGAATCCCTGCCCACTGTGGATGGCATCATCACCATGGCACCATTCTGTGAGTTGTATGTAAAATTGAGCTCTAGCATACATGTGTTAATTTGTACCCAAACAAGTTGCATAAATTCTTATTTATTTCAAATTTAATTTATAAAAAGAAGTTTATAGACTGCTTGTTGCACAAGCATGAAGACAGGACTTCAAGACCCTGGCATTCCTTGTAAAAAAGCCAGGCATAGTAACATTCCTCTAATCCTGGAGTTGGGGAAGCAGAGAGAGGGGATTTTTAGAAACTTGTGGCCAGCCAGTCTAACTGGTTCCAGGTTCAGTGAGAGATTCTTTCTCAAAAAAAATAAGGTAGGGAGCTGGAGAGCAATCAAGAAAGATACCTGACATCAATATCTGATCTACACACACACACACACACACACACACACAATGTAATGCATAAGAAAAGTACTTTGAGTGACCATGGTTAAGTTAGTTCTGCAATGATTTAATAGTATATGCTAATTATCTATCAGGTCTAATATTAAAATGGTCTTGTTTCAGTATTTTTAAAAATAATATGACTTAGCCGGGCAGTGGTGGTGCACGCCTTTAATCCCAGCACTTGGGAGGCAGAGGCAGGTGGATTTCTGAGTTCAAGCCCAGCCTGGTCGACAGAGTGAGTTCCAGGACAGCTAGGGCTACACAGAGAAACCCTGTCTCAAAAAACCAAAAAAAAAAAAAAAAAAAAAAAATAGTATGACTTCGTAATAGGTTACATTGGTATGTATTTTCTTTAGTTTTTAAATGATTTTAACAGACACAGAGAAGCTAAAATAAACTACTCAGTAGCTGTACAATTCTGAATAAATGTCAGAATTTCCAGATTATTCTGTAGTGCTCCAGACTACAAACTAAGAATAGTTTTCATTGCAAATAAAATCATATCATAGAGACAATATTTAAGAATAAGTCAAAGAACAAAGGTTACCTATTGATGCAAAATTAGAAAAACCATGTTTTTCAGAGAAAAATGTAAAATGAACCAAGACTGTTGACATATATTATTAATTCATATGATCCTGGAAATTCATGTATTTCCTTTTCTCACAAAGTTATGTTCTAAAAATGAATCATATTACTTCCATAATCCAGCTGGTTTATTGCTGAGGTAAGAAATTAAAGCTCTTATGCCCATTGCTACCTTTGTCTGTACAGTTTATATATATAAATGTTTTAAAAGTGGCTACTTACTCAAATTTTTCTGTTGTATAAAAATAAAGATGAAAATATATACACATAAATATTATCTGTATTTCAATATTCAGGAACTGAAAATGAGGTTAGAGAGATATTTAAGTGGTTAAGAGAACTTTCTGGTCTCCCAAGAGACTCAAGTTTGGTTCCCAGGACACATGTAAGGCAGCTAATAACATATTATATATAGTTCCAGCTCCAGTGGATCTGATTGCTTCTTCTGGCCATCACATACATACACATACTCAGAAGACACACAAACACATATGCACATACACACACAAGTAAAATAAAGAAAAAATATTTTTAGAGAAATGAGAAAAGAAAAAAAATCAATACACATAAATATCTACTACTTAATTTCTTTTGAATATTCTGAATTCAATCTTCTGAAAAAGAACACAAAAAATGCTACAACACAAGATAACAAAAAAATCACTGAAGAGTCTCATGTATTAAAGGTCACATATATTATTAATGTCATTAGATGTTGTTGTTAGCTGAGATTGGACTATTTTTTTTTTCAGCCTTATTGCAAACCAGTTCTGTGGCAGCATTGAATCAGTGAGTCTTTTCTCAGTGCAAATGCCGCCTGGGTTTACTCCAGACTGAGCAGCATGAAGTTCCATCCTACCTTGTACATACATAAAACCTTAAAAAGCTTCCTCTGCAGTTCCAGCATGGATGTGTCAGGTTCTTGGAGTGGATAAAACGTGGTCTCAAAAACAACGTTGGCACCGCATTTCCCAGCCCAAAGCCCTGCCTGCACCCCTGGCGGCCTATTGACACCAAGGAAGTCCAGGTGGGACTCCATTTACTCTAAGTAATCCCCTGCCAGCTGGGTCCCCACAGGCAACGCAGCAGTGGTGAGTTCCACCTTCTAACCCTGTGCTCTCCATTTCTCAGCCCAGTACCCTGTCAGCATTCCCAGAGACCTGCAGCCATCAGTAACTACCAGGTGAGGATCCCCTCCCCCCCAAGGTCCCTGCTCCCATGGGCTCCATTTTTCTGGTTCAAAATGCAGCAATGCAGCTCTGCCTGCATTACTGGAGGCCTGGGAACACCAGGGACAAGGAGATGGCTAAAGCCCAGTATAAGAACACAATGAAGAGCCAGGGCAATACAGCAACAACTGAACCCAGGTGTCATATTACAGCAAGCCCTGGGCATCTTTAAATAGTAGAAGCACAAGAAAATGACCTTAAATCAAGACTTATAAAGATGACAGAGGCCTTTAAAGAGAAAATGAATAAATCCCTTGAAGAAATACAGGAAAATACAATCAAGCAGGTTAAGAAAACGAATAAATCTATTAAAGATCTGAAAATGGAAATAGAAACAATGACAAAACAACAAAAGCAAAACAAACACTTGAATTGAAGAATCAGAAGATTCCCAGCTCAAAGAGTCAGAAAATATTTTCAGCAAAATCATAGAAAAAAAATTCTCTGACCTAAAGAAAGATGGCTATAAATGTACAAGAAGCATGCAGAACATTAAATATATTGGACAATAAAAGAAAATCTTCTTGCCATGGGATGATCAAAACACTAAATGCACACAACTAAGAAAGAAGCCACAAGAGAAAAAGTCCAAGTAATATATAAAGGCACACCTCTTAGAATTAAACCAGACTTCTCACCAGACTTTAAAAGCCAGAAGTGCTTGGAACTAAATCTTGCAGTCTCTAACATACCACAGATGTCAGCCCAGACTACTCTACCAGCAAAACTTTCAATCATCATAGATGTGGAAAACAAGATATTCTACAACAAAACCAAAATTAAACAATATATTTCCACAAAGGCAGACCTCCATAGGATAGAAGGAAACGTACAACACAAAGAAGTGAACTACACCCCCCCAAAAAAGAAACAGGAAATAATTCACAGCAGAAAAACCGAAAGAAGAGAAACACATACACACACACACACACACACACACACACACACACACACACACACACACACACACACACGCACACACACACTACCTCCACAACCATCATTAACATAACAATCATTGGCCGTTAATATTTCTCAACATCAATTTACTCAATTCCCCAATGAACAATACAAGTTAAGGACACTTCATACTCATCAAAGGAAAAATCCACCAAGATGACATCTCAATTCTAAATATTTATGCTACTAATGTAAGGGTACCCACATTCATAAAAGAAACATTACTAAAGTATAAATCACACATTGGAACACACCTGTTAATAGTGAGAGACACATGTTCACGGCCTTCGTCGCGCTCTCTAATGCCAGTGCCTCGCTTGCTGAGCTCCAGCCGAAGGAGAAGGGGGGTAAGTAAGGAGGTGCCCATACCATGGCTCGTACAAAGCAGGCTGCCCGTAAATCCACCGGTGGTAAAGTGCCCAGGAAACAACTGGCTACAAAAGCCGCTCGCAAGAGTGCGCCCTCTACTGGAGGGGTGAATAAACCTCATCGTTACAGCCTGGTACTGTGGCACTCAGTGAAATCAGACACTATCAGAAGTCCACTGAACTTCTGATTCGCAAGCTCCCCTTTCAGCGTCTGGTGCGAGAAATTGCTCAGGACTTCAAAACAGATCTGTGCTTCCAGAGTGCAGCTATTGGTGCTTTGCAGGAGGCAAGTGAGGCCTATCTGCTTGGCCTTTTTGAAGATACTAACTTGTGTGTTATCCATGCCAAACGTGTAACAATTATGCCAAAAGATATCCAGCTAGCACATCGCATACGCGGAGAACGTGCTTAAGAGTCCACTATGAGGGAAAACATTTCATTCTCAAAAAAATTTTTTATCCTCTTCCTGTTATCAGTAGTTCTGTATGTTAGAATTTTTCCCATGGGGTCAAATGTACCTAAGTATATCATTGCGAGTGGAAACATAGGGCTGGAATCAGGTATTGGCAGTTTCTCCACGTTCATTTGTGTGTGAATTTTTAATATAAATGCAAGATGTAAAGCATTAATGCAAGCAAAATGTTTCAGGGAACACATTTCAACAGTTCAACTTTATAACAATTATAAATAAACCTGTTAAATTTTTCTGGACAATGCCAGCATTTGGATTTTTTAAAATTAAGTAAATTTCTTATTGACAGCAACTAAATAGTGTTTGTAGCATTTTTAATCATACAGTAGATTCCATCATTCACTATACTTTTCTAACTCAGTTGTCCTACATGCAAGTACATGTTTTTAATGTTGTCTGTCTTCTGTGCTGTTCCTGTAAGTTTGCTATTAAAATACATTAAACTATGAAAAAAAATTAGTGGGAGACAGCACCACCTACTCAAACCAATAGACAGGTCATTCAGACAGAAACTAAACAGAGAAATAATGAAACTAACAGATGTTATGAATCAAATGAACCTAACAGATCTCTACAGAACATCTCATCCAAAGACAAAAGAACAAACCTTCTTTTCAGTACCTCATGGAACCTTCTCCAAAAGTGACCATATACTTGGCCAAAAAGAAAATCTGAAGAGATGCAAGAAAATTGAAATAACTCCTTGTATCTTATCAGACCACCATGAATTAAAGCTGAACTTCAACAACAGAAAAAAATAGAAAACCTAAAACTCATGGAAACTGAACAGTTCTCTACTCAATAATCAGTGGTTCAAAAAAGAATAAAGAAGGAAATAAAAAACTTTCCATAATTCAATGAAAATAAATGCAAAACATACTCAATCTTATGGGACATAATGAAAGCAGTGCTAAGAGGAAAGTTCATAGCACTAAGTGCCTTCACAAATAATGTAGAGAGATCCCATACAAGCGATTTACCAACACACCTGAAAGCCCTAGAACAAAAAGACCCAAACACACCCAAGAGAAGTAGACTCAGGAAGTAATTAAACTCAAGGCTCAAATCAATGAATTAGAAACAAACAATGCAAAGAATAAGTGAAACCAAGACCCAGTTCTTTCAGAAAATCAACAAGATGACAAACCCTTAGCCAAACAACCTAAAAGGCAGATAGAATATCCAAATTAACAAAATCAGGAATGAAAAGAGGGATATAACAACAGACACTGAGGAAACCAAAAGAATTATTAGGTCTTACTTGAAAAATCTGTATGCCAGAAAATTGAAAAATCTAAAGGAAATGGATGATATTCTGGATGGATACCACTTACCAAAATAAATCAAGATGAGGTAAAAACAGTTTAAATAGACCTATAAACTCTAAAAAAATAGAAGCAGTCATTAAAAGTCTTCTAACCAAAAGAAGCCCAAGACCAGGTGGGTTTAGCACAAAATTCTACTAGACCTTCAAAGATGAGTAAATACCAATACTCCTCATACTATTCCACAAAATAGAAACACAGGAATTATTGCTGAACTCATTCTATGAGGCCACAGTCATCCTGATACCTCAAGCACACAAAAACACACCAAAGGAAAAGAATTTCAGACTTTCCCTTACTAACATTGATGCAAAAATAAAATATTTGCAAACCGAGTCCAAGAACAAATCAAAAGCATCCTCCACCATGATCAAGTAAGCTTCATTCCAGGGATGTAGGGGTGTTTCAATATATGAAAATCCAGCAATGTATTCTACTATTTAAACAAACTGAAAGAAAAAAACATGATCATTTCATTAGATGCTAAAAATAACAGACAAAATCCAACACTCCTTCATGATAAAAGTTTTAGAGATATCAGAGATACAAGGTGCATAATTACAAACAATAAAGGCAATATACGTCAAGAAAATAACCAACATCTAATTAAATGGTGAGAAAATTAAAGCAATCCCACTAAAATTAGGGAAGGGACAAAGCTCTTCATTGTCTCCATAACTATTCAATATGGTAC
Source organism: Uromys caudimaculatus (assembly GCA_028551405.1). Taxonomy (NCBI): domain Eukaryota; kingdom Metazoa; phylum Chordata; class Mammalia; order Rodentia; family Muridae; genus Uromys; species Uromys caudimaculatus. Next base: position 48,731,026 of record CM052711.1, read on the forward strand.
TTGAAGTTTTAGGTGAAGCAATAAGACAAGGAGATCAAAGGAATACAAATTAGAAAGGAAGAAGTCAAAATATTGCTATTTGCAAATGATATGATAGCACACATAATTGCACCCAAAAATTCTACCAGAGAACTACTGCAGCTGATAAACACCTTCAGTAAAGGGGCTGGATACAAAATTAACTAAAAAAAAAAAAAATCAGTGCCCTCCTTTATACAAATGATAAACAGAATGAAGAAGAAATTACAGAAATAACACCCTTCATAATAATCACAATTAATACAAAATATCTTGGTGTAACTCAAACAAAGCAAGCAAGTGAAAGACCTCTGACAAGATCGTCAAGTTTTTGAGGAAAGAAGATATCAGAAGATAAAAAGGACTCCCATGCTCTTGGATCAGTAGGATTAGCATAGCAAAAATGTTCATCTTACCACATTGCATTGGCATAAAACATACAGGTTGAACAATGGACTTGGATAGAAGACCCAGAAGTAAATCTATACCCCTATGGACACTTGATTTTTGACAAAGAAACCAAATCTGACAGAGGGCTGATATCCAAAATATATAATGAACTCAAGAAATTAGCAACACACTAAACAACCCAATTTAAAAAGTAGGGTACAGAACTAAACAGAGAATTCTCAACAGAAGAATCTTTTATGGCGGAGAGGTACTTAAAGAAATGTTCAATATCCTTAGTCATCAGGGAAATGCAGATCAAAATGACTCTGAGATTTGCACCCTTCAAAATGGCTAAGATCAAAAACTCAAGTAACAGCTCATGCTCGTGAGTATGTGGACAAAGGGGAATCATCCTCCTTTGCTAATGGGAGTGCAAAGTTGTACAAACAACTGCTTTGGAAATCAATCTGGTGATATCTCTCAAATTGGAAATAGTTCTACCTCAAGACCTAGCTATATCACTCCTGGGTATACCACAAGGACCCTTGCTCAACTATGTTCATAGTAGCATTATTTGTAATAGTCAGAAGTTGGAAGCAACCCAGATGTCCCTTGACTGAAGAATGTAGTGTATTTTATACTTTCTCCAGCAAGTATCACAAATAAAGAAAAATTGCTTCTTTTTCACAGTGAATTATTACTACTCAGCTATTAACAACAATGGTATCATGAATTTTGCAGGCAAATGGATAAAACTAGAAAAGATTATCCTGGGTGAGGTAACCCAGACCAGAAAAAAACAAATGTGGTATGTACTCACTTATAAGTGAATATTAGCCATAAAGTACAGGATAACCAAACTAAAATCCACAGACTGAACAAAGCTAAGTAACATGTAGGGCCCCAGGGAAGAGGCTTGAATCTCATTGGGAAGTGGAAATAAAAGAGACATCTTGAGTCTATGGAGTGAGAAAACTTGGGGAAAGGGGTGGGGAAAAGAACAGAAGATATCAAGTGTGGGGAGGCTGGCAGGAGAAAGAGCTGGAATTAGGGCAATAGGGTTAGTACTCTTGGGACAAGCAAGAAATCTAGGACAATGGAAAATCCCAGGGATCTATGATGGTGACTCTAGCTAAGACTCCTAGCAATATGGAGATATGGAACATGAAATGGTCACCTTCTGTAACCAGGCAAGACTTCTAATGGAGGTATGCGTATAACAACCTACCCACAAACCTTCAACCCACAATTGTTGTGCCTGTAAGAGGTACAAGGACAAAGAGGAAACAGAAAGTAAGGGAATGACCAACAAAAGATGAGCCCAAGCTGAATGCCATGCCGTCAGAGAGAGCCTACTCCTGACACTATTAATAATACTCTATACTTGCAGACAGTCATCAAAATGCTTTCATCCAGCAGCTGATGAAAACAGATTCTGAGACCCACAGACAAACATTAGGCAGAGCTTGGAGAATCTTGCAGAAAAGGGAGAGGAAGGATTGAAAAAGACAGAGCGGTCAAGGACACCACAAGAAAACATACAGAATCAACTAACCTGGGCATATGGGGACTCAGAGAGACTGAACCACCAACAATAGACCATGCATGTGATGAACCTATCCCCCCCTAGGTTACACACATGTAACAAATGTACAGCTTGGTCCTCATGTGAGGCCACTAGCAGCAAGAGTAGGGGCTGTCTCTGACTCAATTGCATGACTTTGGATTTCTTTCCCCCAACTGGAGGTCCTTGTCTATTCTCAATAGAAGAAAATGAGCCAGACCTACCACAACTTGATGTGCCAAGGATGGCTAATATTCATGAGAGGTCAGCCTTCTTTGAGGAGAAAGGGAGGGGTTATAAGGGGGAAGTGGAAAGGAGGTCTAGGAAGAGAGGAGGGAGAAGAAACTCCAATTTGGATGTAAAGTACTTAAATAAATTAATGGAAAAAAGGCAACAAATAAGCATATTCATTGACAAATCAAAAAATGTAACCTGTTTGGATTCTTTCCTATTCATTCTCTCCCTCTTCATATTCATCACCATCCTTCTCTCTGCCTGGCCTTTGTCATCCTCCCAAGAAAAAAGAAAAACCTATGAACAAGTGTTCAAGTCTGAACGCACAGAAACTGGCCTCTGAGAAAGTCCCTGACCTCACAGAACTTACTCACTGTGCTGTGGCATATCTTCAAAATGGAATCAGTATTTATTTGGGAGTAGGACAGGTAAAGGAATAAATCTAAATATCTTAAATTGTGTTCCCCATTGGCTAAATAATATTGCCAGTGTTTTCAAAATGTAAGTATCCATGTTTTGGAAGACTCTTTCTTGTTACAAACTCATTTTGCTATTTAGCACATAGTGAGTTTAATTATGTTTTTAAAAAAATTTCACCCAACTACTTGAACAACCTTGATTACTTTTAAAGATATAAGCTAGAGTATGTACTCTGAGCACAACTGAGAAAGCATCAGTGAACTAAAGTAAGAAGGGGAAAATGATTGTTATTTATACTTATATATACTGTTTATTTATACTTCTGAACTACCATAGAAATAAACCATATGGATAATCAAAGAAGTATCTTAAATATTCTCCATTTAGAAGCCAGATAATATAGCCATTTAAAATTAAAACCAACATCCTTAACTGAATTCACATGCATAACAGTATCTGTGTGCATATTACCATTCTGAGTTCAGATACAACAAGCTGAAGATACAGAACTGTGTGTATAATATGTTTTTACACTTGTCCCCACAACCAAATAAGGATATGACAAAAGAAAAACAAACAAACAAACAAACAAATCACAATGTGGAAATGTCATAGCCAAATCAACACTTCAGACAGAAGTTTAACATCTCTTACTCAAATGTCAGTTCAAAAGATACTGACATGTTCATTAGGAGGAAGAATTCATCTATAATATTTTAGAATGTTAGGACTAGCCTTTTTGAGATGACATTTGCAGATTTAGAAAACAAGTATCGAATGACTAACTTGTCTCTTGAACTTTCTGTTTCTTCTTTTGCCAGCAGGCTTATGAGCTCACTTGGATTTAAGCCCTGGGAATATCAACAATTTACACAGTGTGGCACAGAAACTCTGAGTGTTATGAGATATTAATAATCTTACAACTAAATTCAAGTTCTCATATAGTTTCCTAAATCAAGAACACATCATTTCTTCTGGGATTGACTACCAAGTTCTCTAAGGTCATGGTTCTCCCATATCTCATCAATTTGTTTCACTCAAACTCTCAGAAATACTTTATTCATGTATTAATTGCAGAGAGAATGTATCACTGGAGATCAAGCCATCCTTGGGTGTTATTGCTTATAAGTAAAAGAAAATTTGATATTACTTTTTAGTTTCCTTAATAAAAATTAAACATATCATATCTGGTGGTTTGAATAAGAGAATTTCTTCATAGTCTCCATCACTTGAACACTTGATACCAGTGTTTGGAGAGGTTTGGGTGGTATAGACTTTGCTGGGGGAAATATAAAATATACTCTTCCAGCCTAGCCTCACAGAGACTTGAAGTGTCAACATGGGTGAATACCCAGGGGGCCCCACCCACTCAGAAGGGGAGGGGGTATAGGGGAAGGAATGTGGGTGTGGGAGGGGGTGACTGGGAGGGGGCAGTGAGTGGGATGTAAAGTGAATAAGTAAAAAAAAGTAAATTAAATTTTAAAAATGCACTCTTTCATAAGTTACATTGTTGACAGTGTTTCATCTCAGAGGCAGAAAATGAACTGACTCAGCATCTTACACCCAGAAAGTCCAGACATTTGCAGTTTACCAAATACATAATTACCTATTGACACCGTAATAACAGTTCTTTTGCATTTAAAATGACCTGTAAGTTTGTGGGTTTCCTGCCTCTCGCTAAAAATAAAAACCACTGAAGCCACCCAGTCTGTGTAATGTTTTTCTCCCCTCAATCCATTTTAAAATGTAATAAAACAGAACTCATTTCAGAGACTCTGCATATATCTGAAGTAGAAATGTTAATCTTCTCCCAAGATCACATTATATTCAGCATATAGAAATAAGTCTCCATTAATATCATGTCTAAATTTTGTTTTACTGACATTCTATTAACATAAGCAAATATCCTATGTTTCTCATTCATTGTCTAGGTTCTCCTACCCATATCTATTCAACTGCATTGGTACTTCATCTAAGTTTGTCTAAAATGTGTGAACAATATAAATAGGAAATCTCCATGTATGTATATCAGAGGAAAAAATTATCTACCAGAAGAATTATTGTGGATAACTTGGAAAGACAATAATTTGCAGAAAGACTTTTTTATCTTCATTTTTTATTGAAATTTGGTTGTTTTGGGGCTGGAGAGATGGCTCAGAGGTTAAGGGCACTGTCTGCTCTTCCAGAGGACCAGGGCTCAAATCCCAGCATATGAACAGCATATGGCAGTTCATAACTGTCTGTCACTCCAAGACCTGACACTCTCACATAGACATACATGCAGGCAAAACACCAATGCACATAAAATCAATGTAGACATTTTTTTAAAAAAAATTTAAAAACCAAAATCAGTTTTCAAACAATATATTCTGATCAAGGTTTTGCCTCCCTCAAATCCTCGCCCCTCCCTACCCACCCAAGCCCACAACTTTCTTTCTTTATTTATTTAAAAAAGAAGCAGATGAAAAGAAAATCAAACAAAACATAATAAAGAGAAAATAACAAAGAGAAAGCATATGAAACACACAGACATAGACATACAAGCAAAAGCCTATAAAACACAAAACCAGAAGCAATAACATGCAAGCCAAAGACCAGTAAGACAAAACAAGCCCAAGCAATATGAGAAATAAATCTGAAGAAATACCGTTGAGTTCATGTTGTGTTGAACTTCTACAGATGAACATGGGATGTATCTTTAAGTGTAACTACTATACCCAATGAAATTCACTGGAGAAAGCTCTTTTTTTTTCTTTGCAAGTGGATAGCAAGTGGAAATAACTTCGAGGTTATAGATTGTACGGATTTTTAGAGTCCGTGGATTTGGCATGATTCAAGCAAGCATCAGGCCTAGGATTCCAAATCTCAGGCATAAATTTTATTTGGATGAACTGAATTCAGTTTCTCACATTAATGCTTGAACCAAAAAATTCAACCAATAAAATGGCTATTTTAATAGTGTTATCGAATTTACCAAAATTACCAGCCATTTTGGTGCAACCCCATAGACTTTTTATAATAAAGCCAAATAGTGTAACAGTTGTACCATTTTTCCCTCACTAAATTTTTCCTCTATTTGAATGCTAATTTTCAAATCATTGGCATGGACTGACATTCTGGGTCTAGGTCCTGACTTGGATGTTCTGCACACAGAGCCCAATAATGGGAATACCTGATCCCTTAGAAAATTTAACATTTCACAGTAGTAGCAGACTTCCAAAGACAAATAGTCACATCATGTTCTGTTTACCAATATTGTACCCAAGTTCAAAGTATTATTTCTATGCCATTCTTTTACTACATGGATTGAACATTCTTCCATTTAGAAATTTCCTCTATGATGACAGCTGCAACAAAAGGAAAGAACAAAACCATGTACCCTGTGCAGTTTCAGTGAGATGGCAATGCACCCATGACTTGACTCACAAATTCCACACGCATTCGTGACAATCCTTAAGGCAAAAATGAGAGAAGGGGTCAGGACTAGTGGTAACTCCTAAATGAGTTTTACATAGTGTAAGGCTGTCTATGAGTAGATGGGAGAGCTATCTAAAGATCCCACTTTCTCTGAGAGGTGTGATTGGATGCAGGTGTTCTAAAGCACGGTTGCTAAGCGAGAAGACAAAACAACTGCAAAGACTAGCCATCTTTTCAGAAAGTAGAGTACAGGGGAGTGTTCACTTTGTAAACATGTTGACAGCTGATCAAAGCCTGCTGAAAATAAACTAATATGGGCTTACCATGCCACATGCAGCAGCTGCAGTCTTGCGAAAATTTTGAAGATATATCCTCAGCACATGAAGGAAAAGACAAGTAAGAATAGACTCTTTGCAGGTATGACGAAGCAGTGATATGAGTACATGTCCTAAGTTTTCATGGCTTCAGCTGGCATCTGTGTTCTGTAGCTTTAACTTTACTTAAGAAAATATTTAAGAATTGTTTATGTGTAATGTTAGTAATTCTTAAGAATTAGAAAAAAGTAAAAATGAATAATATATGTATATATTTGAATATATGTAAATAAAGAATTATATAAGAAAAAAGAAAATATATCAGTGATGGCTAATACATAAAATAAATATTTTCTAATCATTTTCTTTGTTTTTATCACTTGTTTTTCTATGTACATTGTGTGTGTGCATATGCGCACTGCATGTACACAATGCCCACAGAAGCAAGGAGGAAGCCTTGAACCCCTAGAACTAGATTTAATGTCAGTTGTAGCCACAACTTAGGTGTTGGGGACTCAACCTTCATCTTTTACAAGAATAACAAGAGGTTTTATCTGCTAAGGCACCTCTTCAGATCCTCCAATCAATTCTTAAAGAAGACACAAGTAAATAAATGATGAAACCAGAACTTAATAACAAATAAAGAAAGCTTCCAAAATAATGAGAGATATAAAATAGAGAACAAATCAACATCACCAAAAATCATTGCACGTATGAGAAGTCAGTTCAGAAACTTTGGAAATTTTGGGCACCCCTCCCCGCCTGAAAGAAACAGGTTAGAGAGCACATAGCCTGGAAGGGAGGGCTGATTAAGCCCCTGCTACTTCATTCCCTAAAGACCAACCAGTTTAAAAGTCACACTGTTGTGCCTAATGACTGCTGCTCTAAAAACTGCATAAAAGCTCACTGAACGGGCTGCTCATGGTCGTTCTCTCCTGCCTTGGTGTGCAGGACGACTCCAGCATGCTGGATCAATAAATTCCTCTTGGAACTCCCAGAGACTGGACCACCAACCAAAGAATACACATATGTGGCAAAGGAGGGCCTTGTTGGGGATCAGTGTAAGGAGAGGCCCTTTGGCCTGAGGGTGTTCAATGCCCCAGTGTAGGGGAATGCTAAGGAAGGAAGATGGGAGTGGGTGGGTGGGTAGGTGGGAGAATATCCTCATAGAGGCAGGGGGAGGGGGATGGGATAGGGGGTTTCCAAAGGGGAGACCTAGAAAGGGGAAAACATTTGAAATGTAAATAAAGTTTAAGAAAAAGATTAAGTAATGAAGGTGTTGTAAACAGGTGTTGTAAACAGAGTCAAGCTGATATATTTGAAATGATATGCAATAGTTAAATTCTTAGTAAAATATGGAAGTTATTGCAATTAAAATTGATTAAAAATAACAAAATGCAAAGTATAAAGACATAAAAGCAAATTCCATCTCCAGTTAAAAATCACAAACTGATTACCAGAAGTGTTATGAACTATCCTTGTTCCAGCATGAATGTTGATGGCCTGTGTGGCGTAAGGCCAGGGCCCAGGGAAAGGAGATCACAACTGCAATGATAGATGTAAGCCTCAGTACAGGAAAGAGAAAATAAGTGTGTGCTCTAGTTTCTTACACCCTTAAAAATTTCACACATGACTACACAAATTTATGCACACACATGTACACGTGCACACACATACACACATTTCAAGAGCTTGCAGAAACAAGACTCTATAATGAGCATACTGTGATCCAAGATCTGCAAGCCAAATGCTGGGGGAAATTCTCAATACCAGAAATGCTGACATCAGGAAAGTCCTTCTTCCTACATGGACTGGATCAGTCAAGCTTGTCCCAAACTTCTATGCTTACTAAAAAGGAAGGAAAACTTTTTTTGTTTCATTTTGTTTCCATTTATTTATTTATTTATTTATTTATTTATTTATTTATTTATTTATTTATTTATTTTACTTATTTAAAAAATGTCTTTATGCATTCTGATAATGCTTCCAGTTCCTCTTATTCCTCCATCAGGGAAATGCAAATCAAAACAATACTGAAATTCCACCTCACACCAGTCAGAATGGCTAAGATCAAAAACTCAGGTGACAGCAGATGCTAGTGAGGATGTGGAGAAAGAGGAACACCCGTCCATTGCTGGTGGGATTGCAAGCTGGTACAACCACTCTGGAAATCAGTCTGGCAATTCCTCAGAAAATTGGACATAATACTACCTGAGGACCCAGCTATACCACTCTTGGGCATATACCCAGAAGACGCTCCAACATGTAATAAGAACACAAGCTCCACTATGTTTATAGCTACCATATTTATAATAACCAGAAGCTGGAAAGAACACAGATGTCCTTCAACAGAGAAATGGATACAGAAAATGTTGTACATTTATAATGGAGTACTACTCAGATATTAAACACAATGAATTCATGAAGTTCTTAGGCAAATGGATGGAACTAGAAAACATCATCCTGAGTAAGGTAACCCACTCACAAAAGAACACATATGGTATGCACTCACTGATAAGTGGATATTAGCCCAAATGTTCTCAATACCCAAGGTATAATTCACAGACCACATGAAACTCAAGGAGAAGGAAGAACAAAGTGTGGATGCTTCAGTCCTTCTTAAAACGGGGAACAAAATACTCAATGGAGGAAATATGGAGACAAAGTGTGAAGCAGAGACTGAAGGTGAGGCCATCCAGAGACTTCCCTACCTGGGAATACATCCAATATACAGTCACCAAACCCAGACACTATTGTGGATGCCAAGAAGTGTTTGTTGACAGGAGCCTGATAGAGCTGTCTCCTGAGAGGCTCTGCCAGAGCCTTACCAATACAGAGGCAGATACTCTCAGCCAACCATTGGACTGAGCACAAGGTCTCCAATGGAGGAGTTAGAGAAAGGACTGAAGGAGCTGAAAAAGTTTGCAACCCATAGGAAGAACAACAATATCAACCAAACATACCCCCCAGAGTTCCCAGGGTCTAAACCACCAACCAAAGAGTACACATGGAGGGACCCAGTGCTCCAGCCATCTATGTAGCAGAGGATGGTCTCGTTGGTCATTAATGGGAGGAGAGTCCCTTGGTCTTGGGAAGTTTGGATGCCCCAGTGTAGGGGACTACCAGGACAGGCAGATGGGGGTGGGTTGGTGGGTGGGGGAACACCCTCATAGAACCAGGGGAGAGAGGGGATGGAATCGGGGATTTGTGAAGAGGAAACCAGGAAAGGGGATAACATTTGAAATGTAAATAAATAAAATATCCAATAAAATTTAAAAAATAAAAATTTCTTTATACATTCTGTTAATTCTTTCAGTTCTTCTTATTCCTCCCATATCCTCCCTACCTCCCCATCCACCCAACCCCTGCCTTTTCGTCTTCCTTTTAGAAAACAAACAAGCAAATAAGCAAATCAGAATATCGAAGAAAGAAGAAAAGAAACACACACACAAAAAAAAAAATTGGAAACCATAATACATAAGCAAAAAAAAAAAAAAAACCAAAACCAAAAACAAAAAAAAACCAAGTAAGGCAATGGATGTTCAAACAAAGCAATATGTGACACAAATCCACAAAATGTCTACAAAATATCACAGAATTCATTTTGTCCTGGCCATCTGCTACTAGGCATGAGCATATGTTTATGTGTAGTTAATATACCCAATGGGACTCCACTGGAGAAAACAAGTATGTGTCAGTCGCAGATAGCTTCTCGCTTAGGAGTGGAAGTACAAGAAGAAAGGAAACAAACAAATAACAATAGCAGCAGCAATAAGCCAGTGTCTTACAGACACACAGGACTGATGTACGGACTTACTCATAGAGCTGTGGCAGTATTTGTGGTGTCCGCACAGGTTCAAGGCAGATGAATTCCCAGCATTGAAAGGAAGAAGTAAGTCTTCACTGTGCATATTTGTCTATTTTTACTGGAGCACTCATTAATTGGGAATAATTTTATTGCTTTTGGTTGAAATGGATCTGGTGGATTTTACCATATGCCAGCAGAGAAACTTGGATAGTATTATCTTCCTCCATAGACATGGAATTTTCATGATTACATTTTGCTGGAATACTAAGTATGTTTGGGTTGTCTCTTTGGAGGTTTCTATATTTGGTTTATTGATTCTTTCTCCCTATTACTTTGCATGACCTTCCCCTTGCACATATTTTGTATACTATTAACATTTTATTTTTTTTCCTTTAAAGATGTATTTCTTTGTTTTATGTAAGTACACTGTTGCTGTCTTCAAACACACCACAAGAGGGTGTCAGATTCCATTACAGATGGTTGTGAGCCACCATGTGGTTGCTGGGAATTGAACTCATGATCTCTGGAAGAACAGTCAGTGCTCTTAACCACTGAGCCATCTCTCTAACCCACTATTAACATTTTCTGAGCGTGGAGTGGAGCATCTAGAAATCAGTGAGAAGAGGCATACCTGAACTAGGTAGTGATTTAGATTATGAAACATTGCACAGAGATGCTATAAGGGTAATGAAAGTCACATGTACATTCTTGTAATATTGAAAAGAGAACTTTATGCATATTCTCATACCCATCTTCCAGGATTTCTAATACATAGTCAATTAAATAGAGCATTTCTTCTCAGGGATGAGACTGTCTTTTGTCCAGAATGATGACAACCAGAGGAACACAAAAGTCATAAGCAATGTGTATACGTAAGGAAGAGACTCTTTGAAATTACTGTGGAAAAAGACAGATACCATAGGGAATTCTTGACTTAACCAGTATAATCTTTTCTGCTATCTGCAGAGGTTAAAGAAAATCCATATATCTTCAAAAGGCCATAGTAAATACAGAAAGATGATAGTGCTTGTACTAACCAATACTGTTATGACAACTGGAAATTCTCCTCACTTTCCACGCCCTTACCCATGCATTAATAATAATAATAATAAAAAAAGAATTTGAAGACATTTGGACAATTGGCTCTGCAGAAAACCTTGCTTAACCAATCAGAAATGTAAGAGGCTTTGAAATCAACATTAGCTTTGATGTTTCTCATTAGCTTCTTGAACTTGATCATAGGGCCTGTGGATTACAGAAGTCGATATGTCTTTCACTGCCTTACAGGACAAAGATTTTATTTTAAATTATAATACCTTTATTTTGGCTTGATTATGAGTAACAAAAATGCTGAGTTTTGACCAATGTTCTACATTATTTTTAGGAGTGCAGTATTAGCATTGTTCTTCCAGGTACATGACCAAGTCTTATCATTGTAGTTAACCTTGGATCAAAAAATCTGTGTAAATGTAAATGTTAGTCAATATTCTAACAAGATGTTCTAAGTCCAGGAAGACTATTTCATGTTTTTATAGAGCATTCAAATCAGGCCCAATGTCAGTCCCTTATTATGTTGGAAGGAAGCTTCACTGTGCTGAATTCATTGTTTTTTACAGCAGACTATATGTGTGAAATGTGTCCTGGGTCCAAGAGTAAATTTGTCAGGGCAGTTAAGTTCTGCTCTCTCCACTAGATATTCATGACTTTATGTCTATGGAGATAATCTAAGTCAACAGGGCAATTTTTTACCTGTCCTGTAGCAGAAAGGAGAACTTCAACATTGGGTTCTAGAGGCCAAGATGGCATTTATGGTGTTTTGCAAAAGGCATTAATCAGCTCCAAGGGTGAATAAAGAGAATTGTGATGTCATGGGGTCCGAATGAGCTGTGGACTTCTGGATGGCATTTGTGTTACTTATATATGGATTGATCCCAAAGTTACTGTCTGTAGAGATGAGGCTACTTCTCTTTTGCATTAATGTAGAGAATGTAGCAAAATCCCACTCTAGTGTGTGGTATTTGTGATATTCGAAGAAATTCTTTAGGTGTTGAGCGCCTTTTTTGCAGTTGGTGGCTGAACCAAGAGTTCATCTTTACTACTTTTTGAGGTGTACTGAAGTAGCTTCCCAAATGGGAACTTGTGCAAGAATTCTGAATATAGCTTCATTCAAAATCAACTTTGTTTTTTTAGATAAATTATTACATGCTACATGCAGTTTTATATATATATAAAACCAGAACAGAATCAGAATAGAGAAAGAAGAGAAAGCACACTCCAGAGTCTAGAATTTTATAGCCAGCAAAATCATTGTGTATTTTGAATGAGAAGGGCCCCTGTAGGCTCTCATATTTTAGTGCTTGGTCCCTAGATGGTGGAACCGTTTAGGAATGATTAAGAGGTGAGACTTTCTTAGAGAAAGTACCACTGAGGGCAGGCTTGGTGGTTTCAAAACCCTATGCCATCCCATTATTATGCTATCTCTCTGTGTGTCTCTGTTTCTCTCTCTCTATTTCTCTCTGTGTCTCTGTGTCTCTGTGTCTCTCTCTGTGTCTCTCTCTGTGTCTCTCTGTCTCTCTGTCTCTCTCTCTCTCTCTCTCTCTCTCTCTCTCTCTCTCTCTCTCTCTCCCTCCCCCCCCCCCTCTGCTTCCTGCTGTGGATCAGATGTAAACTCCCAGCAACTGGCCCAGTCAATGGCTATCTGCCTGCCTGCTGCTGCAAAGCTTTCTGTCATGATAGTCATACACACTCATCCTGTGGAATCATGAGCCCTTAATTAAATGCTTTATTTTATAAGTTTTCTTGGTCATGATGTCTTAACACAACAAGAGAAAAATAGCTAAGAAAATTATTCTTGCAAAGAGAAGGATAAATATTTTCTCAAAATCTAAGGGACTCTCATAAATATATCTGAGAGAAGTGTAAAATACTTTGTAGGCAGAAATAATATGAAATATTAAAAATTTAGATTTATCTTGTCTAATTGAGGGGCAGACAAAGTCATGAATCTAAGAAAAGTCTGACAGAATGAGTCAGGGATATGATACTCCCAACTCTCAGGAGAAAATCTATTTAAGAGCAGTGCAGGGAGAGTGAAAGAGGTCAGTCAGTCAGTTAGTTGGGAGTTAAATCAGCAGGAAGACACTGCAGTAAGTGCAGTGCAGGGGAGTTGAGTTGATGCAGTTCAGGGCAGGTCAGCAGGGGCAGTTGTAGCTAGAGAATCAGTAGGAGCCAGAAGGTAAATTGCCATAGTTTGAGGCCAAATAAAGCAACTCAGGGAGAAGCTGAGATAAGCCAGATTGAATCAGTCAGCTCAGAGAAGAGTTTAAGCCAGAAGAGCTGAGTTGATCCAGACAGCCAGAGTTTGGAAATAGCTAGAAAGGATGATCTTATTCCGTGGTTCCTCCGAGATGACAGTTACTTCAGACAAATAAAAGTTGCATTTATAAGACAGTGTCTAGAAATCATAAAGAGAAGTATAAACAGTGTTCCATTTGTGCTTGTTAAATGCATGGGAACAGAAAGAAAAAAAGAATTAAGGGGAAAGCCATGCAGTGTCAGAATTATCAACAAGAAGGCAACACAGTAAAGAAACCAAGGAAAGAAGATCAAAGGGTATAATGACTAAGAGAGGCCAGTAGTGTGGAAGACAGAAAGGAGAATTTCAAGAAGAAAGATCAGTAGAGTCAAATTCATCAAAGAAGAAATGAAGAACATTTGTGAAGTCTGGCTATTGTGAGTTGAACTGTATCTTTTGAAAAAGTTCACTCAAGTCAGAACCTGCAGTAACAGAATATGTCCTTACTTGGAAAATAGGGTCTTTGCAAACGTAACCAAATTAAGATGAGTATAAATTGAATTGGGTGTCTTTAAAAGAAAAGAAGAGGAAGATTTAAACACAGAAACAGATATAGACCATGGAGGAGAAGGCTGTGACTGACTGATTTTAGCCAAGCATCTCAAATAGTTGAGCCCTGTTATGGAATGACTTCTGACATTGAATGCCCAGCACTGTGACACAATACAGTTCTGTTCTTTTAAATTGCATATTTAAAGGTACTTTTTACCACAGCTCCAGGAAATTAATAGTTGAGGAGCTTACTGGGAGAATTTCAAGGTAATTATGGAAGTGAAAAAAGGGAGAAACACTAAATTACAAATGCCCATGAAGTGTAAAAGTGATTGAGGTCATATTTTAAAACATCATTTAAATTCTTTAATATCGATTTTTTAATTTATATTACTTAGAAGTCTTATATTTGCATGTTAACAAAATTGTGGTAAAAATGCATGATTTCATGTACCCTTAATGTTTTGAAAATTAGAATAACATTATTAAGCAGCAATTAAAAATCTTTTGTAACTTAAAGTTCACAGCATTTGTGGACTTATCAATTTATTCTTGTTTTAGAATTATTTTTCCTTGTGTATTTGAGCCATGTTGCAGACATCTATTTTCATAGTTAAATTCATACTGCACAGTTTTTTCTTCTTTCTTTTCTTTTCTTGTTCTGGAATTTAAGTTGGCTATCTTTGCATCTACCTCTATATATATAAAAAATAATCAGGACACCATTTCATTTCATGTTACTGAGGTCAATATATAATTCACTCTTAAAATAACATGAAGACTAGATAGTTCTGTCTGGGTGCATCTCATCCTGGAATCCATGCTATGTGGCCACTTTGTCATTAGAGTACTTATAACTAGGAGCCATTATTCCTCATGGATACATTGCAGCTGACTTTAAGTATTGTTTTTGCCTCTCCCAAATTGCTATACTGAGATATAGTTGGCATATGAAGATATACATATTTAATACATGCATCTCATTGTTAAGAACAGAAGTTCTCTATAACAAATCTAGTATCTTGGTATAGCTTATTTTCCCCACTCTTACAGACTTTCTAAAATCAACTTCTATAACTATTTTCAGATATAAAATTTAAATGGCTTTCCTTACTCTTATGTCCCACAAAATAAATCATTACAATAACTTCAACCTGATTTGGACCACTGTTGTGACAAGTCTAAAGATAAAAAAGGAGAAAAATATAATTGGTCATTTCATTCATTGGTTTGACCATTCTTGGTGCATAAGATTCTAGCATTGGACCCTTCAAAACATATCAAGATTAATCTGTGAACAATTAAAGAACAGATTTATATATAAAACAAGACTCTATGGCATATAAATTACTTTCTAGTAAATAGTAATACACAGAAAAATAAAACTTTCTATATCACTACTGAAGCTTGTAAATGACTAAGCAATTTCTTGTCCTTTGAAGTAACCATAACACGGGTTTATCTTCCAACAGCATTGCTACAGAACAAATATTGTAATATATTTTAAAATTGTTTTTGAGAAGTACTTTTTTATTATTTTATTTATTTATATTTCAAATGTTGTCCCCCTCCCCAGTCTCTGCTCTGCAAACTCCCCATCTAAGAGGGTACTCTTCCACCTACCCATCTACTCCCACCTCCCTCCTCTAGTATCCCCCTTCTCTGGGGAAACAAGCCTGTACAGGACCAAGTGCCTCCCCTCCCATTGATGCCAGAGAAGGCCATCCTCTGCTACATATGTACCTGGAATCATGAACCCACCCATGTATATTCTTCGGTTGGTGGTTTAGTCCCTGGGAGTTCTGAGGAATCTAGTTAGTTGACATTTTTGTTCTTCCTATGGAGTAATAATCAGCTCCTTCAGTCCTTCCCTTCTCTTCCAATGCAGGTCCCCAGGCTCAGTCCAGTGGTTGGCTGTGAGTATCTGTATCTGTCTTAGTCAGATGCTGGCAGAGCTTCTCAGAGAGACAGCCCTACTGGGCTTTTGTCTGCAAACAGTTCTTGGCTTCAGCAATAGTGTTGGGGATTGATGTCTGCAGATGGGATGAAACTCAACATAGGGTGGTCTCTGGATGACCTTTTCTTAAGTCTCTGCTCCATTTTTTTTCTCCCTGTATTTCCTTTAGACAGGCACAATTCTGGATTAAAAATTTTGAGATAAGTGCATGCTTCCTTCCAGCTGCTAAAGGCCATGCCTATTTACCTGGGGTGGTCTCTTCAAGTTCTATCTCCCCTCTGTGGGATATTTCGCCTAATGTCATCCTTATTGGGTCCTGGTAGCCTCTTGCTTCCCTGGCATCTGGGACTTTCTAGTAGTTTCCCCTATCTTCCCTACTGCTACACATTTCTATTCATTCTCCTGACCCTCTTGACTTCTGTCTCTTTCCATACCTGAACCTGCCCCTGTTTTATCCCCCCTCATCCCCTCTCCCAAACAGGACCCTCCTTCCCTCTGACTCCAGTGATTATTTCACACACACACACACACACACACACACACACACACACACACACACACACACACCATGTGTTTGAAGCATCACACTTTTTGTTAAGCTTCATATGGCCTTTTTGAGTAGAATTTTATTCCTTCATACTACTTGACAGAAAACAATTTCTACTATATAATCATGTCTTTTTTATTACCCTACTAGTAGAAGAAAAGTCAATTTTGTAGATAATAGGAAGAACAAGTTTGGAGATCAAAAACTAAGCACTGTCAACGTCATCAGAGATTATGGACAATTTTTATGAAGACCAAGTTTTCTGGAAACATTTTGAATCTCAATTGCATCTGAATGATGGCATGTAAATCAATGTAATTAGCTACATCAGTTGGTTAATGGACCATTTACTTTGAACTCATAAATGACCATTAACAATTTATGTCCAGTCACTTCCTAGTTTTACATCATAGGAAAGACATTTTATTTTTCCCAAGAAATGTTTATGTCTATGATATATTGCCATATATAATTTATTAAATATCATCTGAAAAGTAACTTACAAAATGTCATTATGTTTTACTAAAATAGAATCAGTATGAAAACTATTAGATTGTTTACATACAAATCTTTGTAAAAGACTGCCTTAGACAAGCTTTAAAATTTTCCTTTGCCTTGAGACACAACTGGAATATCATACTTTGGAATTTTATACACTTGAAGCTGAAAGGAAGTGTAGTAGTTATTTTTCTCAGTGTGTGATCAAATAGTCTACAAGAAGCAATTTAAGGAAGGGAATTTTTATTTTTACTTTTGAGTCTTGGTCGGGAACTTGAGGGGGCTGTTCTTTTATCTGCAAGGCATAGATAGCAGGCATGGAATGTGTGTGGCGGGGTCTATACAACTTCAAAATACCCATGACTTATTTTCTCTAACAATGTTCCAACTTATAAAGGTTATTCAAAGCCTTCAAATAGTACCACCAACTAGACACAAAGTGGTTCGGCACATGACAGTATTAGGGACATTTTACATTCAAACCACAGCACAATATATAAACGTTAAATGTACCAGACAATGCGTTTCAGATCCCACCAGTAACTTCAGCTACTATTTAAGTTTCTCTAAAATTTGGTGTCTCTATTTGGGGAAGGGGCATGGGAGTGATAACCCTATCTACAAAGGTGATAAAGATTCAGAAATTTATTATTGTGTACAATGTATAGAATAACACACTGATATACTACTGTACACAGGTGAAATGAGTAGCAACCTAGGTGGAATATGTCAGAAGAAGCAGATACGATAGCGAAAGAAGAAAATCAATTTCTTTCTTTTTAAAAACTGTTTTTAGTTATTCACTTTACATCCTACTCACTGTCCCCCTCTGGTTACTACCTCCCACAGTCCTTTCCCCATCCCTCCTCCCCTTCTCCTCTGAGCAGGTGGAGACCCCTAGGTATCCCCCCATCCTAACACTTCAAGTCTCTGAGAGGCCAGGTGTGTCCTCTCCCCCTGAGGCCAGACAAAGCAGCCTAGCTATGAGAACATATCCCACTGATAGGCAACAGCTTTTGAGATACCAGATGTTTGGGACCCACCTGAAGACCAAACTGCACATCTTATGTGCAGGGAGGCCTAGGCCCAGTCCTTATACATTTTTTAGCTGGCGGTTCAGACTCTGAGAGCCCCAGTGGTTCAGGTTAGCTGACTGTGTTAGTTTTCCTGTGGGAGTTCTTATCCTCTTCAGGGCCCACAATCCTTCATCCTATTCTTCCGTAAGAGTCCCCAAGCTCCATTCACTGTTCGGCTGTGGGTGTCTGCATTTGTTTAAGTCAGCTTCTGGGTGGAGCCTCTCAGAGGACAACATGCTCCTGTCTACAAGCATAACAGAGTATTAATAGTGTTAGGGATTGTGCTTGCCCATGGAATGTCTCTCAAGTTGGACCTGTTATTGGCTGCCCATTCACTCAGTCTCTGCTCCACTGCCACTGAATTGCTGATCTCCTGACAGACAATGTAGATTGGATTTGTTCCAAAGAACTATTTCTAATCAGGTTCACATCTTCCTTTGCTTAATCAACCTTTTTTTCCACTTCCTCTTCTGGGTGATGGGCTAGAGAGAGATTAAAGCATTTACAAACCATTATTAATAGTAGCTTTTTGAAATATAAGCCTATAGGATTCTAGAGGTTGATCTGAATGCATTTTGTATTAAGAGATGTCCATGGGTCTATGACAGCCAGAGGTAAAATATGAAGGTGCTTCAACTCCCGTGCCTTCCTTAATGTCTTAGTCATTGCTCTATTGCTGTGAAGACAGTTCTTTCTGAGTCTTATGGCAATTTCTGAGCTGAATGTCCCTAACAGGGTAAGCAACAACAAACAGCTTACACACAAACTTTGGATTTCTATTGCATGGAAAAAAGAACAACTTTATTTTATACTTTAGTATATTTGAAGGTTTGACTGAGGTTACTGGACTACTGAGAGTGTCAGAACTCATCTAGAGCTTTAGAGGTCATAAGACTCAGAGCGTCCTGTGAACATACTTCCACAAGGCACAACTGAAGGCATCTTCGTTCTGATCCTCCAATTGCCTGGCAGTTTTCAGCAGAGATATTTGAATGCTAGAGGGAAGATTTACTGAGTCACAGGCTATTCTTAAATTTAGGTTTGCCCTTGATGAATTCATTATTAGCCTTCTGTATAGAAACTTCAGGGCTCTCTTTAACCCATGTGTTTGGGGACCAGGCTAAATTTCCAGAAGCACATTGAGAGAAAAACTGACTTTAGATACTGTCAGAACTTGGACCTTCTAAGTTCAAGTACACAGACTGCTTCTATGTAGTAGGATACCTACAGTCAGATATGACACTTTCTCAATGTGGTTTTATATAAACTGACAACATGACCACTCCAAACTATGGTTAAGTAGAGAGTGTTTTATGGTAGATATAAGGAAGAGAACCTCCAGAGGCAGCTGGAAGAGTCTAGAGCAAGCAAAGAAAGTAGTAGACTGAAATGGACACGACCAGCAAATTTGACTTGCCTATCAGAGGAAAGATGGAGGGAATGAGAGAAGAAGAGGAAGAGAGAAAGGGCCAAGAGAGAGGAGCAAAAAGAGAGGCCTAAGAGAGGAAGACAAAAGAAAGCACATAGCCAAAAATAGCAAGGTTAGAAGAAATGAGAAGTTGGAGGGAAAAAAAACATGAACTGAAGAAGTTCAGGATAAGGAGTGGGGAGAGAAGATCCAGGATGCCAGCATGGATTCTGAAATATGTAACAGGTACTTGTTATACTGAGGGAACCTGGAGGACAGAGTGTGCTTTGGTGTGCTAATGGTTACCACCAATAGCCATTTGTCCCTTCTGTGAATGATAGGGGAGTCTGGCATTGTTAGGGAAGAGAGACTTCACAAGTTCTTTTGGAATGATGGCTTTTGTCTAACTACCAGAATATGGATCTGACAATTTCTTGTCTGGGCACTTGGGCAGGTGTTTCACCTAAACACAAGTGTGTGGGTTCTTTTTCTCTTATCCCTTGTATGTATGTAGATGAGGGATTAGCAATTATCTGTGCATTCTGCTGCAGTTGAATGTTCAGGTCAGATTTCCATATTATGTAACACTGTGGGATTCTAACTCAAAATTGTTCTTCTTTTTACCTAGAGATATTCTGAAGACCAGGTTTCAGAAGTCAGTCCAATGACACTTGTGCTAGGTGGCAGGGATGAGCCATTCAGGAACAATTGCCTCTAAAGATGCCTAGCTCCTGACTCAGTATATATATATATATAACATCTTCTTGACATAGATGCAGTTGACTGTTGATACGTGGAGAATTTACTGTTGACAAGAGAGAATTTCCTATATGATGTATAATATGATGTATGGACTCAAGGATTCTTGTCTAATTGAACTATCAATTACTTAAGAATGCATCTGCTGTTGATTGTGGTTTTGAGTTTCTGCTCCAGTCCTGACTCCTTTGGTTTCCACATTTTCCTCTTCATTCAGAGGAACAGTATGCATCAGCCAGATTTTATATCTTGTTCTCTCCTTCCCTCCCTTCCTCTCTCCCTCCTTCCCTCTCCCTCCCTCCCTCTGTTTCTCCCTCTCTCTCTCTTCTGTTTGCTACAAACACATTATAACTATGTAGACACTGGTTTTGTTTTAAGCTTTGATTCATGCTTTCTGCAGTTTTCCTCACTGTGCACTGGGGACGGAGCACTTGGCTTTCAGGAATGGACTATGGACTGTCTCACTTTTTGCCACGATTTCTAAAGTTTTCTTTCTTTCTTTGCTACTTAACCTCAATGTCATGACCAAAAGAACTGAAGACAAATGCATAACTGTGGTACCTTTTAGCATACCAAAGCACATGCTAGCTCACTCAATATCTATGACTCCTCTCAGCTCATAGCACTTTGTCCCCTACTCTAAACTCCAGCTCATTGGCTACCCTTCCTTCTGCTTCTCATTCATATATAACTCTATCATTTCAGCCATGCATGCTTTTGGCCATCTTATGGCTCTTGGCTCTCTCTTAGTCCTCTTTGTCCCTCTCTCTTAGTCTTCCTCTCTTGCTCTCCCTATCTCTCCTCTCATGGTTCAGTCTCCTGGTCATGTCTACTCTACTACTTTTTTTCCTTGCTCTGTATTCTCACTCATGAACTATTTACTCTCTTGGATGCATGGGTGTTAGCTACCATCTACTGTTTCCATAATTAACTTAAAATTAAATTTAGTTACAAATAAGAGTTTGTAGCTGTTGTTAGTTCACAAATCAGTGCTAAGACAGTTCTCACCGAAACACTGTTTCTATGTAACATTTTTCCTTTCAACACGTACTTAGGTACTGTTGTACTTTTAATAATGTTTAATTAATTGTTACTCAGAACAACTATCTCAATAAAGATATAATCACTAAATGCTACAATAGTGCCACTGACATCACAAGAGTAATTAATACCTTGTTGGCTTAGGGCAGTGAGATTCCCACGTCCGCCACAGAGCTTGGGCCTCTGGGATAGGCAAGACACTGAAAGTTTGATGGTGCTCACCCCATGGCACAGCCTGATACCAGTAGAGGGTTTCCAGATGGGGACAACGGTACAAGGGACGGTAGGCGTTTTGCCATGCTCCTAGGCTCCAGGCTCCTGACACTAGGCTGCAGCTCTCCATAGGTCTCTGACCATCAGTCACATAAGGGCAACATCCAAGCCCTTCCACAGGTAGAGGTGTGGTCATGTAGCCTCAAGACATTCCCATTTTAATGAGGCTTAGCCAATAAACTCCCCTTCCCAGCTACTCCTCCCTGCAAAAGGTATTTAACCTCAGTCCCTCCCTGAGGTTGTGGGGTAAGGTTTCACTCATCACCACTCTCTGCCATGACAGTAAATGCCCTAGAACCATGGACTTTCTCTCTTCATTGGTATCTGCTGTGGGGAATGTTGGAACAGGCCTTCATCTAAAGAGCCGCGTCTAGTCTCCTGCAGAAGGCCTCTCTGCGCTCCTAGCCACGGCCTCTACTAAAGCAAACCAACTAGCTCACATCAAGACAAAGATTTGGTCCTTGGCGGGACCCAGTCGGGCTCCTCCCTGCCTTTTCCCCTTTGGCCCTGGGCTAGATCTGGCCTGCAGGCCCCAATCTGTTCTTGACAGAGCTGGCTCTGTGCAGTCCTGGGACTCCAGGCCGTGCTCCCCCACCCCTGGGTGGTGTCCTGCTGCTTCTCATAGTCTGACACCTGCCCAGTGGTACCATGGAGGGAGCACAGTCAAACTTCCCACGTCTGGCATCCCCCAGTGGTGTGAGCCATGGGGCAGATGTGGTACCTCTCTCCACTTTAACCCAACAATACCTAATTGGTATTAAGGCTGAATCAATAAAAGGGGATTCCTGTCTGTTATTGAAAACCTAGCCAGGAATGATGGCTAGAGAAGAAAACTTATTACTGCTATTTTCCTAAATTAATACAGCTTTTAAATATTTGTCCTGAAATAGCCATATACAAGTCACCCCCTCATCAAAAGAGCTTCTCTTTTTACAACAGATAGAGGCTATCTTAGAGACATACAACTGGTCAACATGCAAAGAAAAAGAGATTGTGGAATTTTCAGTGTGATTGATACATATACAATACAACCTCTATGCCCAAGTCTCAAGGAATATCACTTTTTTTTTTTTTTTTTTTTTTTTTTTTTTTTTTTTTTAGTTTTTCGAGACAGGGTTTCTCTGTGTAGCCCTGGCTGTCCTGGAACTCACTCTGTAGACCAGGCTGGCCTCAAACTCAGAAATCTGCCTGCCTCTGCCTCCCAAGTGCTGGGATTAAAGGCGTGGGCCACCACTGCCTGGCAAGGAATATCACATAAGAGGTAAGAAATATTTTTAAAAGCCAGAGGATCAGGGTAATTATTTTGAGATGGTATCTTTTAGACAATATTGCGTTGGTGTTCCTATACATTTAACAATATGGTTGCCTGCACAAGAACTTTCCAAGATGACACCAGATCATGACAATGTAAACTGGGGAAAAATTCACAAGGCCCTAAACCTAGATGAAGGGTTAAGGCAGTTGATGGCTGGGACAATCAGTTGTCTTCAGGGATCAACCTTAAATAGCTTTTCTAATCCTAAGTTGTCACACACTTATATATGTAGCAACATTAATTAGACTCAGTAGATTGTGAGTGTGAACATATATACACATATGTGCATATATAAGACAATAATTATAGAAGAGGAAGACAAGAATTAGAGAGGGGCAGGAAGAACATGGGAGGAGTTGAAGATAGGAAAGAGAAGTGTAGATATTATTCAAATACAGCATATTCGTGTATGAATATTAATTATTTAATTAATTAAATTTAAAAATTAAGATTAAAAAGTTTTAAGTAGGTAAAATTAAAGATAAATTATCATAAACTATAAGTTTAAAATTGATAAGTAAAAATAAAGAAGAACAATTGTGCATATAAAGTGTACGTATCACTGAGTGCCTTCAGCATTGCTGTCTCTTGCCTACCATCGTATGAATTGCACAACTGAGAATCTCAGGACTCTTTATCTGTCTTTAGACACCAGCTTGGCCCAATAAAGAATATCTGGTCTTTTTTAAAGTGTCTAAGTAAATATGTAATTTCTCAGGCCACAGCCAGCAGGGATTACCCTCAGCATATTTTTCATGAGATAAATTGTATAATTATCTTTTCAAAGGTACTTGGATAATAATAAAATAGATTTTGAACCTGCAAATAATGCTGAGTAAGAGTTAAAAAGTAACACAGTATGCATATTATTTATATAATAAGACACATGCTACTTTTAACTTTTGCATTTTTGGTTATTTACATTTTTGATTATTTTATTATAAGCCTTTATTTTATAATAGCTTCACTAAAGATAAAAAAAGATAAAAATTCTAGAGATTTGATTAAAACTTGTAACTTGTTAGCAAAATAATAGAAAAGTCATCACAAGTTCACCACAATTTCGAATGTCTGTAAGTTTTTATTATTGTCAAATTTTTGAAAACTTCTGTCAAATTTCTTTGATAAAATGAATAGCATTTCAGGGCATTTGGCTCTTGTGACATGATTAATTTTTAACACTCTGAATTGAGGGTATGTAAATTGTGATATCAGTGTCTTTCATGGGAAGGGATCCCAGACTGAAGAAAAACAAAGTGAGCTCAGCAACATTTACCCCTGCTCTCTGTAGCAGGGCCGAGGCTGCAATGTGACCAGAATTCTCCTGGAGCTGTTTGTCCTTGATTAGCAGGCTCTCTCTTTGGGAACTGTGAGCAGAAATAAGCCTTTCCTTCCCTTAGCTCCTTTCTCAGGTATCGTGCCACATCCACAAGACAAGCAACTACTATAGTGAGTTATTGGCAATTGAATTCCTACACATTGATAACACCCATCTCTATAGATTTGGGATATTACACCATCAAGTTGAGTATCTTACTCCCGAAAATTCTTATGGCCTTAAGAAAGTGTGTAAATGCTCTGTGCTCAGTTAACTCATCTATATGCTTGAGCTAGAACAGCTTACCAGACTCTACACTATCTAACATTAGTGGCCCTATTTGTACTACTTTCTAACTGGAATCTATCATTAACATGCACAGGGATACCTAAAAATTTTGCTATATTTGAATATTTGAAATAATTGAATATTACATAGAATGACAAATGAACAATCAGAAGCCATGTACAGCAAATACAGTTCTTAATGAAGGGCTCTACAGAAACAAAGGAGTAAATTCTTCTTCCACCTTACATAAAGTACAGGCAAATACGGTCCATGTTCTTAGAGACACTGACAGTGGGTGGAAACCCAGAGGGCACAGGCGGTACCAAGGTTTGCAGGTTGGAGTTGAGTATCGGCCTGGGTTCTGCGTCAATTCACCATGCTGCAGACACTTTCCTGCACCTCTATATTTCTTACTATGCAATACCTCAATGAGGAATTAGAAAATTATCATTTCAAATTGATGGATTTTTTGAGTTATTCATTTATATCTAAGGAGACACGGACCGGTTGCCTCACACATATAAAAAGAATTTCTTGGTAGACTCATTTCATGAATTTTAGAAAACCAATCCCATAATCACCATCCCTCAGCAAGACCATCTTGGCAATGTTTCTGTACTATACATGGATGTTGGTTCTGAAAACACTTCCTAACTGAAGTTCCCTTGATGATTTTTAAATGTGCCTTCCTTGCTGTCGGTTCTGTGGTTTGTACACAGTAGAACACAGTGTAAAGGATTATGAAATCCAGCCACTGCTCACATTTCCAGAAATGTGAATTTGTTTCCAAGCAAAACAAGCTGTGATTTACAAGAACAATCCAGCAGGTCACAGACAGGGCACATAACAGAAGAGATCAAACTCCCATGTTGCTGGACTTGCGGTCTACCCTTTTAGTTTACTTTGCAGAAGTTGCTTATGGGTGGAGCATCTAGCAAGCCTGATTTCCTAAACAGACTTTCAACTTCCCTTTGGGGCAAGTCTTTCCCTGCTGTGACCACAGTTCTTAGCAGAGAGGAGCTGGATGGTGCAGTACACTCTTCTCAACTAGTCAGTTGGTCCCAGGAACATGAGACTGTCAGCAAGAATTATTTGGCTTATATTATGGACTGTTTGTGTAGCAGAAGGTAAGCTTACAACATCCTTTCTCCCTTCTGGCTGAGCCACATTATAAAACATTTGCAGATAATATTTCTCATAGCAATCATTCAAATTAAGTCTAGAAAATGTGGGTAATTCTAGTCTGTAACTTAGTGGCTTTTGGTGGTAAGTTTAAAAGCTGTGAGATGTTCATTTGACTATTGTAATTGATAGTTTGGCTTAATGTAAAACTCAAGACAATGCTTTAAACATGTTTTTGCAACCCATAATTAGGCATAGTCATTTAGCTTTCAGTTATCATGAAATACAGGCTCTCTTTTTTTCATGAGTGTTCCTGAAATACTTTATGTAAAACTAGTAAGAAATATATAAATATCCAAACTTAATGAAAGCATTTACTTTTTTTTATGAGTGGATTTATTTCAGGCACATTTCTAAACCTTCCTAAATCCATCGCTTAACTGATATTGCCACGGTTTTAAAAGTTTTGTACATAAGAACTTCAAGTATGCGATAAAAAGATTATAAAAATGACACATAACTTGTATACAGTATTGGAAGGATCTGATTTATTTGTGTTTTTTTCTGTGAGTATGTGGAGGGCACATTTGCTTCTGAAAGCCATCTTGAAGTCAGTAATGTGTGTAAGTGTTGAAGTTCTTCCTTCATGACAGTAACAGAAGCTCCGACTCGATTATTCACTTAAATTCTACCAAAACTCTCAGTTTATCCAACGGAGTTTTACTTTCATAGTTTATGATCGGTAACTAGTTATATGAGAAACATTTAATTAACTCTTCTTTGTGTTTTGATTGTTTAAGGGAGGGTGTCACTACACCCTGGGACTCACTGTAGTCCTCCTGTCAGCCTCCCGTGGGCTGAGGTTACAGGTGGGAATGACTGCCATGCCCGACTTAGCACTTTTCATATCAAGTGAATGACATAAGTTTAATAACTTCCTTAAATGTTTCTCTTAGCTAACACTTTGTAATTTGAGGCTTTGTTATAACTGCTACTCACTAAAAACTAGTGACAAACCTCTAATTGGATATTTAGCAATCTGGATAAGAAGAGTAGGTATGGTTTCTCAGTTATATCTTTTAGTAAAATTCTAAAAAAAAATATTTAAGGGTATTTAATATTTTTTGAAAGAGTAAACTTTTTCAATTATATTTGCTAATATCATTCCTTGAATTTTAGCTTATGAGTCTTATATTCAGACTAAGGCAATTATTTCTGTGTATATGAAAATGTAAGTATTGCTAAAATGAAATATGATTATATTGGCCAGGAATTCTAAAGCAATGTTGATATTACTAAACATAACTCAACCTTTTATTTTGCCAAAGCCAATGGCTTCATCTTTTATTTTAATGCTCTTCTTGAATAATATGCTGATTTCTTTAGATATATGTGATTGAAGAAAGAACTATTTTATTCCTAGCTAATTTTTAAATCGTAATAGATGCAAATTGAATTAATGTGTTTACATAATTACAAAGTGGAATTTCAATATTAAAAAGGAAGTGCCATGATGTTTACATAACACTTTAATGTTAATGATTTAAAAATCCTCATTTATGCCATGGATATCAGCTGATTTTCTTGTTTTTGCTGGGTTTGAATTTTCATCAGTACATATTCAAATGTGGTTCTTGCTGATGAGGTGGGCAGATACACTCCCCGACTGTCCAGTCAGAGATGAAGTGGGAGTTTAGTGTTTAAAGCATTATGTAGGGAAACCTCATGATATCCACAAAGGGCATGTAATACAGAGACAATGTGAGAAGTTTCATGGCTTTTCCATGGACACAGTAGTCCCACTTTAGTCTTAGCTTGGCTGGTAGCCTGTGTCTATCTCAAATGTAAATAATTTAATCAGTCTATCAACTTAACAGGAATTTCACCAGACAGAAGGGCTTGGATCAATTAAAACAATTCTGTATACACTTCAATATTTCTATTCTCCATATCAGACGCTGGCTACTAAGCTGATAAAAAACAAAACTGTTTGTGAACTGCTATCACATTAGGCTTTCCTAAGCAAGGAAGAAAAAATTTCATAAGGCTTTTCTGCCCTGATAAAGATCAACATTCTTCTAAAACCAGTGTTAGCTGGGCCAGCAGGTAGGGTAACCATGATAATGATCTTGCTCACCACAGGACCTGGCTACTTGAGTTCAGTCCATGGACGGCACCTGGTGAAAGGAGGGAAGAAGCCTCCTGTAGACGGTGCTCCAGTTTCCTCATACAGGCGTGGCAGCTGTCTGTGACACCCACCCAAGTAAAAAAATAATAATAACTTTAACAAAAAACTTTAAAAACCAGTATCCATAAAGAATAATAACCAAATGAAGAACTACAAATTCAGCTTTTTGCCTTCCTTCTTTTCTTTTCTTCTTTCTTTTTCCCCTTTCCCTGTCCACATGCCAAGGGCTTCCTCATGGCTTTTTTTTTCAGTGCTTGCCTGCATTCACACTCCTAGCTGCCCAGAACAGTAAGTGCTGTTTCTTGCAAAACCACATGCTGTTTAGAATTGGGTCAGATTTACAGGGCAACCTGTAACATAAGAGAGTTCCTCCGTTGAGCTGTGTAATTTCAGTTCTGGGGAATGGATTAAACCCAAACTTTCCAAGCATGCATTTTACTCTCACAATTGGATATTGTATGAAATTAGGCTGCAGCCCAGAATTGCTAAAATGAACCAATTAAACCTTCGCTGAAACAAAACCAAATAACTGCTGAGTGCTTTCTGAGGAGATAAGTGTTTTCTAATCCTGGAGGTTTAAAGGACAAAAATGTCCTTTCAGGCTTAGAGACTTTAATCACAGAATGGAGAATTGGTTTAATTCTATAATGTTTTGTTTTAATTATATGATGTTTTCAAACTTAGTTTAACATTGATGTGGAAAAATTGATGTTATATATATAAATTATGAGTTAATAATCGTTGCCTTTTGGGAAGTTTAGGGAAAAGTTAATTATGCTTTTATTTAAAATGAGATTATATTATGTCAAAAAGTCTAATGATTCAATGTAAGATAGTTCTGCTTTTTTTTTTATGAGTAGACTGTTGCTCTCTTCAGACACACCAGAAGAGGGCCTGGGATTCCATTACAGATGGTTGTGAGCCACCATATGGTTGCTGGGAACTGAACTCAGGACCTCTGGAAGAGCAGTCAGTGCTCTTAACTGCCGAGCCATCTCTCCAGCTCCATTTCTGCTTTTTCTTAAGAAAAAGAATTAATATGGAACGCCCTCTTACTTTTCCCTTCACTCTGTGTCCAAAGTTGAAGGCAATTGATTCTGTAGGGCTCACCACATCTTAACTGAAACCCATCTCTGCAGCTTTTCCTCCATCCTTAACCATATTGGATATCAAGGTTTTACATACTCCAAGTGACTTAATGAAAAAGGATGAACCAAGATGGAATACTGAAGTGTCACACTTATCACTGAGTATGTATTGGCACATATAATATTGCACAGAGTTCTGCCAGTAGTATCACAGCTGTGCTTTCTCTTCACTTTACTTTAATTTTTTGAGATAGCGTCTCCCCATGTGGCCCAAGTTAGCCTTTAAACTACTGGTCTTCTGGCCTTAGCCTCCCAAGTACTGAGATTCAACATCAAGGACATCTTGGGCATATTTTCTCTTACCTTCATTCAACTAAATTGACAGAGATAGCTGGTTCTTCCTTAGAAAAATGGATTTTCTTTTTTAAATATCAGATTGTCAAAAACCTTCTAAAGAAGCAGCTTATAGATTTCTTTTTCAAGAGAGAAAATAAAAATCATTACAAAGAAAAGGTCAACCTTTAAAACATACATATAAGTAATATCTTATATACTGAGCACATTATATTTAGAAATATATGCATATGAATATATGCATATAAAAACAATTATGAGAATAAGTGGTCATGAGTTGAAAGGAAGTAAAGGACATATGTGGGAAGTTTTGGAGAGACAAAGGAAATGGGAAAATTATGTAATTATATTACAATCTAAAAAAATATAAAAGAAATAAGGATAAAAGGAATAGAAATTTCCCTGGTAAACTAAAAATTAATGTGTGGATTTCCAAAGGGAAAATACATGTCTGCACACCTGCAATGGTTGAACCCAAACGTATGAACCCAAGCTTGGCATCTTGCCTTTCTGCTCCTTTATCACATCAAAGATTTATAAACCTGTCACAGAATAAGCTAGGACTTAGATGTATGCGCATTTGAAACCTTTCTTGTATTTCAAATTATAATAAAGAGTTGGATTTACTGCTGCAGTCTCAACTGTGAGTATCATAATGTTTTCAAAGCCAGAAGACATCTAAAAACTCTGAAGTCTGGTATTTGTTTGACCTTCTTGTTTTGGGCAAAACTGAAGGAATTCACAATGACAACCAAACCACCTCTTGCAATTACTAGCACCTACTGGCAATGTCCCAAGTTTACATTTAAGCAAACAGCACAAACCTGTTGCAGTTGTTTTGTTTCTCCCTTGAGAGAAAACAACATCCTCAGGGCCTCCCTCTGTTGAACCTGAGAATTGGAACAGTAACATTTCTCATCACAAGCCGTGGAGGCAATGCATAGATAGACCCTCACATTTCTCTAAGGAAAGTTGCTGGATTGAACGACCAGGAGTGTGACAGAGACGACAACATAGAATTTTGTCCTTGAGGGTTGAGTTCAGAATTTTGAGAAGAATCTAAAGAGATAAGGTCAGAAAAACATGCACCCCGTTTGATAAGGTTCTTCACACAGTCTAGCATATGTATTAAGCTTTTCAGTGGTAGTCTCCCCAGGCCCAGGGGCCAGAGGTCCAGTTATGCCACCTCTGTCACATTTGCTTTCCACCCTTGTAGATGCACATGAGAGTTATAGATCATCTATGTAAACTAGATAATTGGGTAATACTAGTTTATTATGCAAATTAGATTTTAATTTCTTTCAGTGGAACAACTAACCTCTAGCCCTACAACACATGCTTTCAGGATAGAATTATATGTCCCTAAATCAAGTTACTTGGCATTGTACAATGTCCTGATTGTCTTCAGTGTCTTCTTTCATGCAACTCTTAAAATGGTAACATGTTTATAGTACCACAAATTCAACCAACCTGTAATTTATGTAGAAGGAACAATATAGTTAAATCGGTGCTATTATGTGTAATTTACTGTGAAATTTCACTGATAGAGGATAGAACTGGACAATGGTAAGGGACAAATAGAGCAAAGTCATTCTGAGATAGGAAGTATTCCGGGACAAAATGCTGTAGTGCTGTAGTGGGTGACAAAGGGTGGAGACGTTGCTCACAGGCAGGGTGGAAGGTGGACTGTGAAGCAAGCCTTGCTTATCTTCAGTACAGTCATATTCTAGGAATGTACATGCTCTTTACCAGGATAGAATTTAAAACTACGACATTTAAGTAGTGCAAACCAGAATTTTTCTAAAGTAGAAACTGGCACAGAGTAAATAGTCTTCGTCTTTGTCCTTAGATTGCTCAATTTTGAACTCTTGCTCCGTTTCAGATTAATCCATTTTTATTTGCTGACTCTGATTGCTAGTCTTTACTTCCTCTCTGTCTCTCTGTCTCTGTCTCTGTCTCTCTCTCTCACAAACACACACACACACACACACACACACACACACACACATACACACATACACACACACCACCTATACCTCTTACTATTCAAGGAGATACTGTCCACCAAGTCCTCAGGTGCTCAGTTGATGTTAACTTTAGCGCTTCTCAGAACACAACACATGAAGAACAGAAAATGTAATTGGGAAAAAATTGTTATATTTTGGTTTAAAATTAGAAGAAAGAATCTGGTTCAGATAAAGTCAAATAACTAAACAGAAAAAAATTCCTACCATGAAATAATAAAAAGAACACACGAATTTGACAGAATACTTTTGTTTTGACATTTTAACTTAAAAAGCCTAGCTTCTCACAAAGGGTGTTAACTGGGAATGCAATAGGTAGAGGATGATTATAGAAACACCCCTTCAAAGGTTCCTAGGGTTTTTTTTTATACTTTGAGCTAAATTCAAGTGATTTCTGACTTCAAAAACCACAACACAGACAGATGTGCAAACTCTATAGAGAATTTTCAGTGCATGCAACAGGCACACAAGTTCACCAGACAATGGTTCTTTTGCCACTGCCTCCTTCTCTTCCTCCTCTTTTTCTCAATCGTCTCCTTTCATTCTTTTTCTAAGTCTTGTCTTTTAAGTTTCCCATTTGCCTCTCTCAGGTGCATGTGGCCCTATTGACTATCTAGATGTATATTAGATGTATATTGTGGTTAGGTTCCTCTTTTTGCCTTCGCTCTTTTGTTCCTGATCACTTTGGAATAACTACTAAGTACTGGGCAGTATAATATTACAATCGACAAGATTGTCATTTAGTAAAGAGGAAAATAATGAACACTGTATTTAAATATTTACATACTGTGGCTCATCTTATAAACTATTATGACTGAGATTTTTAAAAGTTCCTAAAGCAGAAAACCAAAGTTGCAAAAAGATGTACTGCATACACAAGATGAATTTTTGTTCAATGACAAAAAAAGAAATTATGAAATTAATAGGACAAATGGATGAATCCAGACTCAGAGAGACAAACACTGCATGTTCTCCTTCACATTTTGATTCTAATTTTTATTGGATGTACTTTATATTTCTCTGTTTAATATAATATCTATGTGTGTGACTTGTGGATAGAAGATATGGAACTAGAAGTGGAAAAAGATCTGTGGAGGAAGGGGGCCGTAGAAAGCACTTGTGGACTGACACAAGGCAGGGTAGGGGGGGTAAGGAAGAAGAAGGATGAAGAGAATAAAATAAAACTGTTTTAAAAAGTCATAAAGAAAAAAAGCCTGGGTGTGATGGCACACACCTTTAATCCCTGAATGAGGGAAGCAAAGGCAGGAATTCTCTGAGTTCAAGGCCAGCCTGATCTACAAAGTGAACTCGAGGATAGTCAGGTCTACACAGAAAAACCCTGTCTTGGAAGAAAAAAAGCCATACTATAATATAATGGGATATAATATACTACTTCATATATTAATTTAAAAATAACATGAAATAAATAATTGGAATGGGAGAATGGGTCAGGAGTGGAGAGCGTGGCGGTGAGGGTAATTGGATGGAGATGTTTGCTGTTTTAGTTCTATGTTGTTTCTCTGAGACAAGTCAGACAAAGCTCTCAATTCACAATCTTCCCTCTCCAGCATGCTGAGAGGACAGCATGGAGCCTCAAGTAGGTAGGCTTCGAATGCTGTATAGGAGTTAGTCAGATGAGGCCAAAGAGGATGCTAATGGTAAAAAATCAGATATGCAGAAAGAACTAGAGGTTCTATAAAGCCGTGGGTTTCAGCTCCACACCTACAACTTAAGTTGGCTTAACTTTCACAAGAATTAGGGAGAAGCTTAGGGAAAAAAAAGCCCGTGTTTTAATCCTTATTCTCGGATCCCACTGATATGTCTCATACACTCCGGAACTGGAGCTGCTGAACATTCAGCTTTAGTTACTCCATCCTGTGACTAAACTGCTTTCTGAGGAAGTTGTTCAAGCCTAAAGAAAACATTCAATATATATTCTAACAGTTTATTTTTAAAAGACAAACAGTGTGCTTGGAACCTTCTTGGTGTTGGGAGACTGGTGTCTAAGTACTGCCCTTTTCAGAAATGGATTTCAAGCTGACTCCTCACAAGACACAAATGCCAGCTGCTCTGGCCGATTTCATCCAGGTTTCACCTGCCCATTATGATTTAGGCTTTTCTTGAGGTTATCAGTTTTACAAAGAAAATCCATAATCATTTCTGTATATTTTAGAAATAGAAATTTATTTTTCCAATGTTCATTAAGTATAATCTAAACATAATTTTTTGTAGGTTTTTTTTGTTTGGTTGGTTTTTGTTTGTTTGTTTTGTTTTCCGAGACAGGGTTTCTCTGTGTAGCTCTGGCTGTCCAGGAACTCACTGGACCAGGCTGGCCTTGAACTCAGAAATCCACTTGCCTCTGCCTCCCAAGTGCTGGGAATAAAAACATGTGCCATCACTGCCCGGCTGTAGTTTGTTTTTTAAAGTACTATTGTAATTTATAATTTCTTGGTTCCAAAAATTTCAACTTAAGTATTCTTGTACTATTTATAATTTAATCTAAATATTTTTAATTAACAAAATACTGTTTGGATCATATATATGCATGAACTTAATACTCATGTATATCAATAAGAAGGCAGAAGAGAAGTTTAATTAAACTATCATTCTTGCTATTCTCACTTTATTTACTTTATTTTTCTAAGTTATTTGTAGTTTTCATTTATAGTATATTCCATCATTTGCTTAAAATTATTATTTTTAAAACGGTACCTCTTATTCTTTTCTCAAAATCCTTTTAGAAACTATAACAAATAGTAAAAGACATCTTCATCTTTAATTTATCAAAAATGAGGATACAACTAATGTTTTTCAAAATATAAAAATTCGTTAAGATTTATTTCATTGCAATAAGAACATTTCAAAGAACAATTCTGAGACATTGGCATTGGGAATAGGAACTGGATTTGATTTGTGTGTCAATCCTAGCTCTTTAAAATCTGAGTATAAAAAAACTGGTAATCCTTATTATTATTAAAATAGCAAATGTTTGCTTGAAAGTTCCATCAAAATTATAGTTATCTCCCTCAAGTTTAAGTAAATTCTTGTTTTCAGATAATCAAACCTACATAGTCATTCTGTTTCTTAGAAACATTTGAAATTGGCATTTATATCCAAGTAGACAGAAAATTAAGAACGTTTTTATAAAGCGAAATTAACTGTTAATCATGTTATTGCAAACACATACAATCAGGGTTTTTTGTGGAATCTGAGCAAATATTTAGGTACAAAAAAATTGAGTTTACTCGTTCACCTGGACATAGAAGCAGTCTATAGAAACTTCCCGGTTTTAAAAGTTTTATGCTGAATCATCCCTTTGAAAGCACTTCTGTGCTCCCTATGTAAGAAACGGCTGCCCTACTTTCATTAACAACTTCCCATTTATTTCAAGCAAATGTGTTTGGTGTACATTTATATAGACAGATGGACTACATGAGTGAAAAGAACTTGCTCCTATCTAGTTAGAATGCCTTGAGAATTCATTTGCAGTGGAATGTTAAAAAATGTTTGTCACTATCTCAAGACACACTTAACTGTTATTGTAGAAATACAGTGAATGGTTACTTTTAACTATTTAAGCTAGAACAGAACTTACTGATACATGTTATGTTGAGATTCTAAATAAAGTTGAACAGCAACTGAAAACAGAGGAACTGTTTTTTTTCAGAGAGCAACATTTTTGGTTTGGTTGTGGCAGTGGTGGAGTATTAGCACCATCTAGTGTGTGAAAGTTTAATTACTGAAATGAGGAAGATCAAACTAATGTTCAAAAATTAGCAAAACACTCAGAGGAAACCTGACAGCTTAAACAATTGCTTTATCTTCTATAATATGTAGTGGTCCTTTTATTCCATATGCTATATAACATCTTATAGATGAAGTATCCAGATGAGATATGTTCAGTGGGGTCTTTTGTACTTTTAAAAGATAAAGTTTAGAACAGAATAGCAAATTGTCATAAGATCAAGAAGTAAAAGAAATTGGCAATTAGAACAATATTTTTACAAATATAATAGATAATGAGCTCTAGGATCTGCCATTTTAAGATATAGCATGTTGGGTTTTAAAATATCAGGGTATTTATTACAAAATTAAGCAGCAGGCAATATTAAAAGTGATTCTATTCCATAGCACTAATATTCCATGGTCACAGTTCCAACACCTGGGAGTTTTAGGCAAGAGGATTATGAGATAGAGGCTAGCCTGATCTACAAAGACTTTGTCTTGAAGATAAATAAATAGACAAAGGGATGGATACATGAAAGAATATGTGCACAACTAGTGTAGTAAAATGTTAAGAATTTGCCCTGCATGTTAGCTTTATTGGTTTTTACTGTAAAATCAAACTTTGCAATATATTTGGAATTTTCTGTAAAAAAAAAAGTAAGGAAAATTTTCTCTAATGAAACTTAAGAACCTAGTTTAAAAAACACTAGCCCCAATGTCTGCACACTTATCTTCTGCTTCTGCTTCTGGCACTTTCAGAAATCTTGGGAAAGTTAGTAGATATTTTAATTTCCACGTCCTTAAATAGCAAAAAGATGACAATGAAAAATAAATAAATGCAACCAAGAAACACAAACTCCCTACAATCATTTTCTCTCGATTCTTTTGTTTAATTTTTTGAGAATCTCACATCATATTCTCCCATTGTGCTCATCTCCTGGTCTTCCGACATTCGGTCCCTTACCTGTGAGCTCCTTCAACACCCACATCCTCCCTCACGCACACACAAGAAAAAAAGAAAGAAAGGAAGATAGAAAGAAAGAAAGAAAGAAAGAAAGAAAGAAAGAAAGAAAGAAAGAAAGAAAGAAAGGAGGGAAGGAGGGAGGGAGGGAGGGAGGGAGGAAGGAAGGAAGGAAGGAAGGAAGGAAGGAAGGAAGGAAGGAAGGAAGGAAGGAAGGAAAAGTAAAGAGAAAGAAAGAAGGAAGGAAGAAAGGAAGAAGGAAGGAGAAGGGAAGAAAGGGAAGGGAGGGGAAGGCAAGGGAGGGGAAGGGAAGGGAAAGACCAGACCAGACAAGACAAGACAAGTCCATTTTGTGTGGTTCGTGTATTCACTGAATCATGGTCAAATTCCTAGTGGCCAGCCTCACAAGAGAGGCTGTTTTTTTTTTTTTTTTTTCTCTGCCTACATTGGTGCCAGAAGCCATCAGCTGAAGCAAGTCATGCACCCTGGAGCAGGGTGAAGCTACCAGTACTGCTGTGCTGTGGGTTAGTGAGGGACAGGGCCAGCTCTCCCAGGCTCATGGATATAGCGTGGCTTTGGCAACAGCAGACATCAACATGGTCCATGGCCATGTCAGGACCACTGACCAACAAGTGAACCTCAGCGGATGGATGCATGAACCACAAATCCTAACAGGGTCTCAAGTAGTTGATTACACATGCCACTCACATCAGCATGCCGCCCTCCCCCGAGCCAGCAAAGTCTGAGGACATCACCAAGGCATCAGACAGCAGCATAGACCTCATGTGTCCACATGAATCTCAGGTTTCATCTGGGCCTGGGGCAGCAGCATGGACCAGAGACACCAATATGGCCTCTAGTGGTATCGTAGACCATGGTGATCCTTCAAGAAGGTTAAATCCAGGAAGTGAGCCATTCCTCATCTTGGGCCTTTGTCGTTGCCCAGAGCTAAGGGGATCTTAAAACTGGGTGGCATGTTGGGGGACAGGGGGCGTGGAGTCTGAGGCTAAGATCCAGGTTGTTGTACACCCTCCTGCTGATCCTATTGGACAATGACAGCATGTTGAGCTCAGTCCTCCCTCACCTGTCACCCCTGTCACATCTCAAGTTCTGCTTTTCTCCCTAGGCACACACCTCTCCATTACACAGCTACAATGTCCTGACCAGTACTTGCTTCCCATTATATATAAAATATGTAAAATGATATATATTATATGCATATATATGTATGCATATATTATATACTGTCCTTTATATATT
This sequence comes from Uromys caudimaculatus, assembly GCA_028551405.1. Classification (NCBI taxonomy): domain Eukaryota; kingdom Metazoa; phylum Chordata; class Mammalia; order Rodentia; family Muridae; genus Uromys; species Uromys caudimaculatus. Next base: position 48,768,241 of record CM052711.1, read on the forward strand.
GAAAAGTAAATATACAAAACTGAAGGGTTTTATCTAACATCTACAATGAAGGAAAACATACAAACTTTATCTTTTTTGGGTCTTGGGTACCTTGTTCCACATGATTTGTTTCCAACTCCACCTGCAAATTTCCTAATTTACTCCATTGTGTAAACAGACTTTTTTTTTTTTTCTTTGTTATCCATTCTTCAGCTGATAGACATCTAAGCTGTTTCTACTTCCTGGATATTGTGGAGAGAGCAACAATGAGGGTGGATGAACAGATATCTCTGTGGTGGGATATGGAGTTCTTTGGGAGTATGCTTAAAAGAGTAGTATAAGTATGTTATATGGTCGACCTGTTGCTAGCTTTTGGGGAACTTTACTCTGATTTCTATAATGGCTGTAGCAGATTGCACTCCCACCAACTGTAAAAAAGTATTCCCCTTTCCCCACGTTCCACACCAATATCTGTTGTCATTTGTTGATTTGATCTTATTCAGACTTGGAGAAGATGAAATCTCAGAGTGGTTTTAATTTTCATTTAATTTTTATTTCCCAGATGGCTAAAGATATTAAACATTAAAAAAAGTTTCTCAGTTATTTTTATCTCATTTCCTTCATTGAAAATAAATTTTGTTAAAATATAATAGATTTTGATTATGGTTCCCCTTCTCTAACTCCCAGATCTCCCTTCCAAGCCACCCAAAACTATACCATTTTTCTCTCTCATTTCTATACAAACAAGCATCTAAAAACAAATAATAATAAAATATAATTAAAGTAAAAACCAAACAAACTTTATAAGAACTGTCCTGTTTTTAAAATGGCTTGTTCACATTCTTGATGTTAAGGATGGCATTTAGCAGAGCCTGAGAAAGTTGTTTGGCTTTTTGTTATTAATGTTTTTATTAACAGATATTAGGAATTTTATGCAGTTGTTCTAAATCTGAGTTGATAGCTTTAATCATATTTGGAGAACTTTGAGGTTTCAGCTGTCATGTCTATATGTTCTCTCATCTAACTTTGAACCTCCAGTTAGATATTACCTGTATCTTTTGCTTCTGCACAAAAAATTCTTTTCTATTATTGTTTATACAGTGTTCTCTTTTTACCCTATTGTACATTTCTATCTCAACGTTCCCCAATGTGGAGTACATTTCTTTCTGATTTCAGATGACTTCAGATCATACTGTGGGTTATTATTTCTGATATTAATTCATAACATTAAGATCACATGATTAAGAGCCATTTTGATTTGAAATTCTTTAATTCTTTTTGTCTTTTTCTTAAAGTTCTTTAAAGACACTTATTTATTTATTTATTTATTTATTTATTTATTTATTTTTGATTATCATAATTGATTTATTGAATAGTTCTAATTTTCAGACTATGGACAAATTTACATAAAACAATTGTACTTTTTCATGATTCAAATTGTAAAATGGAACCATATATATAAACAATTTCCTTTGTGCTTATTCTCAAATCTCATATATATTTTTCTGGCATCTGATCCATCATAGGTGAAGTATAATTACTTTTATCCTCAAGTTCTACAACCACTTTTTATTTGGTATCTTTTTTTCAACTATTGAAATCTATTTGAAAATGTTTCACAAGCTTACTTTTAGATTTTGTTTTTTCTTGTATTTATAAATAGTTTTCATTTTTGTGTGTGCTTTATATAAAATTAATCACATATTACCTTTCATTTCTTAAATATTTACATGACAAAAGTGTATTAATTTTTTGCTAAGGTTATCCTTTTTAACATTTATAATCTACACATAGAGCTTGTTCAATGTAAGCTATCTTTTTATGTTCTCATGCAAACACTGTATAAAACCCTAAGAATTACTTAAAATATTCAAAGTTGTAGTTTGTCAGCATTTTTGTTTTGTTTTTTTTTTTCTGTTTCTAACATTAAGTAGGACTTGTTTTCTTATTTGTTTAAACATTTGGCTATGTCATATGTAAAAAATATTTACCTTACTTTTTTTTAAATTAATACTTTGTTTACATTTCAAGTGATTTCCCCTCTCCAGGTCTCCCTTTTGGAAACCCCTATCCCATCCCCCTTCCCCTGCCTCGATGAGGGTATTCCTCCACCCACTCACCCACTCCCGTCTTTCCTCCCTGGCATTCCCCTGTACTGGGGCATCTAACACTCTCAGACCCAAGGGTCTCTACTCCCACTGATGGTCAACAAGGCCCTCCTTAGACACATTTGGGGCCAGCACCATGGGCCCCTCCATATGCATTATTTGGTTGGTGGTCCAGTCTCTGGAAGCACCGGGGGGACCCTGACCAGTTGACACTGTTGCTCCCTCCCCATGGGGCTGCAAACTCCCTCAGTTCCTTCAGTCCCTTCTTCAACTCCTCCATCTGGGACCCCATGCTCAGTCCAACAGTTGCTTTGAATTGAATCATGGGTGTTCTGAACTTTTGGGCTAATATCTGCTTATCGGTGAGTACATATCATGTTCGTTCTTTTGTGACTGTGTTACCTCACTCAGGAAGATATTGTCAAATTCCATCTGTTGCGCGCGCCTCTCGCCAGCAAGAAG